>LR812531.1:63187222-63235996 GCA_903798195.1 Danio kyathit
GGGAGTAACGAATACATGTACCGGCGGTACGTATTTAGAATACTATTCATGAGTACTGTATTCCTTACAGTTACTATTTTAAACAGGGTATTTAGAATACAGTTACTTTCCTAATACCATTGGAATACTTCGGGCGATGCGTGTCTGGCCCATAACAATATTACTAAATTGCCGCCGAAACTATAGAACAGAAGCTACACTCCCCGACTGGAGTATGGAGATGGGGGCGCGCGAACCCGCGAACTGTAGAGCGGGGAGGTTGCGCGCAAACCATAGGCGCGAGCACATGCACCAGGTTACAAGCCGGACTGTACCAAAGTGCTGCGAACTGAAGAGCGGGGAGGATGAGATGGGGGCGCGCGACTGTAGATCGGGGAGGTTGCGAGCAAACTGAAGAGCACGCGCACATGCACCAGGTTTCAGGACAGACTGAACCAAAGTGCTGAGGGGGGTGGAAATCCGGGAGTTTTCTGGGAGACAGAACAACAATACGGGGGATGGGTCTGAAATACGGGAGACTCCCGGGAAAAACGGGAGTATTGGCAGGTATGCTCAAAGCCCTCTTCATCAAGTACAAATCTACATTGCCCATCAGTGCTCCTGTGACTCTTCAGCCAGGGAGGACTTATTTTTACTCCTCATCGCAACAGAGATGACAGATAAGCACTTCGAAATGTCTCTATTGCTGCCTACAACCGCCTTTACTTTCTGTTAATTAGGAAAGCAAGGTAGTGTTACGGTCCGTTGCCAGGGTTCAGAGGGGGAAAAAACAAAGAGTGGATCCAAACAAGCATTTAGGATTTAAATGAACAACAAAACAGGAACACTAAAACAGGGCAAACACAAACCAGGAACAACCGGACATCATATGATAACGCAAACAGACAACGAGAAGGGGCACACAAACTGAAATATATAGTCCTGATAATGAGTGTCAAATGAGCCGCAGCTGTGAATGTTGAAATGTGTGTGTGAGAGAGAGAGTGTCTTATGACGGTCAAGCTGGAGCAGGTGAGTGTGAGTGTGTGTGGTGTGTGTGTGTGTGTGTGTGTGTGTGTGTTGTGTGTGTGTGTGTGGTGTGTGTGGTGTGTGTGTGTGTGTGTGTGTGAGAGAGAGAGTGGTCTTGATGACGGTCAGCTGGAGCAGGTGAGTGTGAGTGTGTGTGTGTGTGTGTGGTGTGTGTGTGTGTGTGTGTGTGTGTGTGTGTGTGTGTTGTGTGTGTGTGTGGTGTGTGAGAGAGAGAGTGTCTTGATGACGGTCAGCTGGAGCAGGTGAGTGTGAGTGTGTGTGTGGTGTGTGTGTGTGTGTGTGTGTGTGTGTGTGTGTGTGTGTGTGTGTGTGTGTGTGTGGTGTGGCATGACTGAATATGTACTCCATGTGAGGCAGGATTTGTAGTTAAGTGAGTGTTAGTCTGTATACCAGCGATCTCTGGTTGAAGCTCGCTGGTGACCGTAATAAGTAGTTAGGTACTGTTGATAGGTGGCTACTGGCTAATATGTTTGACTTCAAACAAAACTTGTTCATTTTGATGTTTACATTTTTTTAAAGCGAACACATTTTGCATTCTTCTAATATTTTCAATATTGTTCTTAGGTGAGAAGTTTTCATAATAGAAATTAAAATGTTGGCTAGAACCTGTTACATTACCTTGGTTTTACATAAACTATTTTGAAGTTTTTCTTTTCTTATACCTGATATTTTTTCTGTGCAGACTGTGAAATACAAAGGGTAAGCAAAATGCATATTATATACATATACTGTATATTACAGACAGTAATGCTGTCTAATGTTCAAGCACTTTTATCTTTAATTACAGAAACAGAAATTGAATTTGTTCACACTTTGATAAATAAACATTATTCAATAAACATAATTATATTGTTTATTTATTTTCCCTGTTAGTCAATAATGTTTAGCATTAAAGGCTCTGTTTTCCTGCAGAAATTGCTACCAACGCATAGTGTGACACTTTAATAGACTTGAAGGCTGTTTTCAAGGAGAAGTATTCCAAGTATTCCAAGTATTTAGAATACAGTACCAGGATTAAGCAAAGTAACGGAATACGTTACAAAATACATTTTAAAGCAGGTATTCTGTAACTAAATACATTTACAAAGTATTCTCCTCAACACTGTTAATGACCTCCAGAACTGTCAAGAGTGTCTGTGCTCCGCGTCTGACACCTTCAAACACCACTGTGTGTTCACTGCGTGTCAGGATTGCCTTCTGAGGCGCAAGTCATTTATTAAATGAAGAAAAGATTGACGCAGCTTCTCTTATCACAGCAAATTCAGTTTTTACTGTTGATATTTGGCAGCAGTTAATCAGGAAGTGTCGATTTTGTTGGCTTTGACTCATTGGATGGAAAAGATGCTTTATTTGCACGTCTTTCATGTGATAATCCAGTTTTGCACATAAAGTTAAATCGCATTTTTGGGTGGAAACACAGCTAGTGCGAGCGGTTAATGTGTGTCAGATTAGTTGCATTCTCTCCGAGTGTCAGAAAAATATTCTGGTATCGCCCTTGTGTGTTCATTGCAATAAATAAATGCACCTCAGTTACTTAATTATTTTAATTTTGGGGACAGAATGTCTCTTCAATGTGAAATAAATAACCATTAAACAATAAACACACAAACAAACAAATTCCAGCAGTGCTGCAGTTCCAGTGTCCGCCATCAAAGGCCGCTAAAACGGGAGACACGCGTGCTTTAAAAACGTCACACCAGAGTGTGTGTGTGTCTCTTTTTATTTCTCTGTCTCTCAGGTACCTTAAGTGTGTGTATTTATTTCCTCCAGCGGTGTCTGCTGTTTTCCAGATCATCTTGTTCAGCTCTGACACTCTGTGAAGATCAGAGAGACCGACTGAGACTCCAGCGATGACGTCACAGTGCTGTTTCCCGCGCTCAGTGATGAGTTTCTTCAGGTGACGCTGCTGACTGTGGTTTACCTGGTGACTGGCGCCATCTGCTGGAGGAGTCACAACAGCACACACACACCCTCTCTGACACGCATACATACACACACACACATAAACACATGTATACTTTCTCTCTTTCTCTCTCACACACACACACACATTCATGTACAAACACTTTTACACACATATGCAGACTCACACACATTATCTCTCAAACACACTCTCCGGCCACTTTATTAGGTACACCTGTCAAACTGCTCATTAACGCACATTTCTAATCAGCCAATCACATGGCAGCAGCTCACTGCATTTAGGCATGTAGACATGATCTAGGCGATCTGCTGCAGGTCAAAGCGAGCATCAGAATGGGGAAGAAAGGGGATTTAAGAGACTTTGAACGTGGCATGGTTGTTGGTGCCAGACGGGCTGCTCTGAGTATTTCAGAAACTGCTGATCTACTGGGATTTTCACGCACAACCATCTCTAGGGTTTACAGAGAATGGTCCGACAAAGAGGAAATATCCAGTGAGCGGCAGTTCTGTGGGCGCAAATGCCTTGTTGATGCCAGAGGTCAGAGGAGAATGGCCAGACTGGTTCCAGCTGATAGAAAGGCAACAGTAACTCAAATAAGCACTCGTTACAACCGAGGTCTGCAGAAGAGAATCTCTGAACACACAACACGTCCAACCTTGAGGCGGATGGGCTACAGCAGCAGAAGACCACACCGGGTGCCGCTCCTGTCAGCTAAGAACAGGAAACTGAGGCTACAATTCACACAGACTCACCAAAACTGGACAAGAGAAGATTGGAGAAACGTTGCCTGGTCTGATGAGTTCTCCATTTCTGCTGCCACATTCGGATGGTCGGCTCAGAATTTGGCCTCAACAACATGAAAGCATGGATCATCCTGCCTTGTATCAGCGGTTCAGGCTGGTGGTGGTGGTGTAATGGTGTGGGGGAGATTCTCTTGGCAAACTTTGGGTCCATTAGTACCAATTGAGCATGGTGTCAACGCCACAGCCTACCTGAGTATTGTTGCTGACCTACAAGCTCTACCCTCTTCTTAATAGAGTTTTATTAGTTTAAAATTAGTGTTGGGCAAAGATTAATCACATCCAAAATAAAAGTTTGTTTTGGCATAACATATGTGTGTGTTATATTTATTATGCATATGTGACACACAAACATGCATAGAAACAAAACCATTTTGCTACATAGATATTTAAATGCATATATAATTTGTATCATACACATGTTTTATATCTAAATATAAATAAATGTTTTATGCATATCCTCAAATATATGCATGCAGGTGTGTATTTACACACACAATAATATACATACAGACACATATATTATGTCAAAACAAACTTTATTTTTGAATGTGACTTTTACTTTAGGTGTCACAGTGTGTGTGTGTGTGTGTGTGTGTGTGTGTGTGTGTGTGTGTGTGTGTGTGTGTGTGTGTGTGTGTGTGTGTGAGAATTAGTGTGTATGGGTGTTTCCCACCACTGGGTTGCAGTGGAAGGGCATCTGCTGCGTAAAACATATACTGGAATAGTTGGCGGTTCATTCCACTGTGGCTACTCATGATGAATAAAGCGGTTAAGCCAAAGGAAAACGAATGATCTCCTTGATTATAATTGTGAGAGCGTTGCAGGTCCGCTGTCGGCCACACGGCGGCAGCACCACTTCACTGTTCACTCACACGATGTTTACTTTACTCTCCCGCTTCTCAGCCAAGATGCTCATTTATCATTTAATTTATTTATTCAGTCGATAAGGAATTAAGGTTTTCTGAGGAAATCATGCAGGATTTTACTCAATTTAGTGGACTTCAGTGCTGCTCAGGGGCTTAAACTGGTGTTTTATATTTTTATTCATGAAAAAATATTGTGGAAAAGATTTTTATTCCTAAAACATTATTACAGAGAGATTTAATAAACACTGTCACAAGGCTGGAGACCAACACAAGCCTACTCGTTCTTTTCTTCCGTAAATACAGTTTCATAGAAAGCAAATTACATTAATTCAGTTTCAAAATGAATCTCTCTCTCTCTCTCTCTCTCTCTCTCTCTCTCTCTCTCTCTCTCTCTCTCTCTCTCTCTCAATTCAATTCAATAGTTGCTTTATCGGCATGACAAATGTTACAAATGAATTGCCAAAACATTTAGCATTTATAGAGTTTACATAAAAAAGTAAAGTACATATATATAATAAAAAGAACAGTGCACAGTGCTCAGACTACCAATCTGCCAATCACTGATGACCTTTTAACTTACTAGCCACACCCTAGCAACCACTTACGCCACCCTAGCAACTGTCCTATAGACTTCCATTGTTAAAAAAAAAAAAAACTGCCATTGACATTGAACATACTAACAACATACCACTTCATACTAACAATATACTGATCCATAACAGAAACATACTAATCATACTAGCAACATGCTAATTCATACTATAAACATACTAGCAACATGCTAATTCATGCTAACAATATACTAATCCATACTGGAAACATATTAACAAACATACTAATCATATAGCAAACATGCTAATTCATACTAAATTCATGCTAACGGCATGCTAGTTTAAACTAGCAACATGCTAGTGACATGCTAATTCATAATGAATGCTAACTACATGCTAATTTATGCTAGAAACATGGTAATTTATGTTAACAACTGCCTAGCAACCACTCAAAACACCTTAGCAACCGCCTAGCAACACCTTATTAACCCCCTAGAACACCCTAGCAACCGCCTAGCAACCACCCAGAACACATTAGCAATGGTCTAGCAACACCTTAAAAAATGACTTAGAACACTATAACAACCACCTAAGAACGCCTTAATAACCACTCAGAACACCCTAGCAACACCCTAACAACCGTTAGCAACCACTCAGAACACCTTAGCAACTGCCTAGCAACATCTTAGCAACCATTCAGAACACCATAGCAACTGACCAGCAACACCTTATCAACCACTCAGAAGATCCTAGCCACGGCCTAGCAAACATACAAAACCTAGCAACCACCTAGCAACGACCTAGAACATCTTGGCAACACCTCAGCAACCACCTAGCAGCCAATCAGAACATCTTAGCAACTGCCTAGCACTGCATTTGCAACCACGCAAAACACCCTAGCAACTACCAAGCAATGCCTTAGCAACTGCCTAGCAACCACTCAGAACACCATAGCAACTGCCTAGCAACCACTCAGAACACCCTAGCAACCACCTAGCAACGTCTTAGCAACCACCAAGCAATGACTTTGCAACGACATAACCACTCAGAACACCTTAGCAACCGCCTAGCAATGTCTTAGCAACCACTCAGAACACCCTAGCAACACCCTAGAGCACCCTAGCAACACCTTAGCAACCACTCAGAACACCCTAGCAGCCACCTTGCAATATCTCTCTCTCTCTCTCTCTCTGTATATATAGCCACGGCTGGATTTAATCAATAAGAGAGGTTATCGGCCTCTTAGGGCCCCAGGAAATCTGAAGGCCCCCAATAAATAGCTAGAAGTTTTTCTAAATTATTTGAATGGGCCTTTTGTGATATGTTTTCTTTGGTAAGTGTTTAACAAATACAATTTTACCCTAATTATTACATCTGTCTCCCCCCACCCCTATCATGGATCAGTCCAGCCAGCAATCAGGTGACGATTTAGTTTAAAAACCAAAACCAAAAGTTTATTCAGTATTTTTAGTTATGAATTCACTTTAAGCAAAAAAAACAACAAAATGACAATTTAAAAATGTATAATTTAAAAAGGGTAATGATCTGGGTGTTGGTCTGGCAATTCATTAGTTCCTGACTATTATTTAAGGCATGTGATGTGTTGCTGTGATGACGTTGTTGATATACCTATATGTAAAACACACTTGATGGCATTTCTTGGTGTTTGCCTCTTAAATATAAAACAGTAATGATTGCATCAAAATAGAGAAAAAAAGACTGAGTGATACAAGAAAGAGACAGCTAAATAAATAAAGACAAATACGAAGTGTGCATATTACTGTACACTCTCAGAAATAAAGGTACGCGAGCTGTCACTGGGGTGGTTCCTTTTCAAAAGGTACACATTTGTACTTGAAGGGTCCATATTGGTACCCCAAAAGTATATATTAGTACCTACAAATTTTAAGAGGAACACTTTTGTACTTTTTAGGCACTAATATGTACCCTTGAGGTATTAATATGGACCTTTTAGCTACAAATCTGTACCTTTTGAAAAGGTACCACCCCCGTGACAGCTCGCGCACCCTTATTTCTGAGAGTGTAGGAACTGCTTAAGGCCCCCATATCACTAAATCCACCCCTGTATTTAGCCCAGAGATGCCCAAACTAGAGTTGGGCAACCAAAGTTGGCCCATGATAACCTTTGATTTGGCCCGCCATCCCATCTGAGAATAATGGAGATGGTTTAGAGATTGTCAATTCACATCTAATGTAACCCTTTGTTTGTTTGTTTGTTTGTTTGTTTGTTTGTTTGTTTGCTTTATTGTTAAAAACTGACTGAAATTAAATGGATCAAGGCAAAGGCAGATTCTGCTTGACTGGTGTATTCAGCATTGACATCCACTGTGTTATAAATGTGATTGTTTATGTTTTTTATTGCTATAAGTTATCGTTGTAAAAGTTATACTGCATTAGATATTACAGTTTAAAGTAATATTTTCTATTTATTTTGAAATATTATAAAATAAATTAGGAAATTACCCATGGCAAATTTAATGCAAAATAGACTGGTAGATTAACCTTTAGCCCACGGCCCTCAGTGATATTTGGCCCTTCATACGAAAAGGTTTGGGCACCCCTGATATACGTGTGTGTAGTGGTATTAAAGCAATATCTTGCATTACAGTTCATTAAGATGCGTTTCGTAATTATTTAATCACAAAACAAATGTGCAATTAGTTAATTATCAATATAAAACTCTGATTCTGATTAATATTATTAATATATCTTAAGACAAAGCTCTACTTTTCTTCCAAAGATTAATTTTCTTGCAAAAAACAGATGAATAATTCTTAAAAATGCACATTTGTTTATTTTAAAACAGCAGTAACTCAATATATTGTTCTTATTTTCGTAGGAGACAGAATGAGGAAAGGTTTTGTATAAATAAAATAAATAAATATGGCGGTTACCTGAAGAATGAAACAATGAAAGAAAATGTAGATTTTAGACTTTTATTAAAGATAAAACGGTGTCAGATTTAGATTTAAATTAAGTACAAATATTTGATCACTTACAAAGATTAACTTACAAACAACATATCAATTATTATTTAAAAAGCACATTTGTTTATTTTAAATCAGCAGTGACTCAATATATTGTTCATATTTTCATAGAGGAGACAGAACGAGGAAAGGTTTTGTATTGGAAAACATATGCAGGTTACTTGAAGAATGAAACAGAATGAATTAAATGTAGAGTAGATTTCAGACTTTAATTAAAGAGAACAGTGTCATATTTACTATAAACAAATGAAAAAACATCCAGAGACTGAGCAGTCGTGTTTTCTCCTCCGTGAAGAGAGATTTGATAAAGAAAAAAACCCCAAATAGCGAATTTCGCTTAAAGAAAAGCACAAAATCGCTCGTCTCTTGTTCTGCATTTGACCGCTGGATGTCGCTGTTTCACTGTAAATCAACGCACAGCGCCGACAGCGATCAACAACGTCTATAGTGTTATTTAAGAATTTATGAATTAACATGTTCGTTTATCTGAAAATAAGGGATTTTTGGAGCAGTATAAAATGCTCTGCCAAAAATCGTCAGAAGCTGATACTCATCAAAAACACGCTTATTGTTTTAATGCAGTTTTTATAAGAGAAAGGCCGGTCAAATACGGCAAATACAACAGTAACAAATGCATGATTTATGCATGTCATCTATGTTTTATTGTTCGTTATAATTATAGTTAGTTTAGCCTATTATTATTATTACTACTACTACATTTTAGATTTTTTAACAGCAACAATATGTAAATAAAGAATAGCCTACACGTAGGATTTAGTTCGGATTAGAGTTTGTTTATTTGATAATATGAGAGTTTATGCAATATAATGTTTGTTTACACACAACTCAAAGCTTAATTAAACCATGATTTTATACATTTGTATTAATCCTAATGCAAAAAGACAAGTAAGAGACTTCACACAATAATAAAACACAGTGATGTGTCCGCAAAAACCTGAACACAAAATTAATTACTATTACAATTACTATTACAATTATAACCCGTTTTCCCTTCAAGAACTGCAAGCAAGAAAATAAAAGGGAAATACTACTACTACTAATAATAATAATAATAATAATAATAATAATAATGTAACTAAACATCATTATCCCTTTTTTCTGGCAGATTGAAATTATTTTGACTTTATTCAGATGTTTTACCCTCACAAGCTTGAAAAATTATTAGTCACAACCACATTACAATGATGCGATTCATATAAAATTACAGGTGAAATCGGAAAATAAATATGCCACTTAAAATGTGTTTGTACTATTTGTTTGGGCGATACATTTAAAAATAGTCTATATAATAATGAATAGGTCTATAAATGTAAAATAAATACAACTATAATATACACAAAACCCGCATTGTCGCAATCATTTAATCTGTTAACCTACAGAATGAATAAATAACTGGATGCTCGTATTGTTTTAATGGAAAATGTGTAAAGTCATCGTCATATTTCACACGGCGCATTTCTGCTTTCTCGTTGTTTTGATGAAGGTCTAAATAATGTTGAACCCTTTTAAATTCGCCACGGTCATATTTCATCCCCGCAGATCCATAAAACATGAGCGCTGCACTTAAACAGATGATCTCTGTCTGTCTCCACAAAACACACAGGAGAAAACACTCCAGTCAAGATCACGGAGAGATCGCGGAGAAATGCGGCATTGTTGTTTTAACAATGCCAATGTACTACATCAGCTCGGCTAAATAATCGCTGGATTAATGAAGGAATGAATGATCTCAGAGCAGAAGAAAAGATATGCAGAGGAGGATCAGATATTATCAGCATCTATTAAGATTAAAACTGATTAAAAAAATACTCTGCAAAAAAAAAAAAAACATTGCTTTATATGCGCTGTTAAATCATGCACAGTAATACAGTAAAACTTGTGTTATACATCATTTTTTACTCGGCTATAAGTGGTTTAGCAACAAATCGTGAGGTCTGCTTTTAAAACTTTGACTGAAATAAAAAATTGCAATATTTTATATGCTAAAACAGTGAATAAACATACATCAAGTTATCGTTAATAATAATAATAACCTGCGATACATAACAGAGGACGCGATTAAATTATAGCCTATTTTTCCCCATGCAAGATTAATATTTTAAAAACAAAACAAAACAAAAAATACGCACGATGCGAATAAGACGCATACTTCAATCGCACTTCATTACTCCATACTGTATCTAACGCGACGGATGGATATGCGAGCGCTAATTATCTGTTAAACCTCAGTTCATGGACTAAGCTAAACAAACGGCCGAGCGCTTATTAATATGATTAGACACAGCTGTATGAGGTTAATGTACTTACTCTGCCACCGGCGTCATAAAGTAAACGCGTCTATTGTGTCAAACGCAGAAACAATGATTTCTACAGTGCGACGCGTCATTAATGCCGCTTCAATACGAGCTTGATGGAGTGCGGCTTTGTGGCGTTTACGCGCATGCAAATTCCCCGCCGCGCGTCCTCCAATCACAGTGTGGCCTCACTTAGAGTCTTCCAATAGGGGAGTCGCGCTCGCAGGTGGCGGCGAGGTTATCAGCTCGTCGTCGAAGACGGAGCGCATTGACCGGGAAACCGCGCCTCAGATGCGGGAACACGCTGCACTCGAAGCGGCCGTCAGATCTGCTGAACACCGCCGATTGGATTCCGCTCCGGAAACTCGGACACTTGCGCGTGGGAAACATTTGCAAAGTTTCGCCTCCAGTTGAAAGTTCTGTTGGATGAGCTGTCAAACTTTATTTGCTGTACTTTGTGTGTGTTGTGTTGTTGGTTTTTGTTTCTCCGCGGTTCGTCCTGTGGCTCCGGCGCACCAATGTTAGCGGTGGGACAGATGGATAGTAACCGGCAGAGTGCGTTCGTCCTGGGCAGCACTCCACTGGCTGCGCTGCACAACATGACCGAGATGAAGACATCTTTATTCCCGTACGCCCTGCAGAGTCCCGCCGGCTTCAAGGCTCCTTCTCTCGGCAGCCTGAACTCTCAGATCCCGCTGGGGACGCCTCATGGAATAAGCGATATTTTGGGCAGACCCATCACCACCGCAGGACAGCTGCTCTCGGGTTTCCCCAGGATCAACGGATTGGCCACTACAGCCGGGATGTACTTCAACCCGGCGGCCGTTTCTCGGTACCCCAAACCCCTGACGGAGCTGCCCGGGCGGGCGCCCATATTCTGGCCGGGAATGATGCAAGGCTCGCCGTGGAGAGACCCGCGGGTTCCCTGTGCGGGTGAGTTTTGCGCGCATGATCGAAATCAAGATTAGACCCTCGAGTTGGAATATTTTATTGTACTTTTTTAAACGCTGTGTTCATTAAGCCTAAATGTGGGTGAATTGTCGACAAATGCAACCAGTGGGTTAAACCTGCGCTATTCGTTTGATTGCCTAAACTAACCGAGCTGTTGCTTTTGCTCATATTTTAACCAGCATGCTTTTATTTACAGAGTGTGGTGTTTGACACTTGTTGGCGCTCAGTGACATGACAGCGCAATCTCTCATAAAGTTGAGTGGGTTTATTAGCTGACCGTGTCTCGTTTTTTCTTCTTCTTCAGCCCAAGCAAATATGATGCTGGACAAAGATGGCAAGAAGAAACATTCCAGACCGACTTTTTCAGGACAGCAGATTTTCGCACTGGAGAAAACCTTCGAGCAGACCAAATATCTGGCCGGTCCGGAGAGAGCCAGACTCGCCTATTCTCTGGGAATGACCGAGAGCCAAGTCAAGGTAAACACAGAGATTCTTGATCAATCCACTTCGCTGAAAGACCACCAATGAATTTGCAAAACAGAGAGAGAGAGAAAAGTCGGATCGTTAAATTATGACGCGGAAATAATATAAATATATTGAAGATAACTAATAATGTTCTTCTAACATTTAGGCCTTTGATTGAACACTCTGCTCAACTTTATAATTACTTTGAAATAATTTGAAACAATTATTCGATCTTAATTACATGTACGCATGTACGTAAAATCAGGTGTTGTTGTAACTCAACGCTGCAATGAGGCTTTTTAAGGTTGATTAAATTTAAATTCCAGCTTTGACAATAGTTGGCCTTTCCATATTTGATCCAACATTAGGCTACAACATTTTTTAAAGTCTACTTTACATTAATTCTATATTTTCAGTCTACTTGTTTTAATTAAACAGTTTCGGGTGGCGTGATTAAAATCGGTAAAGTCTAGCTGGATATCAATTTAGCATCTTTCCTCACACTGTGCAACATTAATTATTATTTTTACGTTACTGCGGAGAGCAGACGTAATTAAAACACAATGCAATACATTTAATAAAATAACTATTTATTTAAAATGAGCTGAAACAATACAATCCTTGTTTTTTTGTTGGGACAACCTAATTGTTTTATCTTCAATCCTCTTAAATTTGTAAAAACTAACAAGTTAACTTCATTCATGTCGTCCCGATTGCGTTGAACACAGCATTTTTTTTTACATCAGCTATACCTAATTTAGTAAATATTATAGGCTAAATAATTCTCTTTAACTTTTCTAGCAACAATCGCTCTGAAGTATGTTTTTCACAGAATGTGATTGATATTTTTATGTGTTGAGTTTAATGCTCAGCCTTATTTGTTTAAATGCAGCCGAAATAAATTGTTTAACCACTTAACTTAAAAAAAATGAGTAAACACAAGGAATCATCTTTGAATATTTTTTTTCAGTGAATTCTCGTTAACTTTTATAGCAACCCTCGCGCTAAAGTGTTGTTTTCTCTTCTTCTTTCTCAGGTTTGGTTTCAGAACAGAAGAACCAAATGGCGAAAGAGGCACGCGGCAGAAATGGCCACGGCCAAGAAAAAGCACGACTCTGAGACGGAGAAGATGAAGGAGAGCTCGGATAATGAGGAAGATGATGAATATAACAAACCCCTGGACCCGAACTCTGACGACGAGAAAATCACAAGACTTTTGAAGAAGCACAAGACGAGTAACCTGTCGCTCCTCAGCCCGTGCAGCAACAGCTCGGACACTTTGTGATCCATCTGAGCTCAAAGACTCTTCATGCACTGAACAAAACAAAATGATGCATTGGATTTACTACATGTTTTTAAAGGTAACTGGCTGCAAGCAATAAACATGGGCTGAATGTAAACAAACTAATTAAGTTGAACATTACTAAATTTGATTTGTGCGTTTAAATGCAGCTTACACACTGTAGAAAATGCTCACCACAAGTCCTACATTTTATCCCGACACAAATCGATTAACTTAATCGTTTTTTTTTTACAAATTTGAGTGGATTCAACATAAAACAATTAAGTTGTACCCCCCAAAAAAACTTATGAACTGTGTTGTTTCAACTCATTTTAAATTAGTGTGAACAAGCAGAAGTCATTTTTGAGTGCATATCAATTGTCTGCAGCCAGTTATCCTAACATTCTTTAGTAAATCCAATGAATTATTCCCTTTTCAGTGCATCTTCATCATCATCTTCATCAGTCTCAGATTCTCCTGCAGAACTGGGGCAGAATTAAGCAGGGTATAATAAACACACTGTTCACACTGCTTTTGCTTCGCTGCAGTTTTACAGTTAGAGTGGACGTGAGATGTATATATATTTTTTACTGAGTAAATTATGTTATTAAAGCATCACGAAGACGTGCCAATTCCCCCTCATCATCATCATCATCTTCGTCATCATAGGTCATTTAAGATCAGTCGGTCACACTTTACAATAAGGCTGTATTAGTTAATGTCAGTTAATGCATTTACTAACATGAACAAACAACGAACAATACATTTATGACAGTATTTATTCATGTTCCAAGTATTTAGTTCATGTTAACTCACGGTGCATGAATTATGATGTTAATGATGCATTAATAAATGTTGAACTATCATTAATAAATCATGTACAACTATTGTTCATTATTAGTTCATGTTAGTAAATACATTAACAAGGCATTAACTAATGAAACCGTTTTGTAAAGCGTGACCAAAATCGATCGCAGAAGAATAACGACGCCTCTTTCGCCTAAAAATGTACTTTTTTATTATTTTCAAAGCAGGTACACAAAGTGTATAAAGTGCCAGTGTTGTAAATGATGTGAATAGAGTTTGTTTTAATAACAATGTCCTTTTTTTGGCCGCTTATACTTTCAATGGAAGGAGTTTATGTTTTACCTCACAACACGAGAAATACTCAAAGATGGACTTAAATATCGATGAAGAGAATATTATTGCTTCCGTGATGAAGGAAGAAAAAACTTTGTATTATCAATAAATTATTTAACAAGCCGATGTTTTAAATATGTCATGATCTTTTTGTCATTTAGTGTATATTTTTGTCCAAACTGTTTGGTTTTTGTGGTTATGATGTGTTTATTTGACCGCGAATGTTGCAAACGCTTATTATAGGCTAATTATTATTATTATCATTTTTATTATAATTATTATTTTATTACTTCTATTCTTACTTTTTAATTATTATTATTATTATAATTATTATTTTATTACTTTTATTCTTACTTTTTAATTATTATTATTATTATAATTACTATTTTATTACTTTTATTCTTACTTTTTAATTATTATTATTATTATAATTATTATTTTATTACTTTTATTCTTACTTTTTAATTATTATTATTATTATAATTACTATTTTATTACTTTTATTCTTACTTTTTAATTATTATTATTATTATAATTATTATTTTATTACTTTTATTCTTACTTTTAATTATTATTATTATTATAATTATTATTTTATTACTTCTATTCTTACTTTTTAATTATTATTATTATTATAATTACTATTTTATTACTTTTATTCTTACTTTTTAATTATTATTATTATTATAATTACTATTTTATTACTTTTATTCTTACTTTTTAATTATAATTATTATTTTAATTATTATTTTATTACTTTTATTCTTACTTTTTAATTATTATTATTATTATTATTATAATTATTATTATTGTTATTTTATTATTTATATTCTTACTTTTTAATTATTATTTTTATTATTATTATTATTATTATTATTATTATTATTATTATTATATCCATACGCTAAAATGCTGGGGTGTTTTATATTATTTCGTAAAATATGGTCAAAACATACAACTAAGTTAATTTGTTTTAAATTAACAAAGTTGATGTTTCTTTTTTTAATTTTTGGGGTTTGTACATATTTTACATTTGCTTGCACATTAATATCAATAATTGTATAATGATAATAACATGGTATAATTGTTAAAAACGCTAAGATAACACAAATATTCATTTACAGATGAGCGAAAAATTATCATTAAACGACAAAATAAATGATACTAAAAATAAATTAATAATATTAACACTACACTCTAAAAATAGTGTGTTGTTATAACTCAATGTTGGGTTAATTGTTTTACAATCAATCTTAAATAATAATTAAAAAATCCAGCTGGTGGGTTTGTCGACACTCAGAAATAAAGGTACGCAAGCTGTCACTGGGCTGGTATCTTTTCAAAAGGTACGCATTTGTACTTAATGGGTCCATATTGGTACCTCAAAAGTATATATTAGTACCTACAAATTTTAAGAGGAACACTTTTGTACTTTTTAGGCACTAATATGTACCCTTGAGGTATTAATATGGACCTTGTAGGTACAAATTTGTACCTTTTGAAAAGGTACCACCCCAGTGACAGCTCGCGCACCTTTCTTTCTGAGAGCGTATATCTGATCCAACACGAGGTGACAACAACCTATAATTTTCAATGCAATAATAATAATAATAATAATAATAATAATAATAATATTAATTTGATCAAATATTTAACTACTTTAAATCTTTAATATTAAACTCTAATAATGCTGGGTTGTTATAAATCAACGTTGGGAAAATTGTTTTTGAATTAATTTTAAATAACCCAGCGGTTAGGTTTGTCTATATTTGACCTAACACGGGGTTACAACAACCTATAATTTTTCAGTGCAATAATATACCTAATAACAACAACATCACTAATAATAATAATAATAATAACAACAATAATAATCTGATCAAATCTTTCATTTTTTAGCGACATCAGAGGAATAAAGTAGATATGATCCGTGTTCTGCAGGATCACCTCAGACTAATAATGACAGATATTTAATCATTCATACACTCTAAAATCCTGGATTACTTCAACCTAATTTTGCGTGAAATATGGACAAAAACTAACTGCTGGGTTATTAAATTTAATTAAATGTATAGGACCAAGTTTAACCCAACGTCCATATTTGACCCAATTTGTGTTTAGCATTTATAGATCAGCTCCTGTTTATTTCCCTCAGTCTGAAAGAGCTCTTGTAACGCGTGTGCAAATCACTTATTGACAAGCTCTCTGCAGTTTTGAGATCCATCCTGTGCAACACAAACACACACGGCTCTGCAAATACAGACAGATATTTTTGTGATATGTAAATTTATTTGGGAAAAGCTTTAAATAATGACAGTATAGGCTACAATTTGGATATCGACCCGTGATGAGAGAGGCGCATGGAAACAGGTTTACAGAAACACACGCAAACCCTGTATTAAATAGATCTCCATGCAAATCGAAGAAACATTCCCGAACATTGTGCGACTTTCACCGTGTCATTTAAACAAGACATCCAAATGTTCTGTTCAATAACATTAATATCTATAAATACACTCTGACCAAATGAATACACAATTTCATAAATATAATCTAGTAGTTAATAACGAGTCGCCTAATGATAAACCCCACATGGAAAAATACTACAGTAATTTATAGTAAATACTATAGTTTTTCTGAACCATGCTATAGTAGTGCATTATAATGTTTACATTATATTATTTACAACTAATCTGTTAATGAATATTTCAGCATAGCGTTAACTAAAATACGCTGGGTTCATTCAAAACTATTTTGAGTAAAAATGGGCAAAAACTAAAATGATGATTAAATTCATAGGACCAAATTAGTAGTGAACTGCTAAACTGCAATAAATACTGTAGTATACTTTAGTCTTTACTACAGTGAACTGTGGTGTACTGAAGTAGTATAGGCCTAGTTGTAGAAAACTATTGGGTCATTTAGTTACTGTGTTACCATAACAACTATAGAATCACAACAACAGATTGCTACAGTTGCTGTGTTACCATGGCAACTATAGAATCACCACAAGTGTTTAATTATTACAGTTGGTGTGTTACCATAGCAACTACAGTATCCCCACAACAGGTCAATTACTATAGTTCTTATGTTACCATAGCAACACTAGAATTACAACAGCAGATTATTAGTTGTTATGTTACCATAACAACTATAGAACCCCCACAACAGGTCAATTACAATAGTTATTGTGTTACAATAGCAACCGTAGAATCACCACAACAGATTATTACAGATGTTGTGTTACCATGGCAACTATAGAATCACCACAACAGGTCAATAACTATAGTTCTTGTGTTACCATGGCAACTGTAGAATCACCACCTGAGTTTAATTATTACAGTTGGTGTGTTACCATAGCAACCCTAGAATCACAACAACAGATTGTTAAAGTTTCTGTGTTACCATAGCAACCATAGAATCCCCACAACCTATTATTACAGTTGTGTTACCATGGTAACTATAGAATCACCCCAACATGTCAATTACTATAGTGATTGTGTTACCATAGCAACTGTAGAATCACCACACAAGATTAATTACAGTTGGTGTGTTACCATAGCAACTTTAGAATCACTACAACAAATTGTTACAGTTGTTGTGTTAACATGGCAACTGTAGAATCACCACAAGAGTAAAAATTTTTACAGTTGGTGTGTTACTATAGCAACCATAGAATCACATTAACAGATCAATTACTATAGTTGTTGTGTTACCATAGCAACTGTAGAATCACGACAACAGATCAATTACTATAGTTGTTGTTACCATAGCAACTGTAGAATCACCACAACAGATCAATTACTATAGTTGTTGTTTACCATAGCAACTGTAGAATCACCACAACAGATCAATTACTATAGTTGTTGTGTTACCGTAGCAACTGTAGAATCATGACAACAGATCAATTACTGTAGTTGTTGTGTTACCATAGCAACTGTAGTATCACCACAACAGGTCAATTACTATAGTTGTTGTGTTACCATAGCAACTGTAGAATCATGACAACAGATCAACTACTATAGTAGTTGTGTTACCATAGCAACTGTAGAATCAACACAACAGATCAATTACTGTAGTTGTTCTGTTACCATAGCAACTGTAGAATCACTTCGACATATTAATTTAGGTACTTCATGGCTCAAAAACACTCCAGTATTTACTACAGTATATTTGTATTTTTCACGAGGGACCTTTCTACATTCTACAGGATATTTCTGTACATGTATGAGTCCCGCAGGCATCTAGAGTGCAGAAAGTTGATTGTTGATCAGCTCGTGGAGGGTCAGTGATGATGAGCTCCACTAATGACACACTGAGGCACTGATTCATCCGCTCATTGATTGACTTCTAATGGTTTTATTGCTTTCGGAGGTCTTGCCACCCACTGTTTAATCACTTTAATCTGCCTAAAGAAAAGACTGAATCCTATATCGCCTGACTGGCTGCAAATCAAGATTTTAAAAAAATCAACAAAACAAAACAGTTAACAAGCAGTTTTTCTACCCAAATCACAGTCAAGGCGACACAAAATCATTCCCAGAAAACCTAACGGATCTGTAGTGTAGCATTAATTCAGCACAAGACATTCAAGAGGAGCACACTCTACTTTACACTGCTCCTGCTGAGTGTACACAGTTCTGCAGAGTGTAAAGTGTATATAACGTCCATCATTTGAGTGTTTTTCCATAAAGCACATCGCCAAAACTGCACTTCTGACATTGGAGTTCAACAGTTGGCACCATGGCACAATAATATAGTAACAAAACAAAATCAAATCATACAAAAAGAAAAGATACAGCTATTGTGTAAAGATATACCCAGGCCTATTCAAATATCACATTCAGAACCATACATAAACATTATTACACAGAAATAAGTTAGAATAAGAATAAGAACAGTACTGTAATAACCCAGCAAGACTGCTATAGAAACTTAAACCTTATATACTTGCATGGTTTATGGCACTGCTTAAGAGATAAGAATGGCTATGTATATATAGGCAAAAATAACAGCTCTCCTATAACATTTGTATTGTTTGTCAAATATTTCCCAAGTGATGTTTAACAGAGCAAGCACATTTTTAGGGTATTATTTATATTCTACAATGCACAAGTGCACTCGTTTTTACGATTGTTTTAGGACTTTAGATTCCGCTGTCTATGGGGGAAATGACTAGAAATAATAAACGGGAGAAAACCATCAAACTACTTGCTCTAAAAACAAGTGTGCTTCATGACTATACATAAAAAGTAAAATAAGATGATAGGAAAATATCAGTTTGCAACATCAAGCTGCACAACGAGCCAATTTAAACGTATAATAATCAATGGGGGCTGCACAGTGGCGCAGTGGGTAGCACAATCGCCTCACAGCAAGAAGGTCACTGGTTTGAGTCTCGGCTGGGTCAGTTGGTGTTTCTGTGTGGAGTTTGCATGTTCCCCCCGTGGGTTTCCTCCAGGTGCTCCGGTTTCCCCCACAGTCCAAAGACATGCAGTACAGGTGAATTTGGTAGGCTAAATTGTCCATAGTACATGTGTGTGAATGAGTGTGTATGGGTGTTTCCCAGTGACGGGTTGCAGCTGGAAGGGCATCCGCTGCTTAAAACATATGCTAGGTAAGTTAGCGGTTCATTCCGCTGTGGCGACCCCAGATTAATAAAGGGACTAAGCCAAAAATAATATGAATGAATGACACTATAATCAATGGAAGTGAATGAGAGCGGAAGCCAGAAAGATTCCAATGCTGCGCCCGCTTGTACGTGAAGAATAAGCTCAATACTATTTTTTATTTAGGAGAAAAGTCTTATTTGTTTTAGTTTGGCTGGAATAAAAGCAGTTTTAATTTTTTTTGATTTTTTAATATTAATTAAATTATAATAATATGTTTTTATTATTAGCCAGATTTAAGCATAGCTGTCCAATGAGTTGCCTAGTTAACCTAGTTAAAGGTGCAGTCGGTGATCGTCTTCAGACACATGTGTTGTTGTGCTGGTTGAAAGTCTCTTCACATTCCAATAGTACTGATTAAACTAAATGATCTAAATGCATTCATTCATATTCTAACCCCAGACTTCCCTCCCCCCAGACACTTCCTCCAGCTCCTCCAAGGGGGGATCCCGAGGCGTTCCCAGGCCAGCCGAGAGACATAGTCCCTCCAGCATGTCCTGGGTCTTCCCCGAGGCCTCCTCCCGGTGGGACATGCCTGGAACACCTCCCTAGGTAGGCGTCCCGGAGGCATCAGAAACAGATGCCCGAGCCACCTCAGCTGACTTCTCTGGATGTGGAAGAGCAGCGGCTCTACTCCGAGCTCCTCCCGGGTGACAGAGCTCCTCACCCTATCTATAAGGGTGCGCCCTGCCACCCTGCGAAGGAAACTCATTTCGGCCGCTTGTATCTGAGATCTTGTCCTTTCAGTCATGACCCAAAGCTCTTGATCATAGGTGAGAGTAGGAACGTAGATTGACCGGTAAATCGAGAGCTTTGCCTTTCGGCTCAGCTCCTTCTATACCACAACGGACCGATACATCGGCCGCATTACCGCACCAATCTGCCTCCTATATTGTTCACCACTACTCTGAATATTGGCTCTGGAATAGCATGTGAGTGTGGCTTAGTAATAAGTGTAACTCCTGCACGCTGCCGGCCAAACGCCAAGCAGACAGTAGTGGCTTTAGGATAAAGTGTGTGAGAGAGTGAGACCAGCGATGCTTGCATGTATGAAATATTGCACATTATGACATTATTCTGCTGCTACACAACTGAAACCTGCTGATATAACACAGTTTCTCATTGGGAATTGTAGTATTATAAAGCACTGTAGAGTTTTCTAACTGGAGAATGACATGATTTAGTGGCTAGGTTGCTGTCATCTTTAATGTGCGCATTCAGGATTTCAGGAGGCGTGGCTTTAGACGGCAGGGGAGGGATTGTGTTTCACATGCTAACAGATAGCATTTTGGCAGATCACCTACTGCACCTTTATTGCTGCATTCAAACCAGACACGGCACGCGCGTATAAATCTTGATATTCACACATAAATAGACATTTTGAGTTTACTCGCTTCGATTGCACGTCAAATTCGCTTCGTTCTCGCATCAGATTCACTTCACAATAGACGCGGATTAATGTCAGGGGCGGGGCTTCGTTGCTAAATGGCTAACATGGATTTCATTAACAGAATAGCTGTGTTTATGTGCTTTAGGAAGGCTGAAAAACAGTGTTGATTCATTTGGTGTTGTGTCTGAGTCCGCTAGATCCTTCAGAAGTGCGCCAGCTCTGTGAGCTCATCAACTCCTTCAGAAACTATACCTGGATGAAGGAGGCTTTCAGCGGTGCTTCTGACTGAGCCGAGCCCAGTTTGATGAGCTGTTGTTCGATGTTGGCAGGAGGATTTCCCCACAGGACATCAACAACAGGCGCTATGTCATAATCACACCCTTACGAGAGCAAGCTCCTGATTGGTTACTGATTTCCAACTCGAGCGATTCACGTGAAATGCATGATACCCGTGTTAAGTGCGTCAAACGCGCAAAACGATACACTCGCACCACTTCATTCACGTGAATCACATCATTCGCGCTGCTTTATTTGCGCAAAATGTGCCACAGGATGTCTATTTGCATCTTTGCATTGACTTAACATGTAAATAACTTGTGCTTGCCGCTTCATCCGTGTCTGGTGTGAACGCAGCGTACATCTGCACAGTAAACAATATCAGTAAATTAGCAGTTTAGCTTATCGTATTTTGTGATTCTTGTTTTTATTGTTTATTTTGAGTTGCATTATGGGATCTTGATCTTTCTTCCAGCAAATTCTTACCTTGAAAAGTGACTTTTATTGACGTGTATAATGGTGTGCAGTGCTATATTGTCTGGGTTGCGCTACAGAAACCTTGTCAGTGTTTCCTCTAGGATTTTTTCCAGCTGTGGCGGCAGGCCTTTTACACAGATCTACCAACTACCTGTGGCGTTATTTCATTAACAAATGTCGTGAGTGCAGTATTACAAGTCTAGGTCACATTCATGTAATACGAGCATGCGAATCTCTTTGCTTGCGTGCTAATTTCCTCTGTTCGTGCACAAAACTTCTTGCACGCCCTCAAATATACGCTGCTCAAGCACAGATGTTCTTGTGTGCTCTCCAGCCTGATCTCACGAGGAAACGTAAGTATTTTACGTTTTGTCAGTTTAGTGGCTAATTCGTACGAATTCGTACGAGTTCAGTCGTACGAAAATGTACGATTTTAAAAAGGAGGTGTAGCACCTAACCCCACCCCTAACCCCAACCGTCATTGGGTGATGGGCAAATCGTACTAATTTGTACGAATTAGATCGTACGAATTCATACGAATTAGCCACTAATCAAAAAGTTACGAATTGGCCGTGAGATAGCGTTGGTGCTCTCAAATAAACACTGCTGAAGTGCGATTTAGTGCGTTTATGTAACGAGTATGTCTCCAACATTTATCAGATTTGCTAGGATAATTCATGAATGTCTCCAATAGACCTACAGAGCGACATTAATGTGTCCTGAAGTAATACGGCTATAAACTGCAGCAAGATAAAGTCTTTGTATGCAGAGCCGTAGACCTTTATCTATAGAGTATAATTATGGAAACTGTGTTCATCATGACTGAAAGCTACATCGTGTTTGCTGGCCTCACGCATCGAGCAGCCCTGTCAGCCAGTCAGTATGTCACCTTAAAAGGTTAAACAAATAACACACAGCACTACTACAATTACAGAAAAGGTAAGTGTTATAATTCACTTAACTTTTAATATGTTTTGGTTTGATTATAACCCGCTGTTAAAAAAACAACAATGACTGAATGTTCTGAATGAGAAGCTGTAATGGTGCTGTGGCAGGATGAATTTTGGTGTGGCGGCCCGCCATAAAAGAATGAATGTAGTGTAAACCATGCTTGTAATAAACTCCAGCATATTTTCTGTTATTTTACAGACTTATTTCTCTAGATTTTATGTCCTATAAAGTGAAGAGTTCAGATGCAAAAGCCGCTAAACGCCACTTCCACCAATAATGTGCTAATGACATTGAGTGAATGCTTTAGGCAGGTACTACATGCTCGACAAATAGATTTGCTTCTAATCATCTCAATCGCAGCGTCAGCGCATTCAGAAATAACAGTTTGTTTTAAGAAAGAGTTAAGATACCGTTCTTTTATCCCACATGGATGCTCTGAGGGATAAACAAGAGACGAAAAAGAGACAAGTACTTGAGTATAGTGAGAATGAATGAATGCAGCTTCTAAAACTGTCTGAGAGGCGTCCCCTCTTTAGCCCAGTAGGCCTACCTTGTGTTTTATTTGCCAATTTAAGCTATTTTTTAAAGATAAATATAATGTATAAAACTATATATTACTTCATATTACCTATATGCCTGATCAGCTTTTTATATTAATGGACAATGCACAGATGTTTCACAATGTTTTCCACTATATTATTTGAATCTACCAAGCTTAGTTTGCAAAGAAAGCTATTTTATTTACCAGCTAATAACCTCATCATTACCTATAAAATGAAACTTCTGAACTTAATTATAGGAGCCTGATAGAAAATGCTCATGTACAAGAAAAGAGATCTGATGGATTTAGAGGGTTTTGCATCTGAACTCTTCATATATTAAACGACTAAAATGTCTCTAAAAGTCACGTTGTTAAACTGTAGAGTTGAATTTTCAACATCAGAAGTGGACAGAGCAGAGATCATCATCCCATAATGCAATTCACAACTGCAAACAAACAAAAAAATACACAGTAAAATACAGAAACTCTTCATTAACAGATATTTCTGACAGTGTAGTACAGGGCTATTCAATTAGTTTGTCATGGGGGCCAGTTCATGAAACGCATGTGAGCAAGGCGGGGGTGGTGTCGCGGACGACAGTGAAGAGGGGAGTCGCGGAAGAAAGCGAAAGTGAACTGCAGACGTGGAGAAGGGCGGTCGAGGAGGATGATCGGTAAAATGAGCTGCCGGATCAGATTTCAGAGGTTCCGGATCCGGCGTGTTCCGGCACAAATTAAGCCCTGATTATAATAATAATTCATCTAACATATATTTTGTTTACACTGTACTGAAAGCCAAGCACAACTCTCACCACTACGGCATGCATGAGATGTTTTCTACTGCATGCGCCCGGAAATCCGCGAGCACGTTGCTCTGCTTGCGGCCGCATATTGGCATATATTCTTACACTAGAAATAACAAACTTGAATGCGGAAAAGACGTGATATGTGAACGGTGTACAAGCTCGGAACTTTAAACTAGCGCACAGTTGGCAACTTGGCAAAACTTTGTTTAATTGCAGCAGTTTCGTACTGAAATGCGGCTTAGAGAAGCCTTTAGGGTTAATTAACCGTGACGAATTAAAGTGCAATTAATAGTGAAATCGGCTAATGCCTATTAACGATATCAGTGCATAGTACAAAAGGCCTTTTCTACAAACACATCCAAATGTTTTCGGCTGCTCGCGCCACTGGCTTAATGTAAGGTGACTCTCGCTCTGCTCGGGCTGTATTGAACAGACCCACGTCACATCAGAACTATAGCGGCCGTTTTTTGACTGAACTAAATTTATTCTTGATGTCTCGGTCACACTATTTGGAGGGCCGGAACAAATTGCCTTGGGGGCTGGCTTCGGCCCGCGGGCCGCCAATTGAATAGCCCTGGTGTAGTATCTTAAAAATAAAATATCTAGTCAAATATTATGTGCTGTCATCATATCAGAGACACGAGACAGTGATTAGAAATGAGTTATTAACTCTATTATGTTTAGAAAGGTCTTCATTTAAACAGCACTTTGGGAAATATTTGATAAATAATTCAAATCTGACAGGAGAGCAGAGGATTTTGTCTTCAAGTCTATATAAATCATATTGGCTGAAATGTGTTTCCGGCTAGCGATGATGTAAATGTAGTCATATATCTGTAGAACTAATCCAACATTTGAGAAACGTCACACTGGAAGCAGCCGTCGTATCTCTATATATACGTCAGCATAATAGATTTGGTAGGAATTATAAGTTATTAAAAAGTACAGTATGTAAAATGAGACTCGGCGGTTGTTTGAGAGTGTTACGACACAAATTAAAAAATAAAATAATAAATCAAACAATATTCAATGAAGGAAGGAAATCATACAAACAGAATATATATATCTATATCTATACTGTAGAGTGATCTATTCTAGCAGACAGAACGTCTAGAAATCTCCATCAAAGCACTAAAAGTCACACCTCTATGGCATCATGTAGAAATAAAGCTAACGCTAGAGGAATACAGCCGTGTCTGAGGGATTCTGCATTGCACTGTTAAAACATCGGACACACTGAGGGAAGGAGCTCGCCGTCTAACACACTTCAGAACCTGCAGAGCATCTCTGACCAGCTGGAGAGATCAAGGCGGACAGAACAACAGCTGATCTGTCTGTGTGTGTATGACTGTTTAGGAGTGTGTGTGTCTGTGTCTGTGTGTGTGTGTGTGTGTGTGTGTGTGTCTGTTAGTGTGTGTCTGTGTTTGAAAGAGAGTTTACGTGTGTCTGAGAGTGTGTGTATGTAAGAGGATGTGTGTGTGTGTTTGTGAGTGTGTCTGAGTGTGTGTGTTTGTAAGAGAGTTTATGTGTGTTTGTTTGTGAGTGTGTGTGTTCGAGAGTGCGTGTGCAATTGGTTGAAAGCTTGTGTTCCAGAGTGTGTGTAATTGTTTGAGAGTGTGAGAGAGAGAGAGAGAGTGTGTGTGTGTGTGACAGTGCATGTGTGAGTGTGTGTTTAAAAGAGTGTATGTGTGTGTGTTTGTCAGTGTGTCTGAGTGTGTGTTTGTAAGAGAGTGTATGTGTGTGTGTTTGTCAGTGTGTCTGAGTGTGTGTTTGTAAGAGAGAGTGTGTGTGTGTGTGTGTGTGTGTGTGTGTGTGTGTGTGTGTGTGTGTGTGTGTGTGTGTGTGTTTAAAAGAGTGTGTGTTCGAAAGTGTGAGTGTAATTTTTTAAGAGTGTGTGTTCCAGAGAGTGTGTGTAATTGTTTGAGAGTGTGTGTGTTTGTAAGACAGTGTGAGAGTGTTTGTGTGTGTTTGAAAGACAGAGTGTGTGTGTGTGTGTGTGTGTGTGTGTGTGTGTGTGTGTGTGTGTGTGTGTGTGTGTGCTTTAAGGAGAGTGTGTGTGTGTGTTTGAAAGTGTGTGTGTAATTGTATGAGAGTGTGTGTGTTTGTAAGACAGTGTGAGACTGTATGTGTGTGTGTGTGTGTGTGTGTGTGTATGCAAGAGGGCGTGTGTTTGTGTGTGTGTGTTTGTGAGTGTGTCTGAGTGTTTGTTTTTAAGAGTGTGTGTGTGTTTGTGTTTGAAAGAGTGTATGTGTGTTTGTGAGTGTGTGTGTGTTTGTAAGAGTGTGTGTGTGTGTGTGTGTGTGTTTAAAGGAAAGTGTATGCGTGTGTGTTTGTGAGGGTGTGTGTGTGTGTGTGTGTTTGAGAGTGTGCTTGAGAGTGTGTTCGAAAGTGTGTGTGTGATTGTTTGAGAGTGTGTGTATCAGAGTGTGTGTGTGTTTGTAAGACAGTGTGAGAGTGTTTGTATGTTTGTTGTAAGACAGTGTATGTGTGAGTATGTGTATGTATGTATGTGTGTGTTTGTTTGTAAGTGTGTATGTGTGAGAATGCGTGTTTGTGTGTGTGTGTGTGTGTGTCAGTAAATGTGTGTGTTTTTTTGTTAGAGTGTGTGTAAGTATGTGTGTGTTTGTAAGAGAGTCTACGTGTCAGTGTGTGTGTGTGTATGTGTGTTTGTAAGAAAGTGTATGTGTGAGTATGTGTTTGTATAAGTGTACAGTATGCGTCGGTATGTGTGTGTGTGTTTGTAAGAGAGAGTATGTGTGTGTGTGTGTGTGTCAGCGATCTCGACTCTTGAAGCATTGATGAACTCAGTGTGTGGTTTCTATGGACATGGTAGCATGCACTGCAACAAATGCGACTGCTCAGTCCTGCTGAAAAGTCTTGACAGGGGGTGTGTGTGTGTGTGTGTGTGTGTGTGTGTGTGTGTGTGTGTGTGTGTGTGTGGGTGTGTGTGTGTGTGTGTGTGTGTCCATCCACCGGTGTTGGAGCTTCTCACAGGGCTGCTTTTCATGAAATCTTCTCCACCCTTTGGCACCATTTTCCTGGTCAACACACACACACACACACACACACACACACACACACACACACACACACACACACACACACACACACACACACACACACACACACACACACACACACACACAGATGATGAGAATGCGCGCACACACACTGCACATGTATGTCTATAATAATATGTAAATATTAAGATGTAAAAGATAGAGAAAATAAGGCAATATTTACCACATCACTGCACGACACAACACTTGTGCTTATTTGCATTAGGTTTACCTGGACCTGTGGTTAACCGAAAGAACAAGTAGACCGGCTGGAGAAACACACACACACACACACACACACACACACACACACACATGAAAACACAATAATTAAGAACACTAGATATGTGTTTATACAAGTCAAGACTTCAGCATTAGTATCAGTGTTTATAGCCTGATCAGTAATGTCTGTCACTGCTGAACCACTGATTACTGCTTATTAAATGCTTCACGGTGTGCAGTCATTATAAAGCGTTACAACCAGGGCTTGACATTAGCTTTATTGATCATCAGCCACTGTGGCTAGTAGTTTTCCAATGTTACTAGCCACTCGCCATGTTCACTAGCCACAATTGTGTTGTTGGGAAAACATATTGTATATGCATTTGACTTTGCTAAAATGACTTGATTTAGATGCTGTGTTCTGTCCACATGCCTCCTCATTTCCCTTTATATGTGTTGTGTATGAGCTGAGCATATGAGCTGTGGTTTCATAGTGTCAAGAGTTCACACTAAGCTGATGATGGATTATAAAGCGTGTTTGGCATGCTGTCCTGGGAGAGAGCCCTGAGCCCAAAGGTCCTTGAGCCCTGGGCTCCCTCCCGTTTGCAGGGCGAGAGGGGAGCTTTGAGCTCAGGTAGATCTGGAGAACTCCCCCGTTTTTGATAAGAGCTGATAACAGAAAATAATTGCTATGAAAAGATATGCTGCTGGAGAAAAGTTTGACTTGTGCTAAATTTAGATTGATCAATTAACTTGTGGTGCATGTTTTTGGAATGTGGGAGGAAACCGGAGAACCCGGGGGAAACCCACGCGAGCACGGGAAGAACATGCCAACTTCGCACAGAAACAACCGCCGGCCTGTTGAAGGACTAGAACCGGTGACGTTCTTGCTGTGAGGCAACAGTGTTAATCACTGGGCCACCGTGCCGCCCTATGAAAGGAAAAGAGGAGGAGTAGGGGTGGAAGGGGGGATTCTTCAAATCGAAGATGACTGGAGTAAGAAACCCTGACTCTTTATAGTGGGTTAGGGATCGTCTGATTGGTTGGTCATACATAGCTAATGCAGAACCAGCCGTGTTCAATCATAATCACGTGATCCTCTCGAAATTAGTTTATAAATAAACTTCTCTTAGTTTCATTTCACATGACTTTTCAGGGCTCACCGCTATAAGGATTTACCTTTTTTTTCTCAGGCCACACCAAGCTTCTTGTTTCCTTTCCACAAACTTTAAATAATGTGTCAAAAACAAGCAAAATTCTCATGCATCTAAAACTATACACAGTAGTCCGTCCAGGCTAAAGGTCTCAGATCACCAGTTAACTAAACATAAATAAAGAGTTCATCTGCTATTAAGAGAAGTTTCACAAACTACTTTCGAGAGGAGCACGTGATATGATCGACTACAGCTGATCCTCATCGCTAATCATTAGCTAGCCTATCAGATCATTCTAAAACTACTATAAATACCCTTCCTAAACTCCATTCAATATCTTCGTTTTTTGGAAACCTCCCCCCCCCCACCACTATCCTTCCCTCCTCCTCTTTTATGATAGGGCAACACGGTGGCTCAGTGGCCAGCACTGATGCCTCACAGCAAGAAGGCCACAGGTTCAAATCATAATCGAGCCAGTCGGCACTCCCTGCAGGGAGTTTGCATGTTCTCCCCGTGTTCGCGTGGGTTTTCTCCGGGTCCTCCGGTTTTCTTCCCACAGTCTAAAAGACATGCATTGTAATACAGTCATAAGCACTTAACGCATACATACATATATTACATACCAGAAATTACCTGATCTCGTATCCCTCCTAACGCTCATTGACCAGGCGGGAACCTTGGGCTCATCTATCTCCGAGCTCAGGGTTCTCTCCCGGGACAGCATGCCAAACCTGCTATCTCAGTTGAGCATTATCTAAGTGCGAACTCTTGAAAGTACTGTTATTGTCAAGGATGATAATTAAACCATTAACAAAAATAACTACACGCAAATAAATGACAATGACAATGAAAAGTCCAATACTGTGTATAATTCACATTAGTGATATGTGTAAGATATCAGAGTTGTTTATGTTTATTTGAATTGCAGATGATACAAGCATCTTTTGTTCTGGGCGAAATTTACCAACACTTTGATTTTTGAGTTGATTAAAACAGAAATTAATAAGTTGAAATTGTGGTTTGACGTAAAACAAATTGTCATTAAATATAAGTAAAACAAAGGTTATGTTATTTGGGAAATTAAAAAGTAGTCATAATATAGATTTACAAATTGATAATGAAGTTATAGAAAGAGTATGTGCACTTAAGTTTCTTGGTGGTGTATTGGATCATAAAATTAGTTGGAAACCGCAAATAAATAATCGTGATACCAAAATTAGTAAAAACTGTAGCAATAGTATATAAAGTAAGATTTATCCTGGACAATAAATCAATGTATGTATTATATTAACACACTTATGTTGCCATATATATGAGTTATTGTGTTGAAATTTGGGGAATACAAATAAATCTAATTGACGATCCTTATGTACAATGCAGAAAAAAGTAATTAGATAGATGGAAAATGTGGAGCATACAAATCCTTTATTTTATTAAATTGAAGATACTTAAGTTCAATGATTTGGTTAAATTTAAAACAGCATAATTTATGTTTAAAGCTAGGAATAAATTACTTCCGAAATGCAGACAAAAGTTTTTTGAAGAAAGACAAGGGGGATATAATCTGAGAGAAGAACAACATCTGAGGAGGATGAATGACAATCAATAAATATACAGTAAATATTTTTAAGGAGGCTAATAACACTGACCTTAACATTGTGTTTAAAAAATTAAAAACTGCTTTTATTTAAGAAATAAACTAAATAAATAAGACTTATTATGACTCCAGAATTTTTTTTGTTTGTTTTATAGGGAATACTGTCAAAATCTCCTTGGTTTGTTAAAGATCACTTGGAAAACATTATTTTAAATTAACGGGAGGGCAAAAAAGCTGACTTCAACTGCGTCTGTTAAAGTTTACAGGTGCAAAAATGAGCCTTAATGCACTTGAATGTTAGAAATGTCTTATCCTGCTACAATACAAAGTGACTTGTCAAATAAATGAACATGGAAGATTATCTTGAGTTTAAGTTATTTAATTAGCTTGTTAATGAAGACTGCAGAGTGATACATGAAAACAATGACTTCGAATAATTGTTTAAGTAGTTTGTGATGCATGTTAAAGTGTGGCCCCTAAAAGTACAAGTGGCCTCTGCCCGGCCCCCCCAGTTACTCTGGTCTAAACCGCCACTGGGTGAAATGAATTTCCATACTTTAAAGACATGGCGCGAAAAACTAGAATTTAATGCAGTGCTTCTTGTTTGGTCTGATACCCATTTTATATCGTATCTCAGCCAGGCAGTGAAGATCGCTGTTTTTTACAGAAATCAGATCTTAAACGTGGTGATTGTGTATGTGATGACAATTAACTGGAAGCCCTGAGGCTGGCGGACTTCATATACATACTGTATACCCAATTCAGATCCAGCTGCTGCGCAACCTGCTCGCATGGAGCCGCTACCATTTAAGGTGTTTTAAACAATTTTATTTGACAGACTGGCACAAATAAGCAGACATCCTCATTCTCACAACGAGTTTCTGAGTTCTCTCATCCTTCCAACCGAGTTTGTTCTTCTGAGGTAATCTGGAAACACGTTCAGTGCTGAATACTTTGTAAACGCCTGTCCTGCTTATTCAAATTACTTGATTAAATGAATTAAATTGGAATTGACCGGCACAACAGGAAAAACAGCTTAATATAGGCTTCTCTGAAACTGTGGATATTTCACTTTAATTTTATTTAGGCCACATTATTATTTATTTAACAAACCAGTTTGTGTTTTGGTACTGAAGCATAGTGGATTTGTTTTGATGCACTTCACCTCAGATGTTATTCATTCTTCTAGTTATCTAGTAGATAACTGATAAACAAAGGATACATTCAAATTAAGAGACTTATCTTACCAAACTAAATTAGCTTCAAAAAGATTTTGTTTTCCAAGAAAATTATACGAATTATATTTTTGTCTGAGCCCGTCTACTACTCAACTGTGCGGTGATTTGTTTCGTTCAGCAGAAAGTAAGGATTTAATTAATGCTTCAGGGAAATGCGGTGGCGCAGTGGGTAGCGCTGTGGCCTCACAGCAAGAAGGTCGCTGGTTTGAGTCCCGGCTGGGTCAGTTAGCGTTTCTGTGTGGAGTTTGCATGTTCTCCCCATGTTGGTGTGGGTTTCCTCCACAGTGCAAACACATGCGCTACAGGGGAATTGGATAAGCTAAATTGTCTGTAGTGTATGTGTGTTAGTGAGTGTGTATGGATGTTTCCCAGTGATGGGTTGCAGCTGGAAGGGCATCCGCTGCATAAAACATGCTGGATAAGTAGGCGGTTCATTCCGCTGTGGCAACCCCAGATTAATAAAGGGACTAAGCCAAAAAAAAAAATGAATTAATTAATTAATGCTTTACTGTAATTGTTGTATCACAAACCTCTGTCATATATTTGCAAGTTTTTTAATATGCAAAAAACAGAAATGTGCTCACATCTAAAAAAAATCTCGGAGGCAGGTGCTCGATCAAAAATAAACACTGTAACAAAAGATCAAAAGAAAATCGGCACACTGCCACTTTAGCTCTCAAAATGCTATAAAGGTGATACTACAGGTGATATTTTTCTTAAGGCAACGTAAGAAGAACCAGCTGTCATCAGCCGTCTTGGTGAACTTCTACCGCTGCACAATAGAAAGCATCCTGACGAACTGTGTCACAGTCTGGTATGGAAGCTGCTCTGTTCTCTCCTGCCTTCTGGCAGGCGCTTCAGGCTCCCCCGGACAAAAACCAGCAGACTAAGGAACAGCTTCTTCCCCAGAGCTGTCTCCCTTTTGAACTCTGCCCCCCACTGACTCTTTGCCCCCCTGATACACCCCCACTATCCTCATAACTCAGACTCCTCATAATCACTGCACTATTTAACATTTGCACATTTAAAAATTGCACATATTCATTGCACTGATTCATTTATTCTAACTGTACATACCCATGTACATTTGTAATTATGTACACACACACTGTACATATACATTTGTAATTATGTTTATATATCTGCACACTTCTGATTATTAATAGCAACCTGTACATATATCCATCTATTGTAAATCTCTGTTCATAGCTAACACAACCTGTACTGTATATAATGTTCATAGAACATCCATCTGTAAATATCACCATAGTTTTTCTATAACTGCACTTTATAACTTATACCTGTATCCTGCACTTGCTGCTATTGCACTCCTGGTTAGACCTAAACTGCATTTCGTTTCCTTGTACTTGTACATGTGTAATGACAATAAAGTTGAATCTAATCTAATCTAATCTAAAGACTTTTGAGAGCTAAAGTGGCAGTGTGCCGATTTTCTTTTGATCTTTTGTTACAAATTTTTTAATATGTCATCATTTTAGACATTACGTCTTGAGCATCTGATTTTTCTTGGTGCTGATGTGCTTTTATTTTCTCTGTCTCACTCGCGGCAAGTTCAGGTAAGGGAAAATATACATTTAGATTTTTAAGAAAATCTAAATATTTTAAAAGGAAACATAAGTTTGATGCTATCAATATCGTAACGAATGCCCTAAAATAATGAGGCCTTTGACAGCAAGCATCATGAGACTGAAATAAGAATAAGGGATGATGGGGCAGGGGGGTGCAGGAATAAAATCGTGCAGCCCCCCCTGGCTAAAATCTACCTGCAGTCGGCGGGTTGGCAGGTGTTAATGTCAAACCCTGGTTACAACAAACTGGGTATTTCTGAATATGTGCATATGTGTGTGTGTGTCTGGAGTTTAGAGCTGTACCTTGTGGTCTCCCATACACACGTTGGCTCCGATGTTGTCGTATGTTATTGATTTGTCCTCGTTCTCCGGCTGAAAAACACAAACAGGATTAAAGACACAAAGCAGATGAATAAAGCAGATGAGTCCTGCAGCGGCTGAGAGATGATCCTGTTACACCAGTGCAGATCCATCATCTATACATCTCTCTCACACACACACACACAGATCACTCACGCTGCAGACGCTCAATGGAGAAAAATGCTCTCAATGGAGACAGACTGAAAGATGAAGCACACACACACACACACGCACAGAGAGATCCACACACATGCATATACTCACTGAACACACACGCATGCACATATGCACAAACAGACACATGCACACACACAGAACACAAAACTGCACACACAGAACACATACCCACATGCACGCACTCACATGCATACAGACACACACGCGTACACAGATGCACATAGACAGACCCAGACCCACACACACGCACAGACAGACATGTGCACACACACAGAACATATAAACGTGCACGCACAGAACGCATACAAACACGCATACAATCACACACACACAATGAACACACACACAAACACACAGACAAACCCACACACACACATATACTCACCGAACACACACACACACACACACATACAAGCACACACATATGCACACACGCACACACTGAACACACAAATGCATGCAAACAAACACAGAACCCAAACACACACAGACACATGCACACAAATGTAGTCACACACGAACACACACAAACACTGAAAACACACACAGATGCACAGACAGACCCACACATAACGCACAAACGCACATACAGAACATATACTGTACACGCATGCGCACACACGCATATAAACACATACTGAACACACAAGGATTCACATAGACAGACCCACACACACACACACACACACACACACACGCATATACTCAATGAACACACACACACACACATGCATACAAACAAACACATACACACACACATAGATACACACTAAACACACATGCACACACAGAACACACAAACACGCACACACACACTGAACACACATGCACACATAACACAAACACACAAACACTGAACACCCACACGCACATACAACCACACACTGAACACACAAACACATGAACACAGAACACATACACACACAAACACTGAACACACACTCACATGCACGCACACACACAGAGACACACTCTGAACATAAACACATGCAAATACAAATACAGTATAAACACACACACACACAGAGAGATAAAATATGAACACAAACAATGAACACACAATAAAAACACTCACAGACACACAGAACAGACACACACTGAACACATGCGCACACACACCTAATACACTTTGAACAGATACACACATGCACGCATACATACACACACAGATGCACACACATAGGACACAAATGCATGCACACACACTCAGGACACTTTGAACACACTCAGAAGTATGCAGAACAGACACACACACACACACACACACACACACACACACACACACACACAATGCACACGCACATACACACGACACACTTTGAACACACTCACAAGTATGCAGAACAGACACACACACACAATGCACACGCACATACACACGACACACTTTGAACACACTCACAAGTATGCAGAACAGACACACACACACAATGCACACGCACATACACACGACACACTTTGAACACACTCACAAGTATGCAGAACAGACACACACACACAATGCACACGCACATACACACGACACACTTTGAACACACTCACAGGTATATACAGGACACACACACACAATGCACACGCACATACACACGACACACTTTGAACACACTCACAGGTATATACAGGACACACACACACAATGCACACGCACATACACACGACACACTTTGAACACACTCACAGGTATATACAGGACACACACACACACACACACACACACAATCCACACGCATATACACACAACACACTTTGAACACACTCAGAAGTATGCAGAACAGAGACACACACACACACACACACACACACACACACACACACACACACAATGCACACGCACATACACACAACACACTTTGAACACACTCACAGGTATATACAGGACACACACACACAATGCACACGCACATACACACGACACACTTTGAACACACTCACAGGTATATACAGGACACACACACACACACACACACACACACACAATCCACACGCATATACACACAACACACTTTGAACACACTCAGAAGTATGCAGAACAGACACACACACACACACACACACACACACACACACACACACACAATGCACACGCACATACACACAACACACTTTGAACACACTCACAGGTATATACAGGACACACACACACACACAATCCACACGCATATACACACGACACACTTTGAACACACTCACAGGTATATAGAGGACACACACACACACACACACACACAATGCACATACACACGACACACTTTGAACACACTCACAGGTATATACAGGACACACACACACACACACACAATCCACACGCACATACACACAACACACTTTGAACACACTCACAGGTATATACAGGACACACACACACACACACACAATCCACACGCACATACACACAACACACTTTGAACACACTCACAGGTATATACAGGACACACACACACAGATATGTGTTTTCCGAGCTGAACGACACACACTCTCTGCGTGCAGCAGTAAAGCGGAAGAGCAACTCAAATGTGAATTAACTTCAACTAACCCAGGTCTGGGAAACACACACACACACACATACACACACCCATGCAACCTTTTCTCCAGCAGCTCCTGCGCCTCCCGGAGCGCCGATACATTCATCAAACGCCGGCTTGATAATTTACAAAGGCAGCATAAAATTGTGGATTTTCAGCTGCGTAATCTTTAGACAGATAAACAAATGACGGCGGGGTCCGGGGCCCGCGCTCCACTGCGCATTCATTACCGCGCGCGGACCTGTGTGTGTTAGGGCTCGGCAAGCAGAAAATAACACGACGCGCAGCTAACAGAGCGCAGCATGATAGATGAGGCTTACAGCGCCGTGTCTAAACAATCTGTACCATCACACACACTCACACACACTCTCACACACACACACACACACACACACACACACACACACACACACTCCTTCATTAACGGCTGACCGCTGACCTGTGTTTACACACACACACAATCACTAACTAGAGCTCGCAGTACAGCAGCCAATGATGATCAGCACTCAGGAATATCCTTCCTGATCAGGGTTATTATTATAGTGCATATAAATATAGCTCTAGATATACCGCTCAAGTCAGAATTATTCAGCCTCCTGTGAATTTCTGTTTCAATTATTTCCCAAATGATGTTTAATGATATTTTTTCAGTAACAATTTATTTTAAGGGTCTAAAGTAATGGATTAGTTAAGCAGTAATTAATGGTTAATTTGTCCACAATTAAGCATTAGTTAAAAACAAAAGCACTAACTGTGCACTAGTTAAGCTCAGTTAAACTTGTACAGTGCATCCGGAAAGTATTGACAGCGCTTCACTTTTTCCACATTTGTTTATGTTACAGACTTATTCCAAAATGCATTAAACTCATTTATCTCCTCAACATTCTACACACAATCCCCCATAATGACAATGTGGAAAAAGAGTTTTTAATATTGTTGCAAATTTATTAAAACTAAAAAGCTGTAAAATCACATGTACATCAGTATTCACAGCCTTTAAATTGAGCTCAGGTTCATTCTGTTTCCACTGATCATTCTTGAGATGTTTCAGCAGCTTCATTGGAGTTCACCTGTGGTCAATTCAGCTGATTGGACATGATCTGTAAAGGCATACACCTGTCTATATAAGGGCCCAGGGTTGACAGTGCATGTCAAAGCACAAACCAAGCATGAAGACAAAGGAATTGGCTGTAGACCTCCGAGACAGGATTGTGTGGAGGCACAAGGCTGGGGAAGGTTACAGAAACATTTCTGCTGCTCTGAAAGCTCCAATGAGCACAGCGGCCTCCATCATCCGTAAGTGGAAGATGGAGAACCACCAGGACTCCTAGAGCTGGCCGGCCATCTAAGCTGAGTGATCAGGGGAGAAGGGCCTTAGTCAGGGAGGTGATCAATAACCCGATGCTCACTCTGTCTGAGCTCCAGCGTTCTTCTGTGGAGAGAAGGACAGAAGGACAACCATCTGTGCAGCAATCCACCAATCTGGCCTGTATGGTAGAGCGGCCAGACGGAAGACATTCCCCGCCTGGAGTTTGCCAAAAGGCATCTGAAGGACTCTCAGACCATCAGAAACTAAACTCTCTGCTCTGATGAGACTCAAATTGAACTCTTTGGAGCGAATGCCAGGCGTTACGTTTGGAGAAAAGCAGGCAGCGCTCATCAGCAGGCTAACAGCATCCCTACAGTGAAGCATGGTGGTGGCAGCATCATGCTGTGAGGATGTTTTTCAGCAGCAGGAACTGGAAGACTAGTCAGGATAGAGGGAAAGATGAATGCAGCAATGTACAGAGACATCCTGAATGAAGACCTGCTTCAGAGTGCTCTTGACCTCAGACTGGGGAGACGCTTCATCTTCCAGCAGGACAATGACCCAAAGCACACCGCCAAAATATCAATGGAGTGGCTTCACAACAACTCAGTGAGTGTCCTCGAGTGGCCCAGCCAGAGCCCAGACCTAAATCCTATTGAACATCTCTGGAGAGATCTGAAAATGGCTGTACACCGTCGCTTCCCATCCAACCTGATAGAGCTTGAGAGGTACTGCAAAGAGGAATGGGCAAAAATCCCCAAAGACAGGCGTGCCAAGCTTGTGGCATCATATTCAGAAAGACTTGAGGCTGTAATCGCTGCCAAAGGAGCATCAACAAAGTATTGAGCAAAGGCTGTCAATACTGATGTATATCTGATTTTACAGCTTTTATTTGTAATAAATTTGCAACAATTTTAAAAACTCTTTTTCCACATTGTCATTATGGGGGATTGTGTGTAGAATGTTGAGGAAATTAATGAATTTAATCCATTTTGCAATAAGGCTGTAACATAAACAAATGTGGAAAAAGTGAAGCGCTATCAATTCTCTCCGGATGCACTGTAAATCATGATTAACTTGTTCACAATTATGCATCATTTAAGCATGAGCAAACACATAACTCATGACTAACCGAACATAAAGGCATTTTAACCATTATTTACAATTTAAAAAGTCATATATTATTTCTTTGATTCATTGTGTAAGTTAACTGAACATCAAGCTAGTAATTCTGTTCAATGTTGCAATTATATATGGCTAAAATAGTGTAATAAACACAGTTTAACCTCATGTCCTAAAGTGAAAGTTATATCCACATTAATTATGGCACTTATAGAGGATTATTCATGCCTATTGCCTAGAACAAGCTAATAATCAAGGCTAAATGTCATTAATACATTGCTAATAATGGAAATTTTACCCTATTCTCTCTTAAAATCATTTTTCTCCTAGGGAAAGTCTTATTTGCTTCATTTCAGCTAGAATAAAAGCAGTTTTTAATCATTTTAAAGCCATCAATATTATTCGCCCCCTTCAGCAATATCATTTTTGGATAGTCTACAGAACAAACCACTGTTATACAATAACTTGCCTAATTACCCTAACTTTACCCTAATTACCCTAGTTAATCCTTTAAATGTCACTTTAAGCTGTATAGAAGTGTCTTGAAGAATATCTAGTCTAATATTATTTACTGTCATCATGACAAAGAGAAAATAAATCAGTTATTAGAGATGAGTTATTAAACTATTATGATTAGAAATGTGTTGAAGAAATCTGCTCTCTGTTAAACAGAAACTGGGGAAAAAAATTGAAAAGAATAAAAAATTAACAGGAGGGTGAATAATTCTGACCTTAGCTCATACAAATCTGAAGATACAAGTATACAGACAAAAGATTCATATCAGCTTCTTTTAGAAATCCTGCAAAGGGAATAATTTTAAAACCTCTGCAGGTTTTCTCTTAACTACTGTATATACTAGGGCTGCAGGATATTGGATAAATCTGATATTGCAATATTAAATTTATTCTGTGATAAATATTATATGAATACAGTTTCACAAGATAGTCTGAACAGCTCTATTTGACAGTTTTCTGGGAAGTCTAACAGTATTCAGGTAGAGAAATTGAATAATTAATTTAGGGTGCTTTCACATATGTGGTTCGGTTCATTTGGTCCGGACCAAAGGCAACAATTGATACATTGTAGCATTTTTCTGCCGTTTTGGGTCCCTTTCACACCACACTGATTGCTTCGGTCCGAACCAGCTGAAACGAACCAAAATGCAGTCATGTGACAAAATCTACATCACTCACTGGCCAGATGTTAATGAACGCTTTTCAATTGGTCAGAATTCACATGGAACTACCGCAAATAAACAAACCGGCAGACACACAATGTCGCTGCGCTGGCTGACGCAGTATCCCTGCTCATAGTATACTATGTAGTTTGTATGCATCACTTTAGACAGACTATACATTTCGAGAATGAAGGGCGGCTGGGGCTGGAAAACAATGTTTTAATGCATTGCAATCGGCGAAAGCATTAGGAGAAGGCGTGAAATAATTTAGCTAAACTGCGACATGGTCATCTTTCGGAAATATCACCAATGATCCATCAGGTAATGTTTCTCCCTCCCTCTCTCTCTCTCTGTTTAAAACTGTTGGTAAAGCGCTGTCAACAAATATTTTTCCTCCAAACCCCATAAGATAGACAGCGCATCACACTACGGCAGCTGGATTAGTCCAAAAAGGCACAGTACTTTTTGCGGTTGGGTCTGTTTTAGTTTGGATCACGTTCTCACCACAAACGAAGCGCTCCAGGGTTCGTTTGAAAGCGTACCGAGACCACCTCTTCAAGCAGGTCTCGGTACGCTTTTTTGGTGCGCTTTTGGTGTGCACCCGAGTGCGATTGCTACGTTCTCACCTGCCCAAACGAACCGCACCAAGAGGGAAAACGAACTCTAGTGCGATTCAAACCGAACTAAATAAAGCAGGTGTGAAAGCACCCTTAGTCTTGTCTCGAAAGTCCAAATAACTGGAAGTTCTTAGATCAAGTAAAAAATACTGCATTGTTTTCACCTTTAGCAGAAATAAGTTGCATTTAAGAGATATTAGAGTTTTCCCTTAAAACAAGCACAATGATCTGGGAATAGGATCAGTAAAATCATTTTATTTTCACTTTGAAATGTAGATATTTGGACTAGGATCAGGATAAAAATTCTAAGAAAAGCAGTTTTTTTTTGATAATTAATGATTTATAAATCATATAAATAATTAAATACAACTCCAAACATCATCATTTTTGTGTCCAAATATTTTAAACTCTTGAAAAGCACAATCACAGACCTTAAAAACTCATGCAAATGACAAACGCTCACTCTGCTATGGTTAAAGTCAGCAGTGAGCTCAGCTATGAGTCAGACTCATCACTGCAGATCCTGCGATGTGACTACTGTAGATGTGCACATTGCGATATCGATGCTGAAAGCAGATGTGTTTCCCCCCAGTCCAAACACATGCGCTACAAGGGAATTGATTAACTAAACTGGCCGTAGTGTATGAGTGTGTGTGCGCACGTGAATGAGTGTGTATGGGTTGCAGCTGGAAGGTAAAACACATGCTGGAATAGCTGTGTGTGTATGTGTGTGAGAGACATCCATGTGTATGAAATCCGCAGTGTAAAACATATGCTGGAATAGTTGGCGGTTCATTCCGCTGGGGTGACCACTGATAAATAAAGGGACCAAGCTGAAAGAAAATGAATGAATGAATCTTCTTTTCTTTATGTTCAGTTGTGATGATGAGCTAAACAGCAGGAGTGCAGCATCACAAATCATTTCTGACCCTCATTTAAATGCTCTATTTAAGAGGCGTGTCTCCTTTAAGACTAGGACACGCCCACTGATTTGCAAATGAAATGAGCATCACTGGAGTGCATGATTATTATTATGATTATGAAGATGTGAATCAGAGAGTGATGAATCAGCATTATTGAGTTCAGCAGATGTATTTTGATTTCTATATCACACACACACACACACACTGAGATGTGGCTGAGCTGCTAAACCACTCCTGAAGCTGGAGTAAAGACCATTGGGCTGAACTGAACCTGTGTGTGAGAGATGTGTGTGTATGAAAAGAGTGTGTATGAGAAATGTTTATGTGTGAGCGGGTGAATAAGTGTTTGTGTGTGCATGATAAGCGTTTGTGTGTGCATGTATGTGTATGTGTGTGTATAAGTGTGTGACGTGTTTATGAGAAGTGTGTGTGTGTTTTTACGAGTGTGCATGTGATTGGGTTCGTATGAGAAGTGCGAGTATGTCTTTGTGCGTGTAAGAAATGTGTATGTGTGTATGAGAAGCGTGTGTGTTTGAGAGTGTGTGTGATTGCATGAGAAGTGTGAGCATGTTTCTGTGTGAGAAATGCATGTCTGTGTGTGTATGAGAAGTGTGCATGTGTGTGAGAGACGTCTGTGTGTATGAAACAAGTGTGTGTGAGTGAGAAGTGTATGTGATTCTGTGTGTGAGACGTGTGTGTATGAGAGAGATGTCTGTGTGTATGAAACAAGCGCGTACGTGTGTGTGACGCACATGTGTGTGGGATGTGTGTGTGCACGCATTTAAGTATGAGAGATGTCTATGTGTGTATAAAACACATTTTTGTGTGTGTGTGTGTGTGTGTGTGTGTGTGTGTGTGTGTGTGTGTGTGTGTGTGTGTGTGTGTGTGTGTGTGTGTGTGTGTGTGTGTGTGTCCTCACCTTGCCGATCAGGTCTTTAGCCGAAGCAGACATGAGGATACGGTCACACCAGGCCGGACAGCGAGTGTTCATGTACTGCTTTCCCTGACTCGAGTCTTCACTGTACGGGTAACTGAAACACACACACACACACACACACACACACACACACACGTCACTGACTTACATCTCATTCTGGGGGTTTTCGTCATTTGCTGAATGAGCTCAGAAGTGTGTCCCAGCAGCAGATGGAACACACACACACACAGCACACTTACACACGCACACACCAGATCAAGCATTCAGATAACAGTATGATGATGTTACAACATGACACACCATCAGATCAAAATCACACTGAGAGAGCGAGCGTGTGTGTGTGTTTATCAAGACACTGTGGTCCCCTGAGGGAAATATAAATGACTGAAACACATAAATGACCAGATGATGTCAATCCCAAAGTGTAGAACTGCAGAAAGGATCCTGTGCTGTAGGGTTAGTGCATAGAAAATATCATCAAGCCTATGGCAGATCATAAAAGACACCATTGTGTGTGTGTGTGTGTGTGTGTGTGTGTGTGTGTGTGTGTGTGTGTGTGTGTGTGTGTGTGTGTGTGTGTGTGTGTGTGTGTGTGTGTGTTTAAATGAAGTGTGTGTACTGTTAAAAAAAAAAAAAAAAAAAACTAACCACATCCAGGGTTATATTGGAAAAATGAATGAATGAATGAATGAATGAACTAATAATAATAATAATAATAATAATAATAATAAATAAATGATAATAATAATAATAATAATAAATAAATGATAATAATAATAATAATAATAAATGATAATAATAATAATAATAATAAATGATAATAATAATAATAATAATAATGACAATAAATAATAATAATAATAATAATAATAATAATAAATGATAATAATAATAATAATAATAATAATAATAATATAAATAAATGATAATAATAATAATAATAATAATAATAATAATAATAATAATAATAAATGATAATAATAATAATAATAATAATAAATAAATGATAATAATAATAATAAATAAATGACAATAATAATAATAATAATGATAATAATAATAATAATAATAATAAATAAATAAATAATAATAATAATAAATAAATGATAATAATAAATAAATAAATAAATGATAATAATAATAATAATAAATAATAATAATAATAATAATAATAAATAATGATAATAATAATAATAATAATAATAATAATAATAATAAATAATAATAATAATAATAATAATAATAATAAATAAATAAATGATAATAATAATAATAATAATAATTAAATAATAATAATAATAATAATAATAAATAAATGATAATAATAATAAATAAATGACAATAATAATAATAATAATAAATGATAAATAATAATAATAATAATAAATAAATAATAATAATAATAATAATAATAATAATAATAATAATAATAATAAATAAAATGATAATAATAATAATAATAATAATAATAATAAATAAATGACAATAATAATAATAATAATAATAAATAAATAAATGATAATAATAATAATAATAAATAAATGATAATAATAATAATAATAATAATAATAATAATAATAATAATAAATAAATAAATGATAATAATAATAATAATAATAATAAATAATAATAAATAAATGAAAATAATAATAATAATAATAAATAAATAAATGATAATAATAATAATAAATAAATATATAAATGATAATAATAATAATAAATAAATAAATGACAATAATAATAGTAATAATAATAATAATAAATCAATGATAATAATATTAATAATAAATAAATAAATGATAATAATAATAATAAATTAATAAATTAATAAATGATAATAATAATAATAATAATAATAATAAATAAATGATAATATTAATAATAAATAAATAAATAAATGATAATAATAATAATAATAATAAATAAATGACAATAATAATAGTTTTCAACATAATAGTTTATTAACTCATCTCTAATAACTGATTTATTTTATCTTTGACAGTAAATAATATTAGACTAGATATTCTTCAAGACACTTCTATACAGCTTAAAGTGACATTTAAAGGCTTCACTAGGTTAATTAGGGTAACTAGGCAGGTTAGGGGAATTAGGCAAGTTATTGTATAATGATGGTTTGCTCTGTAGACTATTGAGAAAAATATAAAGCTTAAAGGGGCTAATAATATTGACCTTAAAATGGTGTTTAAAAAATTAAAAACTGCTTTTATTCTAGCTGAAATCTTCTTCTCCAGAAGAAAAAATATTAGAGGAAATACTGAGAAAATTTCCTTGCTCTGTTAAACATCATTTGGAAAATATTTAAAATAGAAAATAATTCCAGGGGGGCGAATAAATCTGACTTCAGCTGTATATATAATGATTTTTGACATTAACTGTATTTAGCTGTGCATCCAAACCAAAGCAGCCGTCACCATGGTGACCCAGGGGTCAAGGGTCCGTCAGTAGTTGTTGTCGGGGGTTACGAGGGGGAGGGGGACTAGTTAACCCACATCCGGCAAACACACAGACCCCTGACCGAGTGGGCAAACGGGGTGTCTTTACTGAACGCCTGAGTGCAATTAGCATTGATGGCACTTAAAGCATGTGGAAATGAAGGGCAGTTTTGGTATGTTAAAGATGATTGTGAGGATGAAAGGAGGAGAAGTGAATGATAGCGGAGGATAGAGAGAGGGATAATGAGGGATAGAGATGCGGGAGAAACTCTTCAAAGAGCTGCTGTCTTCAGGGTGGCCCAAAGAAAGCCTGACAGGAAGTCCTGCTTGTGGATTAAACTCTGATCTGATCTGCTAAAGAGAGCAGTCAGGCCTGATGGAGGATCTGTTCTGCTGGTCACGGCTCTAACTATTGCATCAAACATACTGAAGAAACAGCAATAACGGGGAGAAGAATTGAGATTCAGAATAGATGATTATTGCTGGAATATATTGTTTAGTGTCATTTACAGTTGAAGTCAGAATTATTTGCCCCCCTGAATTATTTTTCCCCCAATTTCTGTTTATCAGAGAGCAGATTTCTCCAACACATTTCTAATCATAATAGTTTTAATAACTCATCTCTAATAACTGATTTATTTTATCTTTGTCATGATGACAGTAAATAATATTAGACTAGATATTCTTCAAGACACTTCTATACAGCTTAAAGTGACATTTAAAGGCTTAACTAGGGTAATTAGGGTAACTAGGCAGGTTAGGGGAATTAGGCAAGTTATTGTATAATGATGGTTTGTTCTGTAGACCAGGGGTTCCCAAACTTTTCAGCCCGCGACCCCCAAAATAACAATGCCAGTGACTCGCGACCCCCAATATCCTCTGAGGTTGTTATAAATACAGAAACCTTGCATGCAACTGCGCACACACACACACACACACACCAATAGACCCAAGTCTATTCTTCGTTTAATTATTATTTTTTGTATGTCAGTGCTGTAAATGTGCCAGAAAGTTTAACCTGGTGTTATAAAATCAATCTGCTGCATCTGATGCTATTGCTGTGTCTTTAATATAATGTAATTACCCCAGGGGTCGCAATCCAATTGAACTAGTAACTATAAGCTACTATAGTAACTATATAGTATACAGTAACTATAAACGACTATTTTTTCTCTTCAATAGGTTATGGATAAAATCTGGTAATTCTTATGGTTTAATAAAAATAAATAGATTTTTGGAAATCACCAGGCGACCCCCCCCCCCCCCCCCCCCCCCCCCCCCCCCCCCCTTCATTGTCCTGCGACCCCTCAGGGGGTCCCGACCCCCACTTTGAGAACCACTGCTGTAGACTATCGAGAAATAGGCTAATAATATTGACCTTAAAATGTTTTTAAAAAAATGCAAAACTGCTTTTATTCTAGCTGAAATAAAACAAATAATATTTAAATATAAAAAATATTATCAGACATACTGTGAACATTTCCTTGCTCTGTTAAACATCATTTGGAAGATATTTAAAAAATAAAATAAAATAAAAGGGGGGCGATTAACTCTGACTTCAACTGTAAATCTGTGATGAAAAGATGATTCTATTGAATGATTCAATCTCACAATAGTGACTATCATTCACAACTGTTTATATGCTGCAATTCTCAGTAAAAAAAATCATAAATGCAAGTTATAATGCAATTCTGATGTAATTGGAAGATAAACACAATTACAACAACAACAAAAGCTAATTTGAGAATAAAGAGAGCAGTCAGGACTAACAGATGATCTGTTGTGCTCATCACGGCTCAGACTATTGCATCAAACATACTGAACAGAATTATATTAAATCAAATATTGATGAGTGTAATTATATCTGTGATGAAAAGCTGAATTTTCAGCATCGTTACTCCAATCCTCATTATTTTACTTTAAATCTCACAATTCTAACTTTATAACTCACAACTGTTTATATCAGGGGTGCTCAACCCTGTTCCTGGTGATCGACCTTCCAGCTGATTTCAGCTCCAACCCTGATCAAACACACCTGAACCAATTATTTAGAACGTGAGGAGCACTTGATAATTACAGGCAGGTGTGTTTGATAAGGGCTGCAGCTGAAAACTGCAGGAAGGTCGATCGCCAGGAATAAGGGTTGAGCACCCCTGCTTTATATCTAGCAATTCTGAGTAAAATAAATAAATAATAAATAAATAATGCAAGTTTTAATGCAATTCTGAGGGAAAAGTCAGAATTATGAGACAAAAACTAACAATTGCAAAATAAGTCAAATAAATAAAAGTGGCAAACTTGAGAACAAAGGTCAATCAGGCCTGAAGAATGATCTGCTCAGCTCATCATGGCTGAAAATAAAAACTTAAAACTAGCAAACATGGGAAAAAGAATGGAGATTCAGAATTAATGAGCAAGGTTTCCGCTACATTCATTCATCCGTGGCGGGCCGCCACGCCAAAATTCATCCCGCCACGGCTACATTACAGCTTCTTATTTAAAACATTTAGTCGTGTTTTTTATAGCGGATTATAATCACACCAAAACATATTAGAGGTAAACAGCGCAAACTTTTCTGTAACCGTAGTAGTGCTGTGCGCTATTTGTTCAAGGTGACATGCTGACTGACTCTCTGACAGACTGACTGACAGGTGCGTGAGTCTAGCAAACACGGCGTAGCTTTCAGTTAAGATGAACACAGTTTCCAGAAGTATACTTTATTGATAAAGGTCAATGGCTCTGCATACAATGACTTTATCTTGCTGGAGTTTATTAATGTTTCACTTTACTTCAGGATGCGTTAATGTCGGAAAACGCACAAAAACACACTAAATCACACTTCAGCAGCGCTTACTGGAGAGCGCACGAGAAGATCTGCACTTGAGCGTGTAAATTTGAGTGCGTGCAAGAAGTTCTGTGCTCGAACAGAGGAAATCGGCGCGCAAGCAAAGAGATTCGCATGCTCGTATTACATGAATACTATCTCGATTTGTAATACTGCGTGTAATATTTGTCTTTGAAATAGTTGGCAGATCTGTGTAAAAAAAAAGTCCTGCCGCCACTGCTGGAAAAAATCCTAGAGGAAACACTGATGATTATTATTGTAATATATTGTAGAATCTAATTTATATCTGTGATGAAAAGATGATTATTTTGGAATGATTAAATCTCACAATACTGACTTTATAAAGCACAACTGTTTAAATGTTGATATTATGAAGAAAAAAGTATAACAACAAAAAAATCACAAGTTATAATGCAGCTCTGAGGGAAAGGCAGAATTAGGAGATCTAAACTCAATATAAAAAAGACAAAATGGAGTATAAAGAGAGCAGTCAGGCCTGATGGAGGATCTGTTCTGCTCATCACAGCTCTAACTATTGCATCAAAACACTGAAACAACTGCAACTACTGAAAAACAGAATGGAGATTCAGAATTGACGATTATTGCTGGAATATATTGTTTAGTGTAATGTATATCTGTGTTCAAAAGATGACGTTTTGGAATTATTAAATGACAATACTGACTTTGTAAATTACATATGTTGCAATGCTGAGTAAAAAAAAAGAGAAATAAATCACAAATGCAAGTCATAATGCAGTTCTGAGAGAAGGCAAAATTAGGAGATGTAAACACACAATTGCAAAAAAAAAAAAAAAAAAAAACAAGTAGTAGTAAATTTGAGTATAAAGAGAGCAGTCAGGTCTGATGGAGGATCTGTTCTGCTCGCCATGGCTCAAGCTGAATTTTCAACATTGTTACTCCAATACTAAGTATCTTACAATACTAACTTTATAACTCACAACTGTTTATACCTTGCAATTCTGAGTAACATAAATAAATAAATAAATAAATACATAAATAAATAAATA
>LR812531.1:63635748-63675748 GCA_903798195.1 Danio kyathit
GCAGTGATCTCTTAGAGCGATCACTATCTGTTCATTATCTACAGCAGAGGAGATCTCCAGATCTACCTGAGCTCAAACTCCCCACTCGCCTTACAACGGGAGGGAGCCCCGGGCTTGAGGATCTTATGAGCTCAGGGCTCTCTCCTGGGACAGCATGCCAAACAAGCTTTATCAGTCATCAGCTGAGTGTGAACTCTTGAAATCTCTTTTATTCATCTGTGAATGCTGAAGAATGCAGTATATCAGCTTCCAGAACCCTGTGAAGCAGCACAGCACTGAGAACAACACTCAGAGGAGCTTCTGGATCAGAGGATCAGGATCATGAATGATCATCTCTGCTGTTGAAAGCAGAAGTGTACATGCACTGTATAAAAGGCACAGGAGCATTTTTTCAAATGTCAGATGTTAAATGTGACTAAACGCTTCCTCTTTTAGGTGAGTTAGCGTCACAACAAAATGCCTTTATTGGCTTAATAGCAGAGAGTCATTTTGAAAGTTTACATACAGTAAGATTACTGCGCCTCTGAAAAGCTCAGATGATGGTGTCCAGGTTTTGGAAGTTTCTGATTGAGTTAACTGGAGGCACAACTGTAGATATAGAGTATATATGGAAGAATTTAAGAAAAAACCTCAAACACATTGGGAAATCAAAAGAATCAGCCAAGACATCAGGAGTACAATAGTGGACCTCCACAGCTCTGGGTCTTCTTTGGATAAGATTTTTAGATGCTCAGGAAAGAGAAGCATTCTGTGTCCCAGAGATAAACATGCTATGGTGCAAACTGCGTGTATTAACCCCAGAACAAAAGCAAAAGACGCTGTGAAGATGCTGGCTGAGGCTGAGTTTCATTATCCACAGTGAAACGAGTCCTGTACCGACATGAGCTGAAAGGCCACTCAGCAAGGAAGAAGCCTGTACTCCAAAAACACCAGAGAAAAGCCAGATTACAATTAGCTGAATTACACTGGAGAAAGACTAATGTTTGGAGACATGTCCTGTGGTCTGATGGAGCTAAGATTGAACTGTTTGGCCATAATGACCAGTGTTACATTTGGAGGACAAAGGGGAAAGCTGACAAGCCTAGGAACACCATCCCAACTGTGAAGTATGGGGGCGGCAGCATCATGTTGTGGGGCTGTTTTGCTGCAGGAGGGACTGGTCCACTTCACAGCATAGATGGCATCATGAAAGAACATTATGTAGAAATACTGAAGCAACATCTCAAGACATCAGCCAGGAAATTAACACTTGGCCACAAATGGGTCTTCCAAACAGACCATGACCCTAAGCATACTGCCAAATTAGTTAACATGTGCTTTAAGGACAACAGAGGGAATGTTTTGGAGTGGCCATCACAAAGCCCTGAGCTCAATCCTATAGAAAATTTGTAGGCAGAGTTGAAAAGCTTGTGCGAGCAAGACAGCCTACAAATCTGACTCAGTTACAGCAATTCTGTCAGGAGGAATGGGCCAAAATTCCTGCAAACTATTGTGAGAAGCTTGTGGAAGGAGACCCAAAACATCTGACCAAAGTTATACAGTTTAAAAGCAAAGCTAAACAAATACCAAGGAGATGTGTGAAAACTTCTGACTGACTAGAAATTAATAACAATTTCACTAAAAAAATTCTGATTATTCCGCCATTTAGCAAACGTAAATCATTTTGGTAATCGTAACAGACCTACAATAGTAGATGTTTGGTCTGATTTAACACCACACATTTAGTTTTTAAATGGTGATGTGCCTTCCTATAGTGCACGGAAACTACTGGTTTCAACTGTATATATCATCATTGACCTGTGTGTGTGTGTGTGTGTGTGTGTGTTGTGTGGTGGTGTGTGTGTGTGTGTGTGTGTGTGTGTGTCTTACAGCAGGTGTCTTTGCCGAGTGTTTCTCCCTGATGGAGAGCGCATATTCAGCAGGTTGAGCCGCCTCCTTATACTTATTCTGATTCCCTGAAACACACAGAGGGAGAGAGAGGGAGGCATTTATTTTTACTATTACTAAATCATAACATGTTGATTCTCTAATATAATGTTAATAATGATGTCATACCTTTTTATTTCCTTACTACAATGTAAATATTAGTACAAATGTGCTTCAACAAACACTGACAATACAGCAGGTTTACAGAGAGACACAAACATTTATTGATTATTAACTCACTAAATGTTGATTATTAATGGTCAGATCACCCAAACACAACATTCCTGTCCTCATTTACTGGCTGAACACAAAAGGAGATGTTTTGAAGAATGCTGGAAACCTGTAACCATTGACTTCTGTAGTGTTTGTTTTTCTTCTTCAAAATATCTTCCTCCGTGTTCAACAGAAACACACAGAGGAGTGGAGTAGACAGTGAGGACATGCTCATGTCTGTTGATTAGTCGTGTATTCTGACTGAACATGTATTGATTAGAGTTATTCATAACAGCAGAGACCCCCGTGCGCCTCACATGCTCTCACCGGTAGACGAGGGCCAGGATGTTGAGCATGGTGGCCACGTCGGGGTGGTCGTGTCCGGATGTTTTCTCCAGATCCTCCAGAGCCTGTTTGCAGAGCGGGACGGCCACCTCGTACCGGCCCTGAGACGCGTACTGGATCACCAGATTATGGAGAGTCCGCAGACGCGCAGGGATCTCGTACCCGCCCTGAGCTGCTGCCGCCACCGCTGAGCTGTTGTGCTGCTGCGTCACTGCAGAGGGCAGAGGTCAGGGGTCAAAGCGGGGTCTCACACACACACACACACACACACAGAGAGCCAGCGTCACTTACTGCCCTGAGCGTGCTCCTCCTCATCATTAGGAAACAGATCATCCAGAGAGTCTTTAGGGGGCTCACCGTCTTTCTCCTCCTGCAGACACACACACACACACACACATTATATATATATATATATACACACACACACACACACACACACACACACACATGTACATACACACATTATATATATACTGTATTTATACACACACACACGTACATACACACACGCACACATACACGTATACAGACACGCACATACACAAACACATGCACATATACACACACACACACACACACACACGTTCACACACCCACATTAATCCTGCAGTAATGCTTTGATGTACCTGTAATACACTCATAAATCTGTGTGTGTGTGTGTGTGTTCTTTGTGAACAGTGTGTCTGTGTGAGTGTGTGTGAGTGTGAATGCATGTCTCTGTATGTATGTACAGTATGTGTGTGTGAGTGGTTGTGTGTCTGAGCATGTGTTTGTGTGTGTGTTGTCTGACCGCAGGCGAAGCGTCCTCGTCGTATTTCTTCAGCATGTTCATGAACTCCAGCTGTTTCTTGTCCTCCTCCAGCTGTGCGACGCTCTGCTCGCTCCTCTGCAGCTTCTGCTGTGTGTTGGCCAGCTCGTCCCGCAGCCACTGGTTCTCCTGACACAGACGACGCACCTGCGCACGCAGCTTCTGCTTCTCAGACTCCACTGCGTTCAGGTGATTCGACAGAGCCATCATCACCTGCGCACGCACACACACACACACACGCAGAGAATAGACAAACAAACAGAGTCTAAACACTGAGAGGTGTACAAGGCATTCATACACTCCTACATATGTTCACATTTAACATTTAAAAAGTGTGTATATAAATATTAGGGGATCTCTCGAGACCTGCCTGAGCTCCAGAGGTGTAGAGTAACACATCACCAACACTCAGATGACTGTAATGGAGTAGTTTCTCTCAGGAATTGTACTCTACTAGGTAGTGTTATAAACATGTGCTCTTCCTTCCCCTTGAGCACATGTTTACTGCAGTATCTGTGCTGTTACTCCACTACTGCATTATTCCTGTCTATGGGGATTAGAAGAATCAGTCCTGAGATTCCTGTCCAATCACACACAGGTCATTATGAACTACCTCAAGACATGGACCTTTAAAAGTGTCCCGGAGGATGTCCAAAATCTGTACACGCATTGACCCAGAGAGTGTTTAGATGCAGGTCACTGATGAGAAGATGATGATGTTTACTGTATGATGACCTTAAACACCCAGCAGGCACAGGACGCCAACATAACGTCAGACTGACATGGTACTCCAATGTTGTGGGGACATTACCTTTAGTTTGTAAAGGAAAATCAGGTTGACGCCAGAACCCAACATCAGGCTGACGCCAATGTCCAACCTAAAATCAATCAAATATCAGCGTCTAATGATGCTACAGCTTAACGTGTGGATGTTACCACTATGACGTCAGATGTTGGATTTTGGTGGCCACACCTGAAGAATTAATGTCAGTATTTGACGTTGGTTTAAGATGTTGCCTTGACGTTGGATTTTGGTCACTTTCTAACAACCTAAAATCAACCAAATATCAACATCATTTGATGACATTATTGAACATCAAAGTGCCGTTCTCCTGCTGGCTAGACATTTACTTTTGGTCACCTGACATCACGACCTAAATCTAACCTAATATTAAGCTGCGTCCAAAATGGCACACTATACACTACGCACTCATGCACTATGTACTTATGCACTTGCACACTCAGCAGTAGAGTAAATGTCTGTAGTGTCGTCTCAAATGCAGCACTGATGCTTTATGACTAAACAGAAGTTCCCCCCCGTTCCCCTGATGATGTTTGACGGTCGCCAGATCACTGAAATAAATGACCAAAGTACCAAATAACCCCTGCCATGAGTATACCCGCATCCACCATCAGGAGGCGCTATAATCACTCCTGTAGGAGAACTCTGCTTTCACAATCCAAAATAAATAAAGTTATCCAGCATGTGCGCCCGATAGCTCCGCCCCTTCTGTACATGAGCTAAGCTGTGGTCAGTGAGTGTGTGACGTGTCCAACACACTCCATATTACGGGTTGAATGAGTGCATCATCTGGGTCATTAACGTGCTCTGATTATTGTTGGAGTTTTCAGTGTGAACACTACTGACACTGTTACACTACAATATGGGGTAGAGCAGTGCAGAAGTATGAGATTTGGGACGCACCTTTAGCGTCTGATGATGTTGTGTGTCTGCTGGGCAATCCCTAATGCACTACAGAATGTTCCGTTTACACACACATGCTCAAATTAATGTAAACACATCCAGCACAATACTCCCTACTCCAGTACTTTTGAAAGGGCTACTCATACTGTGAGTAATATCTACAGCAGACACTGTTAATAATAATAATAATAATAATAATAATAATAATTCCTTACATTTATATAGCGCTTTTCTGGGCACTCAAAGCACTATACACACAGGAGAGGAATCTCCTCATCCACCACCAGTGTGCAGCATCCACCTGGATGACACGACGGCAGCCATTTGGCACCAGACCGCACACCACACACCAGCTGATTGGTGGAGAGGAGACAGAGTGATGAAGCCAATTATGATATGGGGATGGTTAGAAGGCCATGATGGACCGAGGCCAGTGGGCAGATTTGGCCAGGATGCCGGGGTTAAACCACTACCCTTTTTCAAAAGACATCCTGGGATGTCAGGAGAGTCAGGACCTCGGTGTAACGTCTCATCTGAAAGACGTTACTCTACTGCACTACATTATAAGGCAGGTGATGGTGCTGTTACTGTTTACACCACAGCTCAGATTCCCCCTCTCTCTCTCTCTTGACTAAACAGGAGAGAGCCCCGGGTTCGAGGGTCCTCTGAGCTCAAGGCACTCTCCCATGACAAACACACATTTACCTTATCTCTCTTGAAATTAGTGTGTGTGTGTGTGTGTGTGTGTGTGTGTGTGTGTGTGTGTGTGTGTGTGTGTGTGTGTGTGTGTGTGTGTGTGTGTGTACAATGGGGGAAAATAAGTACTGAACACACTGTCATGTGTTTTCCTGTGAATAATCTCTCTACAGGAGCTGCTGACATGGAACTGAAGCAGATTTAGGTCAAAACCCAAACAATACACACATAAAAATAAAATAAAACAAAACAAACACAATCTGAAGCATGAGTTGTGTGTAATAACAGTGACAGAAGGAGAAAGAGCTGAACCACTGAAATGTGTTTAATACTGTAAATAAAAGACTTTTTAGTGCTGCAGCTTAAAGCCGCCTCTCATATGGAGAATGAAGCCTCATGCATTGCTCAGGTGTGAGTTTCTCAAAGAGTGTCAGAATCTGGATGCTTCTGTGGGTCTCGTCTATCAAATCTGAGCTTTATTCTGTATTCTCTATTAGATTCGGCTCAGGTGATTGGCTGGGCCATTCTACAGCTGGATTTTCTTTCTCTGAAAGCATCTGAGAGTCTCCTCGGCTGTGCTTTGGATCATTGTCCTGCTGAAATGGTTTGATCTTCATCCTCCTGCTAATGTGGATGTTGGACTGAAGCAGCTGATTTACACTGAGGAAGGGCAGAGGCTCGCTGAAGAACTACTGAGAGATTTCAGCTGCTGTCTGGGCTTTCACTGCCCAAATACACCTCCCGTTCTTCATCTGTTCAATACTTTTTCCTGCGTCATTTCAGTTTATTATGCATACCTTCATTTGTAAACTCATTAGATGTGTTTTCTCTGCATATGTGGATTTCTTTGGTTGTTACCAACATCCGAGGAAAACGGCAAGTCAACAGCACCTTTAGAAATATGCTTTCTGAGAAAAACGGTGACATGTTTAATACTTATCTCCCTGCTGTATATAATGTGTGCGTGTGTGTGTCTGTGCGTGTGTGTGTGTCTGACCTGCGCCTCCCCCAGCCCCAGCTCGATCATCTCCACAGATCTGCGCAGTAGGCTGGTCTTCTCCTGCACCAGGCTGGACTCCTCCTCCTTCTTCAGGCACCGGAGCGTCTCCATCAGGCTCTGCAGGATGGAGGTGTGTTCGCTCTTCAGCGCTTCCAGCCCCTGCACCACCAGCCGAGTGTTGGAGATGATCTCCTCCTGCGACAGCTTCTCCAGCTTCTCCTCACGCACACACACCATGGTGGACATGCTGGAACACACACTCTCACGCACACGCACCCTGGACAGCGGCAGCGGGTCAGCTGAGATCTGCAGAACACAACCACAGCATTACAATCAGACACTCATAATGACTGGACAATACTCGCTTTAGGTAGTTACAAGCTGTAAAACACGCCTGTCTGCTGTTTATGCTAATGAGATGGAGAGATGATGGGCACTAGTGGGCGGGGCTTTCCCGCTCTGATGAAGGGAGAATGTCAATCAAAGTGTTTCTGTGTCTGTAAATCCAGCAGTGAACACACTCTCTGACCTGTGCTTGACTCTTTAATTACAGCAGTTATGATTATAATTATGAGCAGAATGAATGTGATCATCAGTTTAAGAGTTCTGCGGCATGACTGAAGTATGAGTGGATTAATAACGTCACTGACTGAAATGAGGATCACGTTCTCAGACATGTACAGCACTGAAGAGGACTCAGTGAAATATAGATGTCTGAGTGCAGGAAGAGGCTGATCAGAGATCAGACAGGACAGAGACTGAATTAAACACAGCTGATGAAACTGACACTAATATATAACGCCTCAGTTCACCCAGAACTGAACAGTCTTCATCATTTACTCACTCTTCACTTGCATTAACCTTGATGAGTTTCTTTCTGTTGAACACTAAAGAAGATACTTTGAAGAATGCTGGAAACTGGTAACCATTGACTGCCATTTGTTTTTCCTACTATGGAAGTCAATGGTTACAGGTTTCCAGCATTCTTCAAAGTATCTTCTTTAGTGTTCAACAGAAGAAAGAAACTCTTTAAGTTTTGTAAACACTTTAAGGGAGTGAGTAAATAGTAAATAGTGAGTTATTATAGTGAGCAAATACACAAGAGCAAACAGACACACACACACACACACACACACACTCTTTTGACACCTCACAGCACCATCAGACAAACACTGATGAGCTCATAATGAGACCATGACAAATTCCTCACACACATTCCATTCACAAACACACACACACACACACACACCTTCGAACACGCATTTTCACACAAACAACCACCAACACATTTTCACACACACATCTAAATACATTAACACACACACACATTTACTTTACAAATTAACACAAACATTCTACCTTCACCTTACACACACACACACACACACACACACATATTCCCACATAAACAACATTTACACACACACCATCAGATTGAGCAGCAGCAGACGTGAACTGACAGCAGAACAGGAGGAAAATACACCCAATAATACACACTGAAGACCTGAGCTGACCATCTCACACACACACACACACACACAGCGGTGATGATGACGAAACACTCCAGCCTCAGAAACACAGCAGACAGAACCACACGACAGCTGACAGCCATCTGAACACTGCTGAGAGTGTGTGTGTGTGTGTGTGTGTGTGTGTGAGGTCATCAGTCCCACCCTTGCGCACACACAGACGGGTGGGAGAGGAAGAAGCTGTAGCTCTACAGAAACACACACACAGGACCTGATTGAGACACGTGTCAGTCTGCCATCCTCTTCTACAGTCAGAGTAATGAACACACACACACACACACACTGCAGAACACAACTAACAGCCCCACAGTGAGAGATGAAGCGCCAATCAGGAGTCTGAACACACAAATAGAGCTGCTGCGGTGACCTCTGACCCCTGCTCAGGTCATCAGTCAGTCACACATACACACACATGCTTGTACACACACACCAAACTCTCTACATTTTGATTCAGCACAAATACACACACTATCACACACACACACACACACACACACACACGGGCTTTCTGTACACACTGATCTGAGCTTCAGTTCTCAGAGGAGGAGGATGATGATGATGAAGAGCGAGTCACTGAGCTACTGTCTCTTTAAGAGAGGCCAGAGCCGCATCAGCTGGAAAATCTTTATTCCATCACCACAGTGTGTGTGTGTGTGTGTGTGTGTGTGTGTGTGTGTGATCCTGCCAGCAGCACTGTGTGTGTAGCTGCAGTGAAACAGAGAGTGTGAAGGGCGAGATGATGATGATGATGATGATGTAAGAGGTACAACTGAAGAGCAGCGCGCGCGCACACGCGCACACACACACACACACACACACACACACACACACACACACACACACACACACACACACACACACACATTTTCCATTAGTGCAGGAACAGTTAAAGGGTCAGTTCACCCAAAGCAGAGCGTTCTGTCATCATGAACTCATCCTTTACTTATTCCAAACTTCATGAGTTTCTTCTGTCGAACACTAAAGAAGATATTTTGAAGAATGTTGGAAATGTTGCTGTTTCTGTTGCTCTGCAGTAACACTTCTGAAACACTAGCTGGCAGTAGGTGTTTATGTTCCTCTGTGTCGACTTTCTTCGCTGGTGTTTTGTTTGTTCTGAACGCTTCCTTAATGTACAAGTGGCTCAAACTCACTCATGCAGAGGCGGGAACCGGCGGAGTTTGCATGTTCTCCCCGTGTTGGCGTGGGTTTCCTCCGGGTGCTCCGGTTTCCCCCACAGTCCAAACACATGCGCTATAGGGGAACTGATCAACTACACTGGCCGTAGTGTATGAGTGTGAATGTATGGTGTATGGGTGTTTCCCAGTGCTGGGTTGCAGCTGGAAGGGCATCCGCTGTGTAAAACATATGCTTGAATAATTGGTGGTTCATTCCGCTGTGGCGACCTCTGATTAATAAAGGACTAAGCTGAATGAGCGGCCTGTGTCATCATCAGTAAGACCCTTCATGACGCCTCTATCGCTCCACCTGTCCTCATATCTCTCCATCTGCTTCACTTCACACTCCTCCTGTTTAAAGGGTCCAGTTTTGCCCTTTTACAAGATGGCGAATAAGTGTTCTGTGTGTCCAGAATGTGTGTGTGACGTTTCAGCTCTAAATGTCCATCAGATTATTGATCACACTCTCCTGAAAATCCACACTGTTGTGTCAGAGGGAACTGCAGATGTTTTTACACCTGTGCCTTTAAATGCAAATGAGCTAGTGCTCCCCACCCACTCAAAGTAGGTTCTCCCCGCCCACTCACGGGATACCTCTCTTCAGTGATGGAGAATCAGCTCAGATATAAGGATAAACACAGAAGAGACAGACAGCAAGAAGACATGATAAAGCACACACACACACACACACACACACACACACACACTGCTGTTTTCACTCGTCTACTCTTGTCAGATGTTGTAAATCTGTAGAGATCAGTACAGCTCAGTGACTGTAGGAAATAACTATGGTCGTCAGAGCGAGACTCCTGGTGCACAGCCGTCCTCGTGTGCAGATGTGTGTGTTCACTATACAGACGTGCGGTTATCACCACACACAGCTCACAGAGCTGCACACACCTGTAATCACAGCGTCTCCATGTTTACACGCGCTACTATGGAGACATCTTCTTGTGCGTCTGTCAATCAATTCAGTGGGCGGGGAAAACTGCACTGCTGCGACATGCTGAGGTGCGCCTCAACAGCACTGGGGTTTAGATCTTCAGGAAATTCAGTAAACACATGTGCTGTGTTTGTGTCCCTCCAGTATGACTGCGCACACACTGCACTACACACACTCCTGCGCACACACACACACACACAGCTGACACAAGGAGATTTAGCATGATTACTGCCCTTTAAACACACACACACATAACTGAATCAACTAAACTGGCCGTAGTGTATGAGTGTGAGAATGAGTATGTATGGGTGATTCCCAGTACTGGGTTGCAGCTGCAAGGGGATCCACTGTGTAAAACATATGCTGGAATAGTTGGTGGTTCATTCCACTGTGGCAACCCAGAATGAATAAAGGGACTAAACTGAAGGAAAATGAGTGAGTGATCTTCATGAAGCAGCAGTGGAGAACACAACAGCTCCACTGATCTTCTGCATCCACAGCAGTAACACACACACACACACACACACACACACACACACACACACACACACAACCGGTCGGACGGGTCACACCAGTACAGACACACAGAAGAACTACACCAGTGTGGATTATGATGATGGAGCAGTCCAGGCGGAGCACACACACACACACACCCATCTGATGAAGAGCAGATCAAAGCAAACACAGCTCTGAGGATTTACATATCACACACACACACACACACACACACACACACACACACATTTTGACAGACAATTTTGCCAAACTATGTTAAAGCAGACACGCCCATAATCCACCAGACCCCACCCCCTTTGATATCAGCTGTAGATACTAGACACGCCCCTTACTGCTGATTGGCTGAAGTGTGTTTTGGGACTCTGCCAGAGTGTTCAACTGTCTTGCTGTATGATCGGTAGTGCACACACACACACACTGCTGCAGGCTTCACTACAGTCCATCATATCGGAGTCTGATCATAATAATTGATTAACCACACAGTAAAAACTCTCTACACACACACACACACACACTTAGATATTTCAGGCTGAGCGCGTACATTTGTTTAAAGCACATTTACATATTATAACTCATAACTTCATAATGTGTATCGAATATATGAGGACACACACACACACACACACACACTGACAGAAAACACATACACACTTTCTCACACACACTAACTGAAAACAGACAGACACACACACTGACGATTTCTCTCTCTCTTTCACACACACACACACTGACGATCTTTCTAACACTCACACACACACACCTCATCACAGACCGCCAACGCGCCTAATCATTGCCCAAACACACACACACGGCATCAGTGAGCACACCCATCAGTATTCGCACTCACACACCTCAGCAGCACACACACACACTCTCTAAAGCAGCTTCACACACCTGAATCTGTCGCTTTGTCCGGATTCTCTCGAAGCCCCTTTAATTCCAAGATGTCCACTGTGGATATGACTCTGCGCATGCGCACAACCGCAGCCGCGTCGGTACAAATGACGTCACTCTCCCAGGCGGTGGTTTTCTTTTCAAACGGGCGTGGCCAACACAACCGACAAACAGCAATATTCAGAGAGACATCCCATAATATACACCACAAATCAACAGATATCATCAATAAAGCAGCCAGGGGATATCGAATATCTCCGAAAACACACTACAGTAGACTAGTGTGAACAACACTACAGCTGTATACTCTGTAGTGTTCACAGCTCTGAGTTAGTGAGTGCTCCACATGCTGCACTGTTCACTATAGTGACGGATAATCTGTAATATATCGACGGTATTATATATATATAATATATTATATGACACATTATTATTATTATGATTGTTGCTGTCCTAATAATAAACAATAATAACTACTATAGCGATATATTTAATTTGAATGCGCTTCATGTGCGAGCAGCAGGAGGCAGTGCGCATGCGCGGACAGAAGACGCGCTGATGACGCGATCGGAGCGCGCCGCCGCAGCGTGAAGCTCCTGAAGGACAGACTGTGGATTTCTTCATCTGATGTTCCTGTAATCATCGCGGTGAGTGATCAGACGCGCTCCTGACTGAGGTGATGTGTGTTTATAGCGCTGATTATCGATCAGACATAACGCTACTGTGATCTCCTGCGCGGATATCAGCATAAAGCAGAGTTATTGATCATAAGCGCTGTTGATCAGCAGTATCGGCTGACTGTGAGCAGTGTACTGTACTGTACTTAGTGGTGGGCAAAGCGAGGCTTCGTGAAACACTGAAACAGTCAAAGCAAATGTGTCGAAGCTTCGAAACGTTTCGAAACCCCACTCTACGGTGACACCTAGTGGTCATTTTTTATGTATTGCACTGAACCCGCTTCAGCAAAGAACAGTTGAGCAAATTAAGGTATTAAACCCCACTTTGCAGGATCGAGCATTAAAGTGACACAGTGGAGCGGTTAAGGTTCCTGACATCCATGCAGGGATAGTGGGTTCGAATACTGGCTAATGCAGCTGTTTTGAAATGCTTATATCAGTTTGAATTGCTCTGTCCTTGTGTCGTTTTGTTTCAACATTGGTCTGACATCCGAATAAACACTTTGTAATTAAATATGTCTTGTTTTGGTCATAAAACAGGGTTGTTGCTAGATCAGACACGGTTGTGGCCAGAAGTTAACAAGAATTATTTATATTTTTCATTAAATTTCCCATTTATTGTATGTTATTAATGTCTACCCAAAACTGAAACCCAACCATTACAGTACTCTAAAAGTATCAATTATTGTTTTACAGTGTTAAAAAATGACGCTAAATTCAGCAGCTGTATCCTATCTAGACTACACCATAAAACAGTAACATGATTAAAAAACATAAAATCATGATTTCGGAGTATTTGTTCAAGTCGGGATTCGAACCCAAAAGTCAATTGAAGCACAGTGACAACGTGCATACGTACGGTCCACTCGGCCATATGAGCCGTGACGTCATCTGACCTTGTCAGTTAAATGCAGATTCGCCAGGTCCTGAAATGCTTCTGAACTGATCGATGCTTTGAATCGCTTTAGTCACGTGACAAGGTGTTTCGAAACACTTTAGTCACGTGACTTGGGCGTTTCGAAACACTTTAGTCACGTGACCTGGGTGTTTCGGCTCATGCTTCGGTGCAGTGATTCGAAACACTCGCGCTTCGGGATCTCGACACTGTGTCGAAACGTCAGTTTCACATCTGCCATCCCTAACTGTACTGTACTCACTACAGTCAGCGCGCTAATATGGCCATACACCGCTTCATCACTGTGTCAGCTCTACATGTGAGGGTCTGAACTCATTCAGCTGACCACACACGCTCATCCGGGGCTTACCGCTCATCTTGGCCAGTAGCGAATAGATTTGGTTGCTAAGGCGTTGCTAGGGTGTTCCAGGTAGTTGTTAGGGGTTGCTTGGGGTGTTTCATGTGGTTGCTTAAATGTTGCTAGGGTGTTCTTGGTGGTTGCTAAGGCATTGCTAGGCAGTTGCTAAGGTGTTCCTAGGTAGTTGCTAGGGTGTTCTGAGTGGTTGCTAGCCGGGTGCTAAGATGTCGCTAGGTTGTTCTGAGTGGTTGCTACGCTGTTGCTAGGCAGTTGCTAGGGTATTTTAGGTGGTTGGTAAAATGTTGCTAGGTGTTTGCTAGGGTGTTCTGAGTGGATGCTAAGGCATTGCTGGGTGGTTGCTAAGGTGTTCCTAGGTAGTTGCTAGGTTGTTCTGAGTGGTCACTAAGGCGTTGCTAGGCAGTTCCTAAGGTGTTCTATGTGTTTGCTAAGGCAGTTGCTAAGATGCTCTGGTTGTTTGCTAAGGCGTTCTAGATGGTTGCTAAGGTGTTGTTAGGGTGTTCTGATTAGTTCTTCAAGCATTGCTAGGTGGTTGCTAGGGTGTTCTGAGTGGTTGCTAAGCCGAAGGTAGGGTGTTCTAGGTGGTTGCTAATGTGTTCTTAGGGTGTTCTCAGTGGTTGCTCAGACATTGCTAGGCGGTTGCTAAGGTTTTGCTAGGCGGTTGCTAGGGTGTTATGATTAGTTGCTAAAACGTTGCTAGGTGGTTGCTAGGGTGTTCTGAGTGGTTGCTAGGGTGTTCTAGGTGGTTGCTAAGGTGTTGCTAGGTGGTTGTTAGGGTGTTCTCAGTGGTTGCTAAGGTGTTCTAGATGGTTGCTAAGGTGTTGCTAGGCAGTTCTGATTAATTGCTAAAGCATTGCTAGGTGGTTACTAAGGCGTTGCTTGGCAGTTGTTAGGGTGTTCCCAATGGTTGCTAAGGTGTTGCTAGGCGGTTGCTAAGGTGTTTTGAGTGGTTGCTAGGCGGTTGCTAAGGTGTTGCTACATGGTTGCTTGGGTGTTCTAGTTGGCGAATGATGAGTGTGAATCTGCTGTCGTCTGCGCTGAGGGCTCTGTGTCTGATCTATTATTGATTATTGATTGTGTTCAGGTCCAGGATGAGTGTGCATCTGCTGTCGTCTGTGCTGAGGGCTCTGTGTCTGATCTATTATTGATTATTGATTGTGTTCAGGTCCAGGATGAGTGTGAATCTGCTGTCGTCTGCGCTGAGGGCTCTGTGTCTGATCTATTATTGATTATTGATTGTGTTCAGGTCCAGGATGAGTGTGAATCTGCTGTCGTCTGCGCTGAGGGCTCTGTGTCTGATCTATTATTGATTATTGATTGTGTTCAGGTCCAGGATGAGTGTGAATCTGCTGTCGTCTGCGCTGAGGGCTCTGTGTCTGATCCATTATTGATTATTGATTGTGTTCAGGTCCAGGATGAGTGTGAATCTGCTGTCGTCTGCGCTGAGGGCTCTGTGTCTGATCCATTATTGATTATTGATTGTGTTCAGGTCCAGGATGAGTGTGAATCTGCTGTCGTCTGCGCTGAGGGCTCTGTGTCTGATCCATTATTGATTATTGATTGTGTTCAGGTCCAGGATGAGTGTGAATCTGCTGTCGTCTGCGCTGAGGGCTCTGTGTCTGATCCATTATTGATTATTGATTGTGTTCAGGTCCAGGATGAGTGTGAATCTGCTGTCGTCTGCGCTGAGGGCTCTGTGTCTGATCTATTATTGATTATTGATTGTGTTCAGGTCCAGGATGAGTGTGAATCTGCTGTCGTCTGAACTGAGGGCTCTGTGTCTGATCTATTATTGATTATTGATTGTGTTCAGGTCCAGGATGAGTGTGAATCTGCTGTCGTCTGCGCTGAGGGCTCTGTGTCTGATCTATTATTGATTATTGATTGTGTTCAGGTCCAGGATGAGTGTGAATCTGCTGTCGTCTGCGCTGAGGGCTCTGTGTCTGATCTATTATTGATTATTGATTGTGTTCAGGTCCAGGATGAGTGTGAATCTGCTGTCGTCTGCGCTGAGGGCTCTGTGTCTGATCTATTATTGATTATTGATTGTGTTCAGGTCCAGGATGAGTGTGAATCTGCTGTCGTCTGCACTGAGGGCTCTGTGTCTGATCTATTATTGATTATTGATTGTGTTCAGGTCCAGGATGAGTGTGAATCTGCTGTCGTCTGCGCTGAGGGCTCTGTGTCTGATCTATTATTGATTATTGATTGTGTTCAGGTCCAGGATGAGTGTGAATCTGCTGTCGTCTGCGCTGAGGGCTCTGTGTCTGATCTATTATTGATTATTGATTGTGTTCAGGTCCAGGATGAGTGTGAATCTGCTGTCGTCTGCGCTGAGGGCTCTGTGTCTGATCTATTATTGATTATTGATTGTGTTCAGGTCCAGGATGAGTGTGAATCTGCTGTCGTCTGCGCTGAGGGCTCTGTGTCTGATCCATTATTGATTATTGATTGTGTTCAGGTCCAGGATGAGTGTGAATCTGCTGTCGTCTGCGCTGAGGGCTCTGTGTCTGATCTATTATTGATTATTGATTGTGTTCAGGTCCAGGATGAGTGTGAATCTGCTGTCGTCTGCGCTGAGGGCTCTGTGTCTGATCTATTATTGATTATTGATTGTGTTCAGGTCCAGGATGAGTGTGAATCTGCTGTCGTCTGCGCTGAGGGCTCTGTGTCTGATCTATTATTGATTATTGATTGTGTTCAGGTCCAGGATGAGTGTGAATCTGCTGTCGTCTGCGCTGAGGGCTCTGTGTCTGATCTATTATTGATTATTGATTGTGTTCAGGTCCAGGATGAGTGTGAATCTGCTGTCGTCTGCGCTGAGGGCTCTGTGTCTGATCTATTATTGATTATTGATTGTGTTCAGGTCCAGGATGAGTGTGAATCTGCTGTCGTCTGCGCTGAGGGCTCTGTGTCTGATCTATTATTGATTATTGATTGTGTTCAGGTCCAGGATGAGTGTGAATCTGCTGTCGTCTGCGCTGAGGGCTCTGTGTCTGATCTATTATTGATTATTGATTGTGTTCAGGTCCAGGATGAGTGTGAATCTGCTGTCGTCTGCGCTGAGGGCTCTGTGTCTGATCTATTATTGATTATTGATTGTGTTCAGGTCCAGGATGAGTGTGAATCTGCTGTCGTCTGCGCTGAGGGCTCTGTGTCTGATCTATTATTGATTATTGATTGTGTTCAGGTTCAGGATGAGTGTGAATCTGCTGTCGTCTGCGCTGAGGGCTCTGTGTCTGATCCATTATTGATTATTGATTGTGTTCAGGTCCAGGATGAGTGTGAATCTGCTGTCGTCTGCGCTGAGGGCTCTGTGTCTGATCCATTATTGATTATTGATTGTGTTCAGGTCCAGGATGAGTGTGAATCTGCTGTCGTCTGCGCTGAGGGCTCTGTGTCTGATCTATTATTGATTATTGATTGTGTTCAGGTCCAGGATGAGTGTGAATCTGCTGTCGTCTGCGCTGAGGGCTCTGTGTCTGATCCATTATTGATTATTGATTGTGTTCAGGTCCAGGATGAGTGTGGATCTGCTGTCGTCTGCGCTGAGGGCTCTGTGTCTGATCTATTATTGATTATTGATTGTGTTCAGGTCCAGGATGAGTGTGAATCTGCTGTCGTCTGCGCTGAGGGCTCTGTGTCTGATCTATTATTGATTATTGATTGTGTTCAGGTCCAGGATGAGTGTGAATCTGCTGTCGTCTGCGCTGAGGGCTCTGTATCTGATCTATTATTGATTATTGATTGTGTTCAGGTCCAGGATGAGTGTGCATCTGCTGTCGTCTGCGCTGAGGGCTCTGTGTCTGATCTATTATTGATTATTAATTGTGTTCAGGTCCAGGATGAGTGTGAATCTGCTGTCGTCTGCGCTGAGGGCTCTGTGTCTGTCGGGCTCACGGACGGTCAGTTCTCAGGTCAGTTCTTCATCTTCATCATCTTCTTAATCAATAACTGATTGGCTGATCACTGACCCCTGCTGTGTGTCCTCAGTGGGCAGGACCCTCAGCTGCTGTGAGCTCTCTGATTGGCTGTCGCGGCTTCATGACGAGTGTGTGTCAGCTGCAGAACCGCACGCTGTGGAAGCAGAGGGAGAAATACACCATCCGGCCAATCGGCATGAAGAAGACTGGAGGACGAGACCACACCGGTCAGACTCCGCACCACCACCATCCAGACAATCACATGAGCAGTGACCTTCATTACATGCAGTGGCTGTTCATCTAAATTTGACCAATCAGATGGACTCTTACTAACTTAAGCCACGCCTCCCCAGTAGTTGCTGTTCTGCTATTGGCTGGAGCCCAAAGCTGAAAATAAATCAATCGATTAGTTGAGAATGATGGGGTCATGATCAGGATATGAGCAGGATATATGTCCAGCTCTGAAACCGCTCCAGACAGCAGTAGTGTTCACTGGGTGTGTGTGTGTGTGTGTGCGTGCAGGCAGGATAAAGACCCATGGGATCGGTGGCGGACACAAGCAGCGGCACCGCATCATTGATTTCCAGCGTCTGCGCAGTGAGCCGGGGAAAGAGCAGCCGGTGATGGTGGAGAAGGTGCTGGAGGTCCGGTACGACCCCTGCAGGTCAGCGTCTACACCCCTCTGTCTGTGTGTGTGTGTGTTTGTGTGTGTGTGTGTTCAATTCAACTCAAGTTTGTTTGTATAGCGCTTTTACAATAATTACTGATTCACAGCAGCTTTACTAAAGGAGGAGTGTGTCCTACAGGTGTGGAGCCCGCTCAGCTGCGTGGAGCACACACACTCATCATAGCGTTATGTGCTGCAGTGTGTGTGTGTGTCACTATAGAGACGGGTCTTTACTCTAGTGTTGAGCTGAGAGTGTGTCTGAGCCTCACACATGATCAGGAGGCTATTCCAGAGTTGAGGAGCCATAAATGAGAAGGCTCGACCTCCTTTAGTGGACTCTGCTGTTCTGGGTCCAGCAGAAGCTCTGAGTTTAGAGATCTTCAAGAGCGGGTTGGGTTGTAGCGAGACAGAAGCTGGGTCAGATGAACAGGAGCTGGGTTATCTACAGCTTTATAGGGAAGAAGCAAGAGTTGATCATCAATACTGAACTGAACAGCAGCCGGTGCAGGAGGAGAACCCTGGGGGGAGGTGACATATTTACATGTGTGTGTGTGTGTGTTGGTCAGGTCCGCAGACATCGCTCTGGTGGCCGGAGGGAACCGTAAGCGCTGGATCATCGCCAGCCAGAACATGGAGGCGGGAGACCTGATCCAGAGCTGCAGGGGCATCGGGCGCATGGCGGTGCTGGCGCGGGAGGGGGATGCCCATCCGGTGGGCGCGCTGCCTGTGGGCACACTCATACACAACCTGGAGCTGTTCCCGGGCAGAGGAGCGCAGTACATCCGCGCCGCAGGTCAGACACACACACACACACACACACACACACACACTGATCAACACTAGGAGTGTGAGAGGAAACTGTAGCGCTGTGCTTCTTTCTGAACGGAGCCTTCACACGGCGGTTATGCAGCATTACAGCCATCGGCATCTCAAACCCTGAACACTCCTCATATGTGGATTCCTGAAGTCAGGGTGTCTGTGAGGTCTTATAAAGTTGATCAATCAAGTTAGAGAACTTTAAGCATTAGCTGTTGTACTGTAGTGGATGTGCTAATGTCGGCCTTTATTTAACCTGTAGTGCTGTAGATTAGGAAATCCATACCATCCTGCTGCGCTGCTGTGTTTACTGCAGTAACCAGTGCTGGATTAACCGCAGGGTTACCACAGGGATCAAGTCAAATGTAAGACTTTTTAAGACGTTATGAATGAAATGTCAGACCTACACAAGGCTAAATGCTGAGGATATTATTCTAATGGCCCAGTTAGTACCAGTGTTGGGGAGCGTTAGTTCTGACAGTAGTGCATTACAGTATTGAGTTTCTCCCCTGAACAGTCACTAACAACAGTCCTGAGTTCCTCTGCTGGTTTGAGTCTCGGCTGAGTCAGTTGGTGTTTCTGTGTGGAGTTTGCATGTTCTCCCCGTGTTGGTGTGGGTTTCCTCCGGGTGCTCCGGTTTCCCCCACAGTCCAAACACATGCGCTATAGGGGAATTGATCAACTAAACTGGCCGTAGTGTATGAGTGTAAATGAGTGTGTATGGGTGTTTCCCAGTACTGGGTTGCGGCTGGAAGGGTATCTGCTGGATAAGTTGGTGGTTCATTCCACTGTGGCGACCCCTGATTAATAAAGGGACTAAGCTGAAAAAATGAATGACTGACTGACTGAATGAGTTCCTCTGATGGTCAGTAATGTGTTATATGTGTTACTCTCCTCTCCTGGCTGAGGTTTGATCTCCTCCAGCAGGTGTTGTTCAGCTGTTTATAGAGCAGCTCTGCATTTAACAGCACCTCTATCACCCACAGCTTCATTACCTTTACAATAATGTAGGATCAGATTATATTTAGAGACCTGTCTGAGCTCAGAGTGCTGAATATACAGACTATTGACAGCATGTTCAGTCATGTGCTCACTACTGTTGAGTTATTAGTGAAGTAAATTCACTGTCCACTGAGATAAAGACTGCAGTAAAGCCTAGGAGATTAAATCTTTAGCATGTTTAATACCAGAATGAAGAGTGAGAGGATAACAACATGCCCAAATCAGAGTCAGTCTTTGAGCTTTACACACTGAATACATGGCTTCACGTGGCCTTCACTAATGTGTCCATCCTTTCCCAAAAGAGGAAGAATCTGTCTATATGAGCGAGCGCAGAGCTCCTACAGCAGACAGCGCCAGCGTCTCCTCATCTAGAACAGCAGTACCCTTTATATAGAGTGTAGAGGAGTTGATGATTTACCTGGAGAAGCTGAGCTGATGTCCATCATAGCTGCTGGTGTTGTGCTTCACATCCAGTTTTTTCCTTCAGTGTGGTGTTTCCTGCAGTTGTCCAGTTCATGATTAATTTGTTTTAACTGGATCTTCTAAGTGAACCGGTCGAACCACTTCATCAAATTGAACAGAGTCATCATTAACGGTTTGCGTCTTCAGCACTAACATACCGGATCCCCCCTCTGACTGGAAATAAACCCATATCAGTTAGTAGAACAGTACACTGACTCATGTGCTGTGAAGAACAGACCTGATGATGATGATGATGAGTGCGAGCCGACTGTCTGTTCCCTCACAGCACGCTCTCTCACTGAGTGTGTGATTCATTCTGACAGCTCATTTTTACTCTGCAATATATTGTGTAAAAGCCGATTAAGCAAAGTAAAGAGTCACGTGCGTTACATTTTTAAAAAGTAACTCAAATAATAGGATTATTTTTGAACGTGATGCATTACCTTACTCGTTACATGGCAACAGTAATATTACGTAAGGCGCGTTACTTATGACTAGGGCCAGACCAAATCTGCGGACGTTTTTTTGCAATTTCTGTGGAGAATTTTGGAAAAATCTGCGAATTTCTGCTGAATTATTTTGGGAGTATCATAACTAAAACCTTAATATGTGAAATAAAAAATAATATCTTTTTAACTTTTAATGTTTAAAATGCAAATCCAATGAGATTGACTTTATTTGGTAAACAAAGCAAGTCTCTCATATAATATCTCTACTAAATGACTTTACAGACTGCACTGTACATAAATCAGATCAACATTTTCATATTAGTCAATAATATTACTCTAATTAATTTAAAAACTGAATTAATTTGGATTTACACACATTTACTCAAGTAAATAAACAGAATTAATGATGGACTAAAAATCTGTGTGGGCCTATTTATAACCCCAACACTGGTTAAAACATTCAAATCAAATGTTATTGTGAGGAAGATTATTAAACATGTCTATAAACAGAAATCGAGTTCATTAATCAACTTTTGTTAAAGCTTTTATTGAGATGGAGTGATGGTGATGGGACGGGCGTTGGCTGATTGAGTAGCTGTACATGAACAAAGGCAAATGAAGACCTGTTTAAAATGACTGAAGACCTTCAACACAATATTTCAGAGAGTTTAAGACCCCGCAGACCCCCTGAACAGACTGATTTACACCATCATTATAAATGATTCAGTCTATTTTAGGTCACTCTGCCCACACTAATGTCTGTGTGTGGATCATCAAACACACATGCTCAGTTTTTAGGGTTTGTTCTTCATAATTGCTCTTGAGTTTGTTTTTGAAAGCCTGTTCATCCTGAATAATTGTTTAATAAACTAAATGATTATTCAATAAAAGCAGAGAAACTCTATAATTCTGGTAAAAATGTAGAGTTGTGAAGGTGTAAATGGATAGAGGAATAGTCAGGAGAAATGCAGGCTGAGAGTGCAATGGTGAAGGTTTGGTGATCTGACCATGACACCACGCTTTCACCCAGTCTGGCTCTGCTGGAGAGAGATCTGCTCCTGTAAACCCCCTAGTGCAGTGGTCACCATAATGAGCAGTGTTGAAATACAGTAGTGTAGCAGGCCTGATGAAGCAGCTGCAGCACTGCACAGTTCAAACTCCAGGCAGATTAACTACTATTATTACAAATATTTATTATTGTCAGCCTCTTTAAACACTGTCAATAGTTTGAACATTACACTGTGCTTATATGCACAAAACAAACAAACAAAACATCAACGTTTAAATTAAAATATGCTTTTAAAAGTTAAAAATGAAAGGTTACTGTTCTTAAAAAGTTAAAAATAAATAAATCCTGTACTTGAATGCAAAGTATTAACATATAGTAGCCTATTCAACACCTAGTAATGTTGCCTGAACCTCATATAGGCTATATGACATCATATTCATATCGAAATCATTTTTGATAAATCTTGAAATATATGTAGCATGTTCATATGACATATTGGATTCCTCCGCGAACCACTGCCCTAGAGGATTAAAGACTTGCAGTCTGAATTAATTGAACTCTTATATGGCCCTCTTCAGCTGTTAACCCTTTACTTTAGCAGCTCATGAGTTTCCCTCAGGTTCCAGCAAGTGTTAATCTGCTGATCGCCTCATCTGGTTTAGTTATATTGATTATCTTACTGCTGTTTCTAGATCTTCTATTGTTCAGTTATGTCCAGCGCTGTGCTCATCTTTGGTGAAAGTGCTTAATTAATGGATGAACCTGCAGTAGATGATGATGATGATGATGATGTGTCTGGTCTACAGGAACATGTGGAGTGCTGCTGAGGAAGGTGAGCGGCACAGCCATCATTCAGCTTCCCTCTAAACACCAGATTCAGGTGAGAGAACAGACAAGTTCAGTGTTTAGTGTTTACATTCACTCCTGTGCAAAACCCTTCATCATCACAATATAATAGCAGTCTGAGCAAACACAGAGGTCAGACACACACAGCTTCATATTCATGATCATGTATGCGCTTAAACACGTCTGGTTTGTTTGGCATGTCTCATGTTTATATAGGGAATCTTCTTGTCTATAATGATGTGCTTGATTGTATCTGCACACACTGGCGCCCCCTGCTGGATACACTCTGCACCTAGATGTGTATTAAAATGTTTTCTTAAATGTATAGCGCTCACTATAAGAGTCAAATGAGTGGAACATGTGTTCGTCTTGATTTACAGTATGCAGATTACCAAAGTAGATCAGTTAAAGCATTAAATCATCATTCTGCGTGTGTATTGTTGATGTGTGGGTGTTAAAATCCCCCACAAATGACCTAAAATCAGCCCAATATCACTGTCAGACGCTGCATGAAGCACATGAGGAGTGAGCCATGATGAAGCCTCACAATAATCAGGGGTTAAGCCCTCACCCTAGTTTTCCTTTGGACATTACTCTGCTCCCCCATCGGCTGATCTCTGTGCTTTAGGGAAATTCTCTTCATTATTTCTGAACACAAGACTAGAGTTGTCTTGAAGATGCCCTGAAGTGTGTGTGTGTGTGTGTGTGTGTGCAGGTATTGGAGACATGTGTGGCGACAGTGGGCCGCGTGTCAAACGTGGATCACAACAAGCGCATCATTGGTAAAGCGGGCACCAACCGCTGGCTGGGCATCAGACCGAGCAGCGGCCGCTGGCAGAGGAAGGGCGGATGGGCAGGACGCAAGATCAGACCGCTGCCCGCCATGAAGAGCTACGTAAACCTGCCCACTGCAGCAGCACGCACATGAGGACACACACACACATCAGACCGCTGCCCGCCATGAAGAGATATACACACCTGCCCACTGCAGCGGTACACAGATGAGGACACACACACATCCTGAAAGAATCACACTGACAGACAGACACTCTTACTGTGCTGAAAGTCTTTTATTGGTCAGCTGCTGTCTGACACACACTGAACAGTAAACTCTCCTCTAACAGTGATGATCTGTGCTGAAGTGTGAGAGTCAGCGTCTAAAACACAGCGGCTCATTGATGTCCTGCAGAGTCACACACACCTGACGGACACCGGTGTACAGTAAACACACACAGAGGTTCACCATCAGCCTGACAGTATTGGCGTCTGTGACTCTGTTAGATGCTCTCTCTGCTGTTATTATAGTAATATAATTAAGTGTGGCCCGTCAGGAGCTGAAGATCATCTGACATCAGTGTGTTCCTCATATCCTGCATAAACACAGCTGAAGATGATGTTATTCCTCCGCACACGTCTCGCAGTGCTCTCTATAATGTGTGTGTTCCTCTGGAGAGTGTCTGATTATTGCCGTCTGGCTGGAATAAAGCCGTGTTTGAGATGATGTTTGGGCTCAGTATTGTTAATCCTCTTTAGACATGATGGATGATTTCTTAATGATTGTCTACAGAACACACCACTGCTTTCTAATGAGTCCTCTGATTAACCTCATTAGTGAAGCCTTTAAATGTCACTTTAAGCTGAATACTAATATCTAGTCTAATAGGATGTGCTGTCACGGCAAAGATAAAAGACATCAGTTATTACAAATGATTGATTTAGGGCTCTATTTGAATGATCTAGGCACAAAGTCTGCAGCTCATGACACAAAAGCATTAAGGTCGTGTCTGAATCCACTTCTGTTATTTTACTGATGGATAATTCCGCTCTGCGCCCCGGCTCATGGTCTAACAGGGCTGTGTTTATTCTCTTCATGAGTTCTGGGTGTGTTTTGAGCATAACCTGCATTAAACCAATCACAGTCTCGTCTCTCATTCCCTTTAAGAGTCAGTTGCGTCGCTCCATGGTGCGTTTGTTATTTACATGGTGACTGTAAGTGTAAAAACTGAACGCTTCACTAGAGAGAAAACAGTTAAACAGAGCATCTGCAGCACGAGGATAAAGAACGAGCCTCCTCCATTCAGCCTCTTTACTTTCTCTTTACTCTTTACTCCTTTACTTTGGTGGAGTAAGGAGACGGTGGAAACTCACTGCACTGAACACATCCATTAGCCCACATATTTAATTTAGTTTAAGCGCAAAGATTTGCTTCAAAACTATTTCTGAATTCAGTTCTAATCTCCAGCAAAGGAATAAATGAACAATAATAATGAAGTGTGGTCAAACAGCTGAGTTATATCCAAACACACGTCCTGTTCTTATGCCCCATATGGTGATGCAGACGTCTCCAAAACCCCACAGCTGGACAAATCTACACTTGTGTTTATTAAAACAGATATAAATCTGCAGATAATAAATAATACTGCTAATAATATTAACATTATACAGATGCAGATGGTCATGAATAAACTGAAGAAGCCCCCCGAGGTGAGGAAGGCCTGGAGGCAGTGGTGTTTATATTGATGTAGAAAATCATCATTTCTGGATCATTTTAATCCTTTAGTTGTGTTCATCTGTAAAGATATGTGTGTGTTGCTGATCATCCTGTGTGTGTTCAGCAGTGTGTGAGTGTTAAAGGTGCATAACTATCGCGCTCTGCTGGACTTTAGAGCAGGTTTTAGTTGGTCAATGGTGTGGTCTATTTCAGTTCCTCAGAATAGGGTTAGGGTTAACACACCTCCTCTATAGACCAGCACACACATGAGGCCACAGAGCAGCGCTAATGGATTTACTATATGTGGAGCAAAACAGGGAAATTACAGTTGTGCTGGTCTGAAAACCACGCCAAACACGTCTTACGCCTTATTGCGCCGGGTGTAGGATAGGGCCCTAAATCTATTATGTTTAGTTGTGAAACACTTTAAGAATAAATAATATTTCAGAGCATGGCGAATAATATGTTCTTGACCTGTATATTGTGAAACTGACTAGGCTTCATCTCTTCTGTGAAATATTAAAGACATTACAGACGTAACTCCTCTCTGAGAGCATCTCCTCCTGTGCTGAGTAAAGTCAGCCGTGTGGGTCTGCAGTGATGATGGATGGGGGTTTATGTGAGAGCGCTTTACCACAGTATAGTGCAGATGAAGCTGGTGTTGCATGAGCAGCAGTGTGGACGGGGAATCTCACTTTAGGGGTTATTTAGGAAATAAAAACAGAATGTTCGAGGACGAGGACAGACCGAGACCATCTGAACACATTCATCAGCAAATGTGACAATAAGTGAGGGACGGCGGAAAACATCACAAATAAAACACCAGGACCAGCGTTAAACACACACACACACACACACACACGTGTTCAGATCCAAACACTAATACAAGCACAACACAAACACTGACGGGCTGGAAATGAAGGCCATTTCCTCCCAAACAAGATTAATGCGGTAAACACGGTGATGATGGAGATAAAGGCCCGTTCACCACACTAACACTGCCGCTCTCTGACTGACTAGTTATTTCTGAGACAACATTATGAGTGTGTTTTCCTTTCATACTACACCTTTGAGTGCTGAATGCTTGATTCTGATTGGCTGCTGGTCACTCTCAGGCGTTTGGTTATTGTCAGGTAAAGGCACAGCTAAAGTAGTTCCGGCAGGTTTAGAGCGCATTACAGCTCCATATCACTCCGCTGAATGATGAGAGTTATTACACAGATACAGCAGTCAGACATCACATCAGGAGGAGGAGGACACAACATCTGAACAGTGGATTCAGCAGCTCAGAGGAGGAGTAATAATCCCCTGCGGATGAGGGATCACTATAAACTAACACACACAGCTGAGGAGCGACACACACTCCGCTTCACTGTATCTGCACCTCAGCTGTGATGCAGACGCGTGAGCAGATTTACACACTAGATCTTCATCCATCTTAAACTGCTTTGACAGAATCTCCATTACAGATGCGCTCTAGAAATATCTTCCGTTAAGGTGAACTAAAGCCTGGGAGGACTGGAACAGCATGAGGGTCAGTGATTAATAGCAGAGTCTTCATTTCTGGGTGAACTAACCCTTTAAGTGACTGCCAGCTGATGAGCATGAGAGGAATAAAATAGAGCTGAAAAACAACATCAGGAGTGAAGTAATGCGAGAACAAATACAACTAAAGTGTAAAGTATCAATAGAATCCCTGATATATCTGGAGTAGAGCTTTAATAACAGCATGATGAGCTCCAGGAGCGGTGGACACCCTGAATAATTCAACACCCCGTCGTCCATTACTCCTCATTAAAGCTGACAGTGCGGTGTGGACGGGCCTTACAATCAAAAATAAATACTCACTATTGGCCTGTTTTCAAACCTTGTTGAGTTTCTTCCTTCTGTTATACACTAGAGAAGATATTTAGTAAGAAACCGGTAACCATTGACTTCCATAGCAGGAAAAACAAACACTACTGAAGTCAATGGTGACAGGTTTTACAGCATTCTTCAAAATATCTGCTTTAATGTTCAACAGAATACAGAAACTCATAATGTTTGACCCAAGGAAAGGATGAATAGATGATGACAGAATGCTGTGTTAGGGTGAACGGACCCCTGCGTGTCCTGTGATGAATGAGTGTGTGTGTGCTGTAATACCCCCGCTCATCCCACTCAGTGCTTTATGAACTAAAAAACACCACAAAGACACCAAAACACTTCACAATTGAGCTACAAAATGCATTTCAATTCACAGCAAATCAGCCTTAGCATGGCTTCTCCACACACTCGCCTTCCCATCATGCACCTGACACAGCATTCTACACAGGATTTCACAGAAATGATAACGTGCCTCCCGCTGGCCATCGCAGCACACACGGCTAGAACACAGCTGATGCCGATAGTGTCGACTGAAGCGCCGACTGTGGGTTTCCATGGGAACCTGTTGACCTAGTGCCTCTGGTCAGCGCGCGCACACACACACACACACACACACACACTCACACACACTGTCACGCAGGTTTGCTGTAGCCGAACACACCCACGGGGAAATGTTTGACATGTGTGGGCCACTGTGCCGCCAGCTGGAAGAACTTGACATCATTCCACTCCACGCCATCAATGCAGACTGAAACACACACACACACACACACACACACACACACACACACACACACACAACATTAAACTCAATGCTCCTGTCAGAAGATTAATCAGCATTCAGGAGTTCACACTTACAGAAGTTTAAGAATAAAGCGTATTTGGCGTGCTGTCCAGGGAGAGGGCTCTGAGCTCGGGTAAGACGCCCCCAACTCGTGTTATTCCCCGTATCGAGGAACAGAGAGGAGTTGGGGTTCGAGAGAAGTGTCTAGCCCGGCCCCAGAACACTCCCCCCGGGTAGATAATGTTTAAGAAGTGAGGTGTTGGGGTGGTGGAGGGATGCTAAAGTCGTGAGATAATGCAGGTAGGACCACTTTGGTATTTATAGGGGTTTGGTCTAATGCTGAGTGGATAATGGAATGATAGTCAATGACGTACTGAATTGCTGAAACATCTGCACGTGCTCCCCCCGAAATTTGTTTATAAAACATCACTTAATCCAAAACAGAAGCTTGTATTTACATGACATATGTGTGTGTGTACTGTGCATTTTTATTTCGTGTATATATATATATATATATTATTGATGTTCATTACCATCATACTTTCTGATTAATGGTATCAGTTAAACAATTAATAATATTTTAAGGTTTGGCTGCATAAATGTGAAGCACATCGTGCGCCTCCGCTGACTGCGCGCGCACCTCGCGACAATGGGCTAGTGCGCTTGCGCTGAGCCAGCTGTGGTAGCTCATCAACAGAGACGCGACGCCAACACACAGAATCTGTCAGCACAATTCAGCACGGTTGTCTAACAGTTTAGAACGGTTTGGCACGATAGAGGAAACGCTGCTTTAATATTTTTATTTAAAAAATCGCGATACCTCGATTTATAACAAATTAAATCATCTTAAAACGTAAATTCCAGCCCTATTTAAAGGCTATTTTTATTTTTGAATGCGTGCGTGTGTGTGCGTGTGCATGTGTGTGTGTGTGTACCTCTCAGCATGGTGTGCTGGTGTTTGGCTGTACAGATGAGCCGACTGATGCCGTCGATCACCTGACTCTTAGAATCCACTTCCTTCTCCTTCGGCTTCTTACTGAGGAAAATCACTGAAACACACACACACACACACACACACACACTGTATATCACTGTACACTCTTACTGAATCACTGCACACACACATAGAAACACACATTTACTGAATATCACTGCACACACACACACACACACACACACTGACAGCCTGACATAAACAGGAGCTGAGAGAGAGCCCAGCGTGTGTGTGTGTGTGTGTGTGTGTGTGTGTGTGTGTGTGTGTGTGTGTGTATGTGCATATCAGACCTTTCTTGTTCTTCTCCTTGGTGACGACGGTCATGGCAAGTGCGTGTGTGTGCGCAGTGTCGCCCCCGCTGGGCAGACGGCTGACCTGCAGCGAGCGGAAGTTACTCTTCAGTGTGTTCTTCAGGCCCACCTCACGCTTCTCCCCCTCACGCTTCCTGTCCGCGCTCACACACACCCAATAATCCACCTGCAGACCCATCAGCTCGCCACCGGTGCACGGAGACCTGCACACACACACACACACACACACACACATCAATCAACCAATCAATCCACTTGCAGACCCATTAGCTCACCGTTGGTGCACAGAGCTCTGCGTACACACACACGAGTGTAACACACGATGATGATGATGATGTCATACCCCACTCCAGTGAAAACGGCACATGCAGAGGGTGAGGGGGGCGGAGTCACACATATCTCCCTCCCATAAGGCGTGCTCGACTGCATCATGAATGGAGAAGCCACACCCACTCCTCCGCCCATGGCATCATCAGAGTCCACTGAGAACAGGAGATGCTCGTTAACAGCGCACACACATAAACATGAGATGCAAATGAGATGCAGATGAGGCACCGGAGCTCACCTGATGTGGACAGACTGTGCTCCACGATGCCCACCTTCACCACCTGCAGACCAGAGGGAGGACAGCCAATCAGCATCACTGAACCCAGATGAGCAGCAGCGACACACACACACACACACGCACGCACACATGCAAACACACACAAACACATTCTCTCACACACACTCTTTCTCTCACACACTGCTTTGCATATGTCTCTTATATCAGGGGTCTGGACTCTCTTACCCCAATGAATGGCACAAACTTCTGGCAGGAGTCTTCATCAGGACTGCAGAGAGACGGACGGAGGGTCAGAGCAGCGCACACACACATACACACCCATATACATATACACAAACACACACAAACACACATACACACAAACCTATACCCATATACACACACACACACACAGGTATGAGCGGTGTGATGGAGCAGTGCAGAAGATCACGATGGCATGAGCAGAAACAGCTGATCAGAAACACGTGTGTGTGAATCTGAACAGAAGAAGATGAGCACGGCAGAACACACACACACACACACACACATACACACACAGGACTCAAAGATCTGCTCTGGATCTTCATTGACTGATGTGTGTGTGTGTGTGTGTGTGTGTGTGTGTGTGTGTGTGTGTGTGTGTGCGTGTGTGTGTGTGTGTGTGTGTGTGTGTGTGTGTGTGTGTGTGACCGTGCGATGACAGAAGCACAGCAGATGGACAGATGGAGACTCAGAGCTCAAATACCTGATGTACAAATCAAAATATAAACTCCGCTTCCTTGGAAAGCCAACAGAAGATGAGGAGAAGATCAGTGTGTGACTGTTAATAACAGTGAGTCTGTCAGCGGGGGTCAAGACTACAGCACACACAGATATATATATACACACTAGATTATTATAAAAACAAATAATAAGAGTGTAAAGACGGCTGTGCTCATTATTATTAGCCCCCTCGGGAATCATTGTTCCTCCATTGTCTACAGAACACACCACTGTTGACCAATAGCTGGCCTAATTACCCTGATTAAGTCTGTAAGCTGTAGTATTCTGTTCATGTTCTTGTCTTTTACATGAGCTCTGTATTCTTTATGCTGTAGTTTGTTTCACCTCTTTAACAGAGGAAGGTCTAAACTGTGGAGCAGGAGACTCGCTCAATTTAACTTACATGTAAAATAAAGACATTATATGTGTTTCTGCAAAAACACCAAGACATAAAGGACCTGACAGGCAGTTTTACTAAATTAGATGCAGTTTTAGGTTATGTGTTAGTGTTGGTTACACACAACCGTGATAATTGTGCTACAGTTAGTGTGTTTGCTGATGGTCCTGCTAGAAGTTTGTGTGCTGCCCAAAACATGCAGATAATGCAGAGAGCTCACTCACCAGTATGAGGATTATTAGATTATTGTGTGATAGGGTTATTATCTGGATTATAATAATAAATAATATAGATAAATATATAAATAATAAGTTAATAAATAAGTTAATAAATAATAAAAATTATTTATAATATATTATAAATAATAAGAAATATATTATATTAGGATTATACACTCACTGGCCACTTTATTAGGTACACCTTTCCAACTGCTTGTTAACGTAAATGTCTAATCAGCCAATCACATGGCAGCAGCTCACTGCATTTAGGCATGTAGACATGGTCAAGACGATCTGCTGCAGGTCAAAGCGAGCATCAGAATGGGGAAGAAAGGGGATTTAAGGGACTTTGAACGTGGCATTGTTGTTGCTGCCAGACGGGCTGCTCTGAGTATTTCAGAAACTGCTGATCTACTGGGATTTTCACGCACAACCATCTCTAGGGTTTACAGAGAATGGTCCGACAAAGAGGAAATCTCCAGTGAGCGGCAGTTCTGTGGGCGCAAATGCCTTGTTGATGCCAGAGGTCAGAGGAGAATGGCCAGACTGGTTCCAGCTGAAGAAAACAGTAACTCAAAAAGTATTGTTGCTGACCATGTCCATCCCTTTATGAGCACAGTGTCTCCATCTTCTGATGGCTACTTCCAGCAGGATAACGCACCATGTCATAAAGCACCAATCATCTCAGACTGGTTTCTTGAACATGACGATGAGTTCACTGTACTCAAATGGCCTCCACAGTCACCAGAGCTCAATCCAATAGAGCACCTTTGGGATGTGGTGGAACGGGAGATTGGCATCATGGATGTGCAGCCGACAAATCTGCAGCAACTGTGTGATGCTATCATGACAATATGGAGCAAAATCTCTGAGGAATATTTCCAGTAGCTTGTTGAATCTCTGACACCAAGGATTAAGGCAGTTCTGAAGGCAAAAGGGGTCCGACCCGGTACTAGTGAGGTCTACCTAATAAAGTGGCCGGAGAGTGTGTTATTATACATCAACAATCTGCATTGTATAAGCGCTATACAAATAAAGATGAATTGAATTGAATTGAAAGAGCACAGCTCCAAAAGCAGACTCTGACAGTGTGTGCAGGAGTGTGTGTGCGCAGGAGTACCTCTTCTGTCTGTAGGTCAGCATGGCCTCAGAGATGGGGAACGGGTGACACACATTGGCTCCGGCCAGATACTGGATGATCCGTCCAGCCACATCCACAGAGTCTGCAGACACACACACACACACACACACACACACACACACACACACACACACACACACACACACACACACACACACACACACACACACACACACAAACACACACACACACATCAACATATGAACACATTCTCCGCATGAACACACACACTGCTGTACATGAGCGAGTCCAGCAGAGGGAGCTGTGCAGTGAGGACTGATGGGATACAAGTGTAGTATGAGACAGATGCAGCTGAAACACACACACTCACACACACCTGGGTTCACCAGCATCACACTCGTTAGCTGTACCTGTGCTCGGGGGCTCTGGCCGGCAGAACAGCTCCCTCCACGATGGCTCCATGAACATGCTGCTGAACTTACTGTCAAACGACGCCACATATTTGGCCAGCGGATGAGAACCTGCGACACACACACACACACACACACAGATCAAACTCCCCACTCATGATTCTCTCCAGCGAGCGTTGGACGAGTCTCTTACCGATGGGGATGACCAGGAAGCGGATGTAGCTCAGCCAATCAGGTGTCTTGTTGGCCAGCTGCTCCACGAAGAAGCGCAGCACCGTGCTGAGGTAGCTCTGATCGCCCGTCACTGCCACTTTAACAGTGGGTGGAGTCTGGGCGTTACAGTTACAGCTGTGGGAGGAGCCACACCACACTTTAATCAAACAGTGATCCTCACACACACACTGATCGCACTGTCACTTTAACAGTGGGCGGAGTCTGGACGTTACAGTACAGCTGTGGGAGGAGCTATAGATGATTGTGTTCAAACGATTGGTGAAACTGTAGTGATTTATTCAGTCGCCTGAACACACAGAATGAGCTGACGCTGTGTGATGACGCTGCTCTGTGTATTGTAAGGGTTGTGGTTGTGCTGTTTTAAATCCTCAGGGTCTTCACAGTGGATTCTGACTGGCTGCTGATTCAGAGAGTTATGAGGATTATATCACAGTGACAGCTGCAGATGCTCACCACACAAATCATAACTGAAGCTCAGTGCTACTGTTATAGTTATGATTCATCTCTGGAGCATCTGCAGCTGTCAGTGTGATATAATCCTCATACAGCACAGTGCATTAATCAGTGTGTGTGTGTGTCCTTGTTTATGCTACACTGTGAGCACCAAAGATTACCACAAGAATAGTAAAACTGATGAAATGAGCTGATAAAAATAATAAATAATGTTCATCTGAAAATCGAAATATGCAAACAGGTTTTTATGCCGGTTTGTGTGCGTGTGCACATGCATACAGTTGAAGTCAGAATTATTCGCCCGCCTGTTTATTTTTTCCCCAGTTTCTGTTTATCAGAGAGCAGATTTCTCCAACACATTTCTAATCATAATAGTTTTAATAACTCATCTCTAATAACTGATTTATTTTCTCTTTGTCATGATGACAGTAAATAATATTAGACTAGATATTCTTCAAGACACTTCTATACAGCTTAAAGTGACATTTAAAGGCTTCACTAGGTTAATTAGGGTAACTAGGCAGGTTAGGGTAATTAGGCAAGTTATTGTATAATGATGGTTTGTTCTGTAGACTTTCAGAAAAATATAGCTTAAAGGGGCTAATAATATTGACCTTAAAATGGTGTTTAAAAAATTAAAAACTGCTTTTATTCTAACTGAAATAAAACAAATAAGACTTTCTCCAGAAGAAAAAACATTATCAGACATACTGTGAACATTTCCTGTTAAACATCATTTGGGAAATATTTAAAAAAGAAAAACAAATCAAAGGGGACGAATAATTCTGACTTCAACTGTATGTGTTTTTGTGTGTGTATGTATGTGAACCCATGTGTGTATGTGCATGTGTGTGTGTTTGGAATGCATGTGTGTGCAGGTGTGTGTAGACTCACAATCTCTGAATGCGTGTTACAATGGTGTTGAATGCAGCCTGGACGTCAGCAGCGGAGCAGGTGGACACTATGGGCTGAGTGTGTTTTTGCAGGATCTCCGCCACATACTGAACACACACACACACACACACACACACACACACACACACACACACACACACACACACACACACACACACACACACACACACACACACACACACACACACACACACACACACACACACACACACCAGTCAGCACTCATAAATACTGTTATATATACTATACTGTTCCAGAACTGCTCACTCATCAAACACAATGAGCTCAGTGTGAGAGAACACAGCTCAAACATGTTCAACAACAGCGAGAGGAGTTTCTTTATCATTATCATCAGCCGGAAAAAACTTCAGAAATGATCATAAACACAGGCGCACGACATCAGCATATTTGCAGACATTAATGATATTGAATAAAATGATTCAATCACATCTAATAAATGAGCTGCACCTCAGAAGACCAAGACCAAACGCAATGAACGCAGTGAACGTGGTGTCTTTTGGAGGAGTGAGACGGGAGCGCAGACCGATGCTCAAGACAGTTCTGGAGGGAATAATAACAGAAGAAGAATAATACTGAAGCACTGTGATGACGGACTGACGGAGGCCTTTTACAATCAGCACAACACCAGCCGCTTTTCCACTATCTGTCACGGTTTATGGGTCTGTGTGTCATTTCTGTGTGCGTATGTGTCTGTGTGGCTGAACGACTGACAGTTCTGTGTTTACCTTCTACAGCTGTGTGGTCACGTGGTATTGTTGTCACCAGTGATTCCTTGTTGTGTCACCACTACAGCTGCTGTGCATTATCACGCTTATATCAAGCCGGCGCTCATGTCTCTCATTGTCAGTTCGTTGTTGTTCATGTCTTTGGAGCATTACACAAAACGCATCAGTAGTTGCCTTGGTAATGCAATGTAAACGGCTCCCTTTGTTCAATTAAATTTAAATAAAAGCCGAGACTGAACACTGTTATGCCTCTCTCTCATATAGGGCTGCTAAATAAAGCTACATGCCACAGCACCTGTATTTATTTAGAGGTCATATGTCACGCGGCTCTGGGCAAATTTTATTTGGAGGGAAAATGACCAAAACATAACATGATGATTGGAAATGTTTGGAGGGAATATATATTTTATTTTTCAAATCTCCTAATCAATGATAATGCAACAATATTAGTGCATTTGTATTATAGTGGCAGAAGTATATTTTTGGACAGGCCTTGTCAAACGTCAGCGGGCACTTTCACTAATGAAAAATATAGCACTTAAATTATTTTAAAACATTGTGCACATCGTGGCTTTACTATAAAGCATTTTGATGCAATATTCCAAAATGTGCATAAAAATAGGTGGATGCAAACACACACGCACACACACACACACACACACACACACACACACACCTGGCCCTGCCAGTCGACAGTGTTGATGAGGATGATGTTCTCTGGGAGTCTCTCGTCTGAGATCAGGATCTGGTTCAGCTGGTCATACACAGACTTTCTGGGAACCTGAATACACACACACACACACGCACGCACGCATACACACACACACACACACACACACACACACACACACACACACACACACACACACACACACACACACACACACACACACACACACACACACACACACACACACACACACACCAAGCTAGTTTCTCTCTGTGTGTATATCTACATAAATTATCCTCATGTGAAACAGGATCAGACGTGTGATGTGACTGAAGCATTTCTGTGGTAAATGCGTGTGTGTGGCTGTGTATAAAGCGCACAGTGGATGAACAGACAGATGAGCCGTGTGAACGTCTGTGTGTGTGTGTCACCTGTGTAGTGAAGCGGCTGTCAGGTGTGTATTCGATGTCCATGCTGATGGTGCGTTCGCTCTGAGCTCGAGAGTTCTGTCTGTCCTTCATGGAGGTGCTGCGTATCCGCCGCGGAGCCCGGACCTCTGCTTTACTGCAGCACACACACACACAGCTCAGAGTCACACTCCTTAAGCAGCACACACACTCTTCTGAGGCCCCATTTACACAAATACGTTTTCGTTTTAAAACACATAAGTTTTGCAGTGGTTACGCCATCCGTCCACACTGCACTGGAGTTTTTGAGCGCCGAAAACGAGCCTTTTGAAATGGCTGGAGGCCGCTTTCATTCTAAAATGCTGCTCTGTGTCAGTGTGGATGGGGGAAACGGAGACATCTGAAAACAGAGGTGTGGCTGCAATCATTCACCTATCTGATTGGGGCTTTCTTCTCAATATTAAGTAGCCTACACACAGTTCAGTCCTGCATTCAGTCAGACTTCACAAATTGGATATGAAAAACAAACTCCAGATAACACGTTGGGTAAATCTTCCAAGGGAACAGTGTACTGTATAACAACACTGTTATAAGGAACTGCCTATTTTCATTTTGATATTAACAACTTAACAGACAGCAGAAATGTTGAGGCGTCGTGTAGCTGCATAATTACATGAGCGTCATCTTCACTGTATTCATATTTATAACAAAACAGAGCCTATAACATCACTGCCTCCTTTCATTTTCAGTGAAAATACAAAACATACCCTCTCTATTGCTGAATATCAGTTTAATAATCAATAATGGCCATTATAACAGTATAACATACAATAAGTTTAATCAATAGAGGAAATAAAGGCCAGCATCAGTCAGATGTGCAGAATCAGTGTCCGCGGTGACATTAATTAATATATGAACTCATCTCTGCGCTCAGCCAGAACACGTTACCTGAGAACAAGTAATAGATTCAGAAGACCAAAGTCAGGGAATATGTCATAGATATAGACAACAAGATGAGTTAAATATCACCTTTAACAGATATAGTGAGATTAGATCCAGCGGGAGATCCGTGATGAACAGTCTGACGTGCACAGCTCTCATCTGGGTAGATTTGCTGCAGTGCATGCCCGAGTGTGTGTGTGGTCATGTGATGTGCGTTTCAGCAGTTTAATGTAGACGGAGAGCTGTTCAGAAACGCTGGGTGAAACGCCAGTGTAGACGCAGATTTTAAAACTAAAACGTACTAGTGTAAAAAGAGTCTAACAGCACACACACAGTCCTCTAGCATCTCACACACACACACAGACCCACAGCTCAGTGTCACACTCCTCTAACACACACACTTCCCTAACATCACAAACACTCCTCTAGCAGCACACACACACACACAGAGAGACAGCAGGTGTGATGTGGAGTGTTGTTACGATTACCAGTGATCCAGCCTGAGCAGATCGCTGGTAAACACCTATGGACTACAAATCTGCCATTTTATGAACTACAACTCCATACATGAACTCCAATTACACACACATGTTCCTCACCCTGACTGATTGCACACACACCACCGGAGGCTTGTCAAAGACTGATTACACACAGTACATAAGCAGCACACACACACACACACTTCAGGGCCGAGTCTTGTATTCTGTTCCAGTTGCAATTCTAAGCGTTTTCTTGTTTTGTTTTTGCCGTGTGTTTACCCTCGCCTTGTTATCCTGTTTATCCCTGCCTGCTGCCAGCCTTTTGATTATCTGCCTGTTATATTGACGACGACTCTGGATTGCCCTCATACATCTGTTTGCTCCTGTTCTGATCATTGCTTGTCTGACCACCCCTGCTAATAAATCCTGCATTTGGATCCGGATCCTGTTGTCAGCGTCCTATCCATGGTTACAAGTGTGTTGTGGGCTTCACCTGTGGTTCTGAGACTCAGACTTGCAGAGTTTTCCTCCAGAGATGTTCAGTCTATCGCTGCTGCTCTCCAACACGTCCGCCATCGCTATCCCATGATGCTCTGCGTCAGCCTCCTGCAGAAACACAGTGAGATCAATGAATGCATCACTTTCACTTCAGATCATCTCTTTGATCACACAAACATCACTGATGACATTAAAACATATTTTGTCATATTTTAATGCTAAATAATCTGACCGTCTGATCATAATCATGAACGTGTGTTGATCATCAAATCACCCCAGCGAGCATTTTTGGTTTGTAAAAAATGTCTAATAGACGTCTAAACATAGTCGTCTTGGCTAAAGCAAGGCTAAATTTGGCCGAACCTCTATAAAGTCTGTCTCATCTGTCTGTTTGACGACTATAGTCTAGTTTTGGGCTATTCCTAGACGTCTATCAGATTTTCACTGACAGCCCAAGTTTAGCCTTGTTTTAGCCAAGCTGTCTAGATTTAGATGTCTATTAGACGTTTATTAAACACAAAAGTGTTTGCTGGGACCCTTTAATAAAGACTCTGGAGGATCACGAACACTGCAGTGAGGATCACATATATTACACACAATAATGGTGTGAGTCATGTTTAAGGTGCGCATATTGGTGGTCTGTTTGGTGTGTATGTTTGTCTAGTATGTGTGTGTGTGTGTGTTGTGTGTCAGTGATGTGTGTTTGTTGCTGCGGTCACACTAGAGTTTGTGTGTGTGAAATTCTGTCGTGCGGCACTGTGAAAAGGGGCGGGATTAAACAAGATGATTAGACATTAAAAAAGCGAGCGATTGGTCCATGATTTACATGTCTGTCCAGAGAGGTCATGTTTTGATCTTCGATTGGTCTCACGCAGTCATGTGATGCGATTTCGCAGGTCAGAGTTCACCAAGCTTGAACTTTGCAACACAGTGAACTGCGAAACTTGCCGCACAAGCTTGTGTTTCCAGTCTATGGGGAGAAAAGTGCAGTGTGACCGCAGCTTTAGTCACTCAGTAAAGTCACAAGTAAAGGCTCGATCACAGCAAGCAGGATAACGATGAATAATACTATATATAATACTACCGAATAAAAATATATTAGTGTCCACACACACAGATGAATGATAATGAGTGTGTGTGTAGATTCTGCTGGTAGTTGTGTCTGGGTTCCTGCAGGTTTCATAAACTCAAGACTTTTTAAGACCATTAAGAATAAAATTTTAGACTTCTACAGGAATAATGTTTTCTTTCTATTATCATGAGGAATCGTTTAATAGTTTTTAGGTTTCATTTTCCCTGATTAGGGAATTTAATTTGGGGAATTTGCTGTGAAAATGTCTAACAACTGTAGTGAATTGCATCTATTTGCAATATAAAACTTAAATATAAAACGTAAGGGTTTACTGGGATGTATTGTTGGTCATTGGATGGATGTGAGCCAAATTGAGTAGCTTGACTCAGACAAAGCAAAATTAGGACCTGTTTAAAACGATTTAAGACCTACAATATGTCAGTGAATTTAAGACCGTTTAAGGCCTAGAATTTAGGTTTTGAAATTTAAGACTTTTTAAGAGCCCATGGACACCCTGGCTGTTTCTCAACACGCGTTCTTCACAAGCGGCAACCTCCCGCTCTCCCTCGGGAAGCCAATACGGAAGTAACTGAAACTGCAATTGATCGAGATTCTGCTGGTCCTGGCTCCATAATAGAGCAGATTTCTATTGAGCCCACTGTTAGAATGGCCGACTTTACAGCAGAAAAAAGGTGTTTACAGCCTGGTACAAAGAACGGTTTTGGTTTATATAGCTAACATTACCCTTCGTGACAACTGTGAGGGGGTGAATATATAATATATATTTTTAAGTTTGCATAATCAAGGCCGTGGCCACTTGAGTGACAGCTAGC
>LR812531.1:63680748-63713248 GCA_903798195.1 Danio kyathit
TGTGCATCTCTGATATTATGTTTACACATCTAATATTTTTCCTGAGGTGATTTAAACTAAAATACACAATGACACTCTCTCAAACACATCTACAATGATGAGGAATACGGTTACTTACTGAGTTATTAATGCACAGCAATGCCACATGAAGAAAGGGCGGACTTTGAAGGAATAAACAACGTGAGGAAAGCTCCATTATAGTGCACTGGACAAGTCTGAACAAGTTCAACACTATTGTGCATCCCTACTAAATATCTACACACTCACTACACATATTGTTTTCAGAAATAATGAGTTGAGTTTGCCCTAAAACAAGCAGAATAATCTGCCAATGGGGGAAGAGGAACGATCTGACGTCAGAAGGAAAAGCAAGATTATTCTGTTTACTCCATTAGCAGATTATTCAGATGGACAGACAGACGGACGGAGAGACTCACCTCATCTGACACCTTGAATCTCTTCAGTAAAGCCACAAACTTCTGCTTGAAATTGGGCTGCTGTGAAGAACAGAACAACAGCAGCAGTTCAGAACCACTGGACACACACACACATAACACACACACACGCACACACACACACACACACACACACATACACACACACACACACACACACACACACTCATAACATAAACACACTATGTGATACAAACTCATAACACACTCACAAATAAAACACTCATACTTACACACAGACATACACACATAACACACACACTCAAATAACACACACACATGAGCACACTCATATCACACACTCATATTCACACACATGTACAGGTCCCACACTCACACACACTCATAACACACACACATGCATGCACACACACACTCATAACACACACACATGCATGCACACACACACTCATAACACACACACATGCATGCACACACACACTCATAACACACACACATGAATGCACACACACACTCATAACACTCACACATGCATGCACACACACACTCATAACACACACTTGCATGCACATTCACACATTAACACTCATAACACACACTCACAAAAATAAAGCACACACACTCATACGCATGTGCACACACACACAAACATCCATAACACACACACACTCACTCACAAACCCTCAAAATACACTCACTCACGCACAAACACTCACACTCATACAATCACACAAACACTCATAACACACACTCACAACACATGAACACTCACAGCACACACACACACTCATACAATCACACAAACACTCATAACACACACTCACTCACAAACCCTCAAAATACACTCACTCACGCACAAACACTCATAACACATGAACACTCACAGCACACACACACACTCATACAATCACACAAACTGTAGCTGGCGCTGATCGGTCAGCTTGTATTTTTGGTTGTTTATGGTTTTGAATTTCATTATTTGGAAATGTATTGGTTTATGTTTGTTATAAATTTCCTTGTTTCCGGTTGGCTTGAGTTGGAGGTCACATGATCTGTCTTGATTGATATAACCTGCAAGAGTTTGTGTGGACAACATAGTGAGATCTCAATACGAGCACCTGTAAAATGCTCCTGCTTATTCTACTGCTGGTTATCAGGCCAACACGGTAAATGAAACGGCATTGTTTGTATATTATTTGTTTATTTTATGTCCTTTGGATTGTGTTTGTGTAAAATATTTGGTTTGTTTGTTTGTTTATCTTTTAGTTTTCACGGTGTTTAATAAACTAAACGCATGGACATCAGTATTTGGGAAGCGTGGACTGTTTTAATAACCGGCGGGTAGCTACACAAACACTCATAACACACACTCACAACACATGAACACTCACAACACATGAACACTCACAGCACACACACACTTTGACCAACAGGACCCCTTACTCGTGTCATGGAGAAGGATCTGGTCATCTTCCGTCTGGGTTTTTTGGGCTTTCGCAAGTCGTCATCCTCATCATACAGATCCTACACACAGGAAGCAGAAAAACTGTATACCAGGAGACACGCGTGCATGATCAGTCAGTGATACAGTGTGTGTGTGTGTGTGTGTGTGTCTCACCTGAGTGTGTCCAGCATCATCACTGCCCTCCTGCTCTGATGAATAACTGTCCTCATCATCCTCTGAGTAATTATCCATATCAGGAGAACGATCTGAAAACACACACACACACACTCCTGTAACTCAGCCCTACAGTGATGTACGACTGCAGACAGGAGCCATGAAGCAAATGAAGGAGTTCAAATGAACAAACACTACAGACGCACAATAACAGTGTGTTACAGTGTCTGTGTGTGTGTGTGTTATTGTATTTGTGTGTGTTTGTATATCTGTGTGCATTTCTTCGTGTACGTGTCTGTGTGTGGTATTGTATGCGTTTATGTGTGTGTGTTTGTGTACTGCATATGTGTGTACTAGGGGTGTAACGATACTACAAACCGAACCGAAATATCGCGATACACCAACCACGATACGTATCGCGAAACTCTCGTGGCGGACCGCGATACTGTCATGCCCCCTGCTGCCCACTGTTAAGGTTGACGTCACTTGTCTCTAATTAAACCAAAGCATCTTTATTTTATCACATTTGATTAAATTGTATTAGTAATGATGAGCTTTTGTTCTAAATATTATATTCTAATGTTTTAGAATTTAGAATAGTATTTTCCAAGTGCATGTCATGTCATGTGACTTGAGTGAGCGATCACACTCCATTACTACTGTATATGCAGGACGGCTGCTTCGCATATATTGAGATTGCAGATCCCCCAGACACATTTAAGTCTCCTGTTTGGGAACATTTTGGTTTTCCAGTGGAGTACAGGAATGGAATTTGTGTTGTAGACAAAGCGCACACTATCTGTCGTAACTAACTGTTTCACGAAACTTAATAAGGAATAACATTTAAAAAATGTGGTAAATTTCACAATGTGAGGGTGTACGCAAAAGACACTGACAACAGAACTGCCAACAAAAGGGATTTAACCCCTTACCTCGCTAGAAACTGATGAAAAGAAAAAAAGGGTTTCAGCGCCGTGCGCCTTATTCTTCCCTATACTGAACTGACCTGTAGAATAAAATAAATACACAGATGACGTTCACCTCTTACCTGATGTCTTTAACAATACATTTTCTACGTGTTTGCAAAATGGAAGTCGTAAGACATCTTCCCTATCCACCTTACTCTGAGAAAAGAGTGAACTTGAGGAGGTAAAGCTCAATATGACGAGAAAGAGCTGAACAAAAAAGCAACAAACAAATCAATCGAAATAAAAGTGGACAAAAATCACAACATTTCTCAAAGTGGGCAAAACTAATGCAAAATAATCTAGCCCAAATGAAAGTTAAGCAAAAACAACGAAATTCATAATCATGTTAGCAAAATACACGAAAAACGAGATCAAAGGAAGATGCGCTCTCCTCCGCTTTTCCTGACGTCATTTTTATATTCCCGCGCCACGACGCCCAGTAATGACAGATCAGTCTCCTGACCAATCAGCTGTCGTGAAGGCGGACATACAGAAATGACAGGCATGGAGAGAGAGAGAGAGAGAGAGAGAGAGAGAGAGGCAAAAATATACGGCTACAACCCTAACATTAGTTTCAGACAAAACTGCAATGTATTTTACTGGTGAATATGTCATGTAAAAAACACTTTACAAGCACATTATCTGTATATTATTTTTTCATTAATTTAAACAGAAACCTATCTAAATGATAACTAAAATGAGCATCACTTTGTCTGTGTCTGCACAGAAATCAAGCCCCTCACCTGAGAATGTGGACATTATGGTGTTTTTAAAGAAGAACTTTAAACTTAATTGAATATTACAAATGTCCTTAGAGAGGACAAGCCTGTTTATCTTTCACTATAGTCTACACTGCAGTTATTTATTTAATTTGAGTTTACTTTCTTAAGATGGCTGCACTAAAGAGAATAGTTTTTTCTGACTACTCTATATTGGAGATATTTATTTCATTTTTGTTGTTTACTCTGGTATCCTGACTGTACTAAAATGTGATGGCAAAGTTAATAAAGAAAAAGTTTAGTTGTTCTTGTTATTAAGTGAATCTATTGTTCCTTAGCATTACTGTTAAGATGACATCAACCCTAACCCCACAGCAAACAGAAACCCAACCGAACCGTGGCTCCAAAACCGTAAACCGAACCGAACCGTGCCTTTGGTGTATCGTTACACCCCTAGTGTGTACGTGTTTATATGTGTATATATGTACAAGTATCTGTGTGTGAGTGTGTGTGTATCTGTGTATATTTTGTATATCTGTGTGTGTACACTTTGTATATTTGTGTGCGTTTGGTTATCTGTGCATATCTGTGTGTTTATATTTTGTATGTCAGTTTGTGTGTGTGTATCTGTGTATGTTCAGTTCAATTCATCTTTATTTCTATAGTGTGTTAACAATGTAGATTCGGTCAAAGCAGCTTAACATAAATGTGTGAGAATCTGTGTGTGTGTGTGTGTATCTATATCTATCTGTGTGTATGTGTATGAGTGTATGTGTGTGTTGTTTATCTGTGTGTTTGTTTGGATATATATGTGTGTGTGTGTGTGTGTGTGTGTATGTGTGTGTGTGTATCTGTGTGTGTGTGTGTGTGTGTGCGTGCTGGTACCCGAGGCTTTGATGGTGGCTCCACCCGTGCTGCTGCTGTACTCGTGGTCTATGGGCTGGCTGGACAGTGAGAACACACTGACTTCAGCCAGGCGTGTCGGAGCATCCTTCATGTTGCCGTGGAGATGCAGAATCTGACCTCCCTCTGTGGGATGCTGGAGCACCTGTTCAAACACACCTGCTGTCACACACTGCTTCAGGCGTCAGCTTCTGTTCATATCAGCGGCGTCTGTCTAATGTATGTGAGCTCACTCCTGCTGCATCCTCCATGCACACACACCACCAGTCCTCAATGCTGTTTGAGAATACAGTTAGTGTGTCATAAACCGAAGTATCTTCAAAAGAGTACGCCAGCGTTTACGGACGCTCTATTTCCAGCAGACATATGAAGTGTATCCGTCTGTAGTCTAACTGCTTATATTACCCACAATACAATTTGATTCCACTGCAAATGTGGCTAAATAGTGTAAACAAACTACAAACATGGCAGCAGCAGTGTGAGACCAATTGTTCAGTAGTAATCCCTGTAATGGAGTATAATATAGCGCTCACATACAGTGCTCAGCGTAATGGAGTACAGCCCATTTTGAAGATGCATATTCTCCTCCATTTCTCAGTGAATATAGGCAGTGTATTTTGGTGCATTTAAACAAAACAGATTTATTAAACAGATATATTTATTAAAATAATATTTTAGTCACCAAACATATTGAGAAACTGTAAGATAAAACAATTAAATTCAAGCTAAATATTGAAAAAATAAGACAACCTACAAAATTTAACCTCAATTTTTCCATTGTTTTTGCTTCTCTTGATTTTTTACATTTGTATTTAATATTTTCTTTAACATATACATTTGGCTGTGCTAGTGTTTGGAGCGTTATCTTAAGTTATTTTGTTAGCTGAGCTCCAGATTTGGCTTCAGTACTGACTAATCTAATGTAGATGCACATATATAATATTGTAGAGCTTCCTATTAAACATGAATTTAAAAGAGAGAATGAACTTATATATGCTGAGCACTGGATATGATGAAAAGATATTTCTGTAATCAAGGTATTCTGTGACACCACAAAATAAACAGCAGAGCATAATATGAGACCACAGACCTTTCAGGGCTTGAAATTGCGACTGGTTTGGTTGCATATGCGCCTGAAATTTTATCTGTGCGACCTCGAAATATATTTGGGAGCATTTGTGCGAGTGCATAAAGTGTTGCTGTGCCACCAGTTTTTACTGCAAAATGTTCACCGCATGCACTTATTTAGGAAAAATTCCCGCACATTACATCTTTGCACCAACAAAACGTCAAACGCTGAATAGTTTTAAATGTTTGACATTAGGGGTGTCAAAATTAATCGTTTCTTCGGTGCACCGCGATGCAGACGCGGACAATTCGGTATCGGTTCAGTAATAATCATAACCGGTTATTATACTGACGTCATTTATCTCACATGCGCTATGTCACCGTAGCTTACTATGGCAAAGGGGGGCGAGCGCGAGTATTTACAACGCTCCAACTACGAAAAACACACAATGTGCACAATTTCACTGCGTGTGTGTTTGCTGAACTCTGTTTCACTGAAACTTACAGCAAAAGCCCCTATTTCACGGCGATTAAGTGAATGAAAGTAAACTCCATTTCTCTCTCTGTCTCACTGTGGCCCATAAGTGCATCTGTGTAGAGCGCCAGCGTGTAAGAGCCAATCGCAGCCCTTTCTGTTGAGCGCGTGACCAATCAAAGGGGTGTAAGAAAGAACTTGGTAGACAAGGCAGAAAGCGAGCGGGATATTTATATTTGTTTATTGCTATAGACCATTTCAATATGTGGTCATGTCATTGGCCCATGAACATTTCCTGCTTGACGTTACACTATTTCCTAACTGTAACAAGAGGCAACTCAATCATAACTTGATTTTAAATCAGCCGTCATAACACTATTTATCAATATGTGGACCTTTTTGGATTCTCAGAAGCAATGGAAATTAAAAATGTAAAACAGGATAAGTTAGGGCCATTGTTTTTGTTTACATCCCTCAAAATGGTCTATAAATGCTTGTGTTGTTTAAAGGTACAGTTTATATATCTGACTGTTTGTAAGGACAAAATTGTTTTACAAATAGTATATAAGTATATTTATACATTTTAATACAAGAATTGCTGTGCTGTGAAGAAAATATAAACTGTGTATGGAAAGAATCGTCAATGCACCGTGATGCACCGAGATATCGAATTGAACCGAATCGATGGCATGATAATCGTAACCGAACCGAACCGTGAGACCAGTGTAGGTTCACACCTCTATTTGACATGTCAACTTGCTGCAGTAAACAAAGCCCGCAATGCATGCCCCGCCTTCAAGCTCTTCTGACTGGCCCACTGTTCTAGAACAAAACGCGAATGGATTGGTTAATATCAGCTGTCAAACACTACAGCCATGAAAATGTAAAGGTCTGGATACGAGAGAATGACAATAACACTGACAGATTATGTTTTAGAAACCACCTAAAGCTATAGATAATGGCACATCTGACCAGTGATCATGTGCTGAATGTTAATCCACCATCCACACCTTTCCAAGAGTGGATAAGAGACTTCCAGTGGGTTAAAGTCCGCTATGAAAATGACTAAAGCCATTCACTGTAAAGCCGGTGGGATGGAGTTTTCAGGTAACAGTGTTTTCCACATCTGCACATTTTAAGCACGAGATGTTCTAACGTTATTTACCGCTATGCGGTCAGTCATGCGACTGCACTGCATACACCATCACAAAAGGCATACATTTACTGAGACTAAACTAGTGCAGGGCGACGCAGTGGTGCAGTAGGTAGTGCTGTCGCCTCACAGCAAGAAGGTCGCTGGTTTGAGCCTCGGCTGGGTCAGTTGGCGTTTCTGTGTGGAGTTTGCATGTTCTCCCTGCGTTCGCGTGGGTTTCCTCCGGGTGCTCCGGTTTCCCCCACAGTCCAAACACATGCGGTACAGGTGAATTGGGTAAGCTAAATTGTACGTAGTGTATAAGTGTGAATGAGTGTGTGTGGATGTTTCCCAGAGATGGGTTGCGGCTGGAAGGCCATCCGTTGCGTAAAACATATGCTGGATAAGTTGGCGATTCATTCCGCTGTGGCGATCCCGGATTAATTAAGGGACTAAGAGGAAAAGAAAATGAATGAATGAAACTATTGCAGCTCATGAAAACACCCGCATTGATGACGTATGCAAATAAAAAGTGATATGTCGATATCATGTGTGCAATATCAGACAGCATCCGTGAGAACAGCACAGATATCATTAACTCAGTTCATCTCATTCACGTCAAGCAGTGCGTGCAGATTTTGTTTGTTTGTTAGTTTTGATTAGTGTTGATTTCAAATGCAATAAATCTGTTCATATAAAACTTGTAGTAATGCTGCTCACAATTGTTGGTGGGTGAAGTTAAGAGCACCTGTGCTACCAAGAAAAAATCAATTTTGGGCCCTGCCTTTTATTTTGGCCCTGCCTTTTATTTTGGCCATCTGACACATTTGATGATCATTCTGCACAGCCCTATACGTGCTCTTTACTGTCATTACTCTGAGTGACAGCATCACTGAGATCAGCTCCAGCATCTGATTAATCATCCTGATAAATGAGGACTGTTCTCATACTGATGTGCTGTAGCGCCGGCTCACTCCTGCTAATATTAATCATCGCTTACTAATGATATAAATAGACAGATGAAAGCAGGTCAGGTTATTCTCTGGCTTCAGACTGAATCCTTTACCTCGGCCATGTTGATGACTCCCACAGCCAGCGTCTTGTAGCCCAGAATGGTTCTGTTTTTGTAGCGTTTCCTTCTCTGGAGCATGATCTGCAGGCGGTTGGCGTCTCTCTTCAGAAAGTGAGGATACTGACATGACACAAACACATCAGAAAACATCAGCAACCTACAGGAAATGACATCTAAAGACACAGATTATCCAAAATGAGTCTCTCTATCCTCACGTTTACTGTCAAAACAAACCTGATGACTTCATTCATAACGTATTTTAAAAACACTGGGAGGGCGGCACGGTGGCACAGTGGGTAGCAATGTTGCCTCACAGCAAAAAGGTCGCTGGTTTGAGTCCCAGCTGGGTCAGTTGGTGTTTCTGTGTGGAGTTTGCATGTTCTCCCCGTGTTGGTGTGGGTTTCCTCCGGGTTCTCCGGTTTCCCCCACAGTCCAAACACATGCGCTATAGGGGAATTGATCAACTACATTGGCTGTAGTGTATGAGTGAGTGTGTGGGTGTTTCCCACTACTGGGTTGCAGCTGGAAGGGCATCCGCTGTGTAAAACATATGCTGGAATAGTTAGTGGTTCCTTCCGCTGTGGCAACCCCTGATAAATAAGGAACTAAGCTGAAAACAAAATGAATAATTAAAAATAGGAACAAACAACCCTGGACCCCGCCGACTGTCACTGAGAATAATAATAATACAAGTGTTCAGAAAGTCCGAGAGTTTGGTGATGGCACATATATATAAAGCGTATATGTTTGTTTACAGTAACGCTGCTGATGGAGAGGTGCTGTGATTGGTTCAGAGTCAGTGAGTGTACCTGCAGAGAGAAGGTGAGCTCCAGCTCCGTCTCCATCACACCACTGGGAGGAAGAGCATACTCGTTTGACCGCAGCACTCGTTTGGAGCCCTGCGCACACACATTTATGCACACACACACACAAACAGACAAATTAAACCAAATACACATGCACACACACACACACACATAAAAACAAACCGATACACATGCAAATGCGCACACACATTAATGCATACAAAAACAGACATGCACACACACATATACGCCCGTCACCCACACATACATATGCACACACAGACACACATGCACTTATAAACACACACACAAACAGACACACATACATACACACACACAATGCATGCATGCGTACACACAAAAAACATACACACAGAGACATACACACACGTTCACAGTCACATGTTTGACTAGATCCCCATGCCAGCGCTCCTGAGCTCTGCTGTTCAGTGACTCTCCTGACTCTCACCTGAATCTTCACAGCGATGAGCACTGAGTTCAGATCTTTATCCAGCTCCTTCAACACGATCAGCCTCTTCAGCGTCAGACTGCACAGCCTGAGACACACACACACACACACACACACACACACAGTTTACATTCACTGCACTTCTGGTTCTGTAGTGTTTCCACTGCTGTCCTGAGAGTCAATCAAGAGTGAAGTGATTCAGACGAACGAGTCTCCGGTGTTCAGTCACATTCAGCTCAACACCATCACTGAGCACATCACAGATACTGTGTGTGTGTGTGTAACGTGTGTGTGTGTAACGTGTGTGTGTAACGTGTGGACACTAATGCACATATTGACATGACAATCTGTGTCCTCATAAACCAAATGGCATTAAACACACTGAACGGTGATTTCTGACAGTGCTGGAGAGCGTTGTGTTTAAGGTTTGGACATGGAATATAGCGTTTGAACAATATAAATGCATTACATCAGCAGAAAGTCCCTGTTGAGCATGTGTGTGTGTGTGTCTGCGTGTGTGTGTGTGTGTGTGTGTGTGTGTGTGTGTTACATATGTGAAATGGGCGAGTTAGTTCAGCGTGTTTTTGTGATGAGATCCAGCACTGGTGAAATGAGACTCTCAGGCATTTCCTCTTTCTGCATCACAGCTGCTCTGAGTTACTGAACACACACACACACACACACACACACACACGAGGAATCCGTCTCTCCACCCAGAGCTCATTCTGTACAAAAACATTTTCAGAGATGTGAACATCCACATAACAGCAGCCTGCCTGTCTCTCTCTCTCTCACACACACACACACACACACACACCACACTCTCTCTCTCTCTGTAGCTCTCTCTCTCTTTGACCCACTTTCAGCTCTGCTTCAGTCTCTGATGGAGAAATGAAGATCTGAGTCACAGGATAGCTAGAGTACACACAAAGATCATCATCATCTTCATCATCATCTTCATCATCATCATCTTCCTCATCCTCATCATCCTTATCATCATCCTCATCTTCATCATTATCTTCCTCATCATCATCATCAACATCATCATCTTCCTCATCCTCATCATCCTTATCATCATCATCCTCATCTTCATCATTATCTTCCTCATCATCATCATCAACATCATCATCATCCTCATCATCATCATCAACATCATCATCATCCTCATCATCATCATCACCTTCGTCATCCTCATCCTCTTCGTCATCATCCTCATCATCATCTTCGTCATCCTCATCATCAGAAAGCTCCCTGATTTCAGACTCAGTGTTTGTTTTGCGCTTTTCAAAGCAACTTTTGTTTTTAAATGAGCACATGATTAAATTACAATCAGACTCAGAGAGTGAATAAAGAGATGATCATGATCAGATGATGCAGGATTCTGTTTTAATTTAACATTTTTATAATTAGTCAGTGAATTAGTTTCTGAAATAATATTATAATGAATTAGAAATGATAGATTTAACTGAGGGGTTACAGAGATCACTAGAAAAAGACTCAAATGGTATGTGAGCGATACCAGCGTTATGGATGTGACGTTTGCAGTAAAAACTCAGAACATAAATAGACAGAGACAGTCTATGCCAACATTATATTGAAATATTTGTTTATATTTTCCAAAACAACTAACCACAGAGTTCTGGGATCAGAAAAACATCAATCTCTAAACATGTTTAATATTATAAATGAGGAAAATAAACATGCATTATGGGTGTGATGAAAGTCTGCGAGTTTCAGTCTACAGCATACTGTGTAGACATTCTGTGAATTAAACTGCACAACCCACAAGAAACAAATCAACAGGATAAGAGCTGCTCACTGTAAAACAAACATGATTCATTTCATTTTATTTGGCTTTTTTTGCATTTATAAGGGAAAAGCTGTGCTATAGATGTGACAGATGTGAAATTGGCACTAGTGTGTGATTTTGGTCAATCAAATATAATAGTTTGAAAACATTAACAGAGACATTTTGAGTAGTTTTAAAGCACTGTGAAATGCTTACCTGTACAAACAAACAGAAAGCATTTCGATATTTTGGAGAAAACTTCATTTTTTTTCATATAAGGTTGACATTTGCATGGAATTGCTCATTTATTTGTTTAATTTCCTGATATTCTAAAGGGAGATTTATTTTTATTTCAAGAGTATTAACACACACTGCAAAATCTGATTTTATTTAAGAGTTTCTTCATGTTTGTAGTCCAAATATCTAAACATTCTTAAACCAGAAATCACTTTATGAAACATATCGTCTTGTTTTCAGAAATAATGAGTCAAAATGAAGTGAATTTTTGCTTTAACAAGCAGAATAATCTGCCAATGGGGGAAGCAGAATAATCTAGTTTGTCCTTTAGACACAACATTATTCTGATCATTCCATTGGCAGATTATTGTGCTTGTTTTAGGGACATGTTTGACATGTTATTTCTGAAAACAGGCCAGTGTTGTTCGCTTGTCTAAACGCTTCTTGCTCGTGTTTTGGTCTCGACAGATCGCTGTAGCGTTAACGGCCTCAGCTAAACCAACATATAATGAGAAACTAATTCACTCATTAAGTCTGAAAATTAAAACATATTACATGATCTGTTCATCTCTTTCTGACTAACTTTACTATATCAGTGTGAGGAAGCAGGGTTTACTGCAGTGTGTGTCGTGTCACATTCATTAATCGTGTCCCAGCACTAATAAAGCAGCTGCTGAACCACATCAGAATTACCTGAGGAAAGCCGTTCAGTCCTGTCTGTCCGTCGACCTCCACTGACGTACTCGGTGTATTACCATGGTGAATAATATATTAATAATAATAATAACTGCTGCAAAAATAATGTCATAAATTTCCAGAAAAGCGCCTGAGGAGCTGAACTGATGATCTGCGCTCATCATCGTCACAGCGAAGGACCAATCAGATCGCAGAAGGCGGAGTTTACGCGCGAATTCGGCGCTTCAGTTTTAACGGTCAAAAAGTGTGACGTCACGCGGTTATTATGACTGAAATGTCGAACATGATATATTCTCCGTTATAGGATTATGATGCTGTTTTGTACATGTGTGTGTTCATGCCCGTAGCCAGGGGGGGTTCGGGTGGTTCGAACGAACCACCCCCCACGGCCAAAAGGTCCAGAATTTGTCCTTTTAATTATTTTATGTAATTGAATATTATATTATATATTTATTATATAATTAATATAATATGTGTAACAGACTTTATTGGATTCTGTGAGGTTTACATTTGCGATGTAAGTGTGTGCTATGCGTTTTGCCCCTAGGGGTTTGCCGTAGTTTGGTTTTATGCGCATGAGCACAGGAACTGCAGGTATTGTGAAGTGTGAGAGAACTGTTCAGAATAAATGAGAGTTTGGAAGAGTTCAGTCGCCTCCGTTTGTTGTTTTATATGTTTCAATGTTTAGGCGGACCCTGTACAAACGCTCGGTTACATTGGTGGCAGCGGTTTGTTTTGTTTTATTCGCGATAGCGCGATTGAGTGTTACGACGGGTGTTTAATTAGTTAGTTTAGCTTGAAAAAGTTCATAGCTAAGTTAGCACGCGCGAGTTCAGCGTGGACGCGGCCGTCATGTGGGGTAAAAAAGAGGATGACTTTTATCCGGGACCGGACCGCGATAAGATTAACAGACACGTGAGAATCGAGTTACCCCCGCCGTTCTCCGGTGATGAAAAGCAGAGCTTTCTGTGTTGGGCTCGGCAGTTTGAGGTCGCAGTCAGAGCGCTCACAGAAGGGGATGGCATTGCATCATATAATTATGAACTGGCGCGAATTTTACCGACGCGGCTGAGCAACGCGGCCTTTCTATTGTGGGACAGCCTTCCTCAGACTGTGCAGGCTGATTATACAGCGACTAAAGAGAAACTCAAGGAGGCTTTCGGGCAGCGGCAGTTCATGGATCGCTTCAGAGCTAGCCTATCAGCCCGCCCTCGCGGCCCGCGGGAAAGTTTGGAAGTGTATGCAGCAGAAATTAACAGGCTGGTGGACGAGGCTTTTCCTGAATATGGCGACAGGGCTCAGAGAGAGGAAAAATTTCGCCGTTTTCTCGCTGGCTTGGATCCTGTGCTGAGAGCTAAGTGCCATGAACAAGGAGCCACGGATTTGGAGGAGGCTGTGATAATAGCAGGTCGGTGTGAGAATGCTAGGGATGCAATAAAAGCTGATTACATGACTTTTAATGCTGCTGGAAGTACTGCTGATGGAGGAGCTGTGGCTGCTGTTTATTCTGTTACTGATAATGGAGGATTATACAGAGCTATGGACCGTTTAACAGAGGAAATGAGAGATCTGAAAACGGATTTAAGGCGTTTGGGCGATGAGAATCGAAAATTGAAAGCCACAATGTGCTCTAGGCCAGTGGACGAATGGGACGAACGTGGTGTTCCATCTGATGGAAAGTGCAAGTGTGTTTGTGGGGGACGAGGATGCCAGTCACGTTTCTTTACTGGCTCTAGAAGAGGCCGGTCACCTGAGAGAACATTATACCAGCACTGTGAGGAGCGCACTTCAGGTATGGATGGTCGTAACTATAAAAACTCTTCCTCTCCTGCTTTGTCTCATGTAAGACGCAGCCCCAGCCCAGCTTATCGCAGAGGATATGAGGAGGATTCAAGGAAACGAGGAGTGCGTTTTCTGTCACCTAGCAGAGTGGAGCGCCGCAGCCAGTCGGGAAACGACATGTAGCTGATGTTGCGGCCCAAACACCAGCTATAACAATGAGAGGCCTTCATATTGATAATGTTGATGACTGTAACTCTGTGAATGCTGAGGATGCTGGCCAGAAACTGTTAGTATCATACGTGAAAGGAGTGATTGAAGGTGTGGAGGTGCAAATGTTAGTGGACTCTGGCTCCAGTGTGTCTCTTATGAGTTCGGATTTTCGAATGTCAATTCCCACACTTCGTAATCGCCCATTGCGAAAAGACTATGTGTCGGCCCATGCCGTAAATGGACAAATGCTAGATACATTGGGCACTATTACGGTAACATTCCAACTGGAAAATGAGTCATGGCAGCATGTTTTTCATGTGTTAAGGGAAAGCACACAGACTGTGCTGCTAGGCTGGGACTTTCTGTTGAAAAATCATGCCTTACTAGACATCAGCCATGCTAAACTTCAATTGTGGAACATTACAGTTCCTCTACTTACCAGCAAAGACTTTGTACCAACATGTTGCAATGTTTCACTGGCCTCCACGATTAATTTGCCACCTCTCAGTGAGTCAGTAGTGCCAGTTAAAATATGTCTACCGAACACAGCTCATGTTTCAAGTGACTTTGTGGGGTATCTAGAGCCTAATGTGCCAGATTCTTCAAATTTAATTGTTGCTCATACAGTGGCTGGAGTTCACAATGGACTGTCAAAGGCTCGGATTTTGAATCCTACTGGACATGACATTTCTTTAAATCAAGGAATGCACTTGGGTGAGTTGTATTCTGTGGCAGATGCTGATATTCAACTGTTTCATGCTCTAGCTGATGTAGCTGCAGTGTCCTCTTCCACAGATGCTCCTCCTGTATCATTGGACCAGTCACCTATATCTAATGCAGAGAAGGCTGCACTATCAGCGTTGCTATGTGATTTTAAGGATATCTTCAGCTCCTCCAAACAAAACACAGGCAAGTGTGGTTTAGTGAAACATTATATCAGGACTGGTGAGAACGCTCCCATCAAACAGCGTGCACATCGTGCATCCCCTGAAAAGCGTGCTGAAATAGAAAGACAGGTGGCTGGCCTGCTTGCAGATGGTGTGATTGAGGAGAGCTGTAGTCCCTGGGCGTCACCTGTTGTATTGGTGAAAAAGAAGTGTGGCGAATGGCGTTTTTGCGTCGACTACAGGAAATTAAACAGCGTGACTATTAAAGACTCTCATCCCCTGCCTCGAGTAGATGACACATTGGATGCACTGGCTGGAGCTGTGTGGTTTAGCACATTAGACTTCTCGAATGGCTACTGGCAGGTAGATGTTGCAGAGGAAGACAGAGAAAAGACAGCCTTTACAACAGGGCGTGGCCTTTATCAGTGGCGGTCTATGCCGATGGGCCTTTCGAACTCCCCGGCCACATTTCAGAGATTAATGGAGCTGGTGCTTAGAGGTCTCCCGTGGCACATCTGCATGGTATACCTGGATGACATTCTAATTTATAGTAAAACTTTTGAGCAACATCTGTCAAGTTTGAAGGAAGTGTTTTCCAGGATACAATTTGCAGGATTGAAATTGAATCCAAGAAAATGTCATCTTGCTAGAGAGCATGTGGTTTTTCTGGGACACGTGGTTTCTCGTAGGGGTTTGCAGCCTGACCCAAAGAACACTGAGAAGGTTTTGAATTGGCCAGTTCCCCGTGCTCCTTCTGAGGTGAGAGCTTTTGTGGGACTATGTTCATATTATAGACGCTTTGTCAAAGACTTCTCAAAAATTGCTGCTCCACTAAATCAACTCATTGGTAAAAATGTGCCATTTGTGTGGACTGAGACGTGCGGCCAATCTTTTAACCATCTGAAAAAGGTGCTGACATCTGAACCTGTCATAATATTGCCTGACTTTAGGGTGCCCTTTAAAGTGTATACAGATGCCTCCAACCTGGCTGTTGGTGCAGTTCTAGCACAGGAAAAGGATGGACTTGAGCATGTAGTGGCATATGCCAGCAGGGCATTGAATCCTTCGCAGAAGCGTTGGTCTACATTTGATCGTGAGTTGTGGGCTATAGTGTGGGCAGTAAGAGAATTCAAACACTACATTGGACTTGCCTCATTCACAATTGTCACAGACCATAGACCTCTGTTAGCCCTTCGACGGATGTCATTTGAGGATGATCCAACAGGAAGGAGAGCAAGATGGATTTTGGAGCTTGATCCGTTGAACTGGGTCATTGTACATAAGACAGGACAACATCACAAGAACGCAGATGCGCTTTCTCGTCGTCCTGTGACACCTGATGCAAATGAGAGTGGAGACCCTGTTAGTGAAATGCTGCAAGTGAATGTGGTGAGTTCTGACCAAACTAATGTTAACATACCATGCTCTTCTGCAGTTACTGACGCTACTAGTGATGGGAGTATGGCGAACCAATCTAACCATTCAGACAGCATTTCTCCATTGGATTCTTTGTCATACAGCTTATCAGACATCAGGGCAATGCAAAATGCTGACCCTGACATTACTGTTGCCTTGAGCTGGGTGACACAATCCAAACGACCATCCAGGAGGAAGCTGCAAGGAACTTCTAAGTGCTTAAGGAAACTATGGACTGAATTTGGCCATTTATTCATTGCTGATGGACTCTTGTGTCGTAGAGTTTTCCAAACCGACAATAGTAAGTCCATTGTTCAAATAGTAGTTCCTTCTGCACTGATCTCTGACATTCTTTTACAGTTGCATGGTGCCCCAGCATCTGCTCATTTCTCTGCTGAGCGTGTGTGGGAACGAGCAAGACAGTTCTATGGCGGCAAATCAATGCCAATAATAATCGAGCGCAGCGGTGACGTTTACGCGCGAGGAGAAGTGAACCGCGAGCAGATTACAGGCCTACACGCGAGAAAACCACTGCTCGCGCGCGCGCAGGGGCTGTTCACGCGCGCGCTGAACTGATCCACCGCGAGGAAACGGGCGCTCGTGAGCTCGTCAGAAACACTCGCGCGCGCACATCATCATCTGTGCGCACGAGAGCGAGCGAGGTCATGCCTCACAGCGCGCGCGCGCGATCAGTTTTTCTGCTCGCTCGCTGGCTCTTCTCTGCTCGCGCGAAACATTTTGGAGTTTTGTCAGTCTTGGGGCGGGACTTGGTTTACTTGTTATCTCTAACGCTATTGGTTACTCTCCCTTTCCGGAAGTTAGCCGGGATTGGACGGGATGGAGTTTACCCATTAAATAAAAAACATATATATATATATATATATATATATATATATATATATATATATATATATATATATATATACATAGATATATATATAGATATTTATTATTACAATAAATATCTCATTACTAAAAGTCATCACCTATTATTACTGAGAAAGCAAGTCTATTATAGTTTCACATTATGATAAGATATATATATATATATATCTTATCATAATGTGAAACTATAATAGACTTGCTTTCTCAGTAATAATAGGTGATGACTTTTAGTAATGAGATATTTATTGTAATAATCTCATAATAATGACTATTCTGACTGTCATGACAATTATATGAAGTCATATAATGACATATCAAAACAATGAGATATATTCTTGTAACAAACTTTATTAAAGTACAACTGGGGAGAGAAAGAGAGAGTTATGCCATGTGTTGAAAAGATCTCTCCATTAAACAGTAATTAGGGAAAACTATACACGGGGCTAAATCAGGAGTCAGGACTAATAATTCTGACTTCAAATGTGTGTGTGTGTGTGTGTGTGTGTGTGTGTGTGTGTGTGTGTGTGTGTGTGTGTGTGTGTGTGGTGTGTGTGTGTGTGTGTGTGTGTACTATTTACAGATGTGCTGTCTTGTATTTTTTTAAATGTCTGTGTTGAAAAAAATTAAATAATAGGTATTCTAATATAATATTTGATATCTCCAGCTGTCACATATTTGAACGATTTGATGAAGTTTAGCACCTACATTTAAACTGAACTCAAGCCAAACGTCTTAATTGATAAAAAAAATCTTTATTTTTTTCTCAGACTCATTGGCCTTGGCTCATTTTCTATGAAGAACATAAGTCAGAATAAGTTGGATGGACAGTAGTTAATAAAATAGGCTGTACATGCATGAAGTGCATATAGTACATCGGCTTACAGTAAATATATTGCCATTAGTCTGTTATTCCACTATATATGTGACCTCTAAGATGTGGGCATGTTGTATAGAAACTGGTATTTGTATGCCTCTGAAGTGGAATTATGTAATGGATATATGCAGTGAGTAGAGTAAAACGAAGATTGTAGGTATTAAATTGTTGCTCCAATAGGTGGCGATAAACACCCATCTAAATGTCTGTCACTGTATTCTTCATGTTTGATTGGATTAATAATTTTTTTATGTCTTTATAAGCGGGTTAATCAATCATCAACTGAAAATGAGATTGAAAAATATCAACCTAAAGTATATAATTATACTAATATATATGTATATGTACAGTTGAAGTCAGAATCATTAGCCTCCCTGAATTATTAGCCCCCCTGTTTATCCCCCCCCCCAATTTCTGTTTAACTGAAATATTTCTTCAACACATTTCAATCATAATAGTTTTAATAACTCATCTCTAATAACTGATTTATTTTATCTTTGCCATGATGACAGTGATTTGCCATGATGACAGTGATTAAAGTGACATTTAAAGGCTTAACTAGGTTAATTAGGTTAACTAGGCAGGTTAGGGTAATTAGACAAGTTATTGTATAATGATGACTATCGGAAAAAAAATTAGCTTAAAGAGGCTAATAATATTGACCTTAAAATCATTTTGAAAATATTTAAAAAAGAAAATTCAAAGAGGGGCAAATAATTCTGACTTCAAGTGTGTGTGTGTGTGTCTGTGTCCCCCTAAGGAAATCCTAGAACCACCATTTTCCACTGATCTATATTATTAATATTGTTAACAATTATAATAATATATAAAGCTGCACTGCGCATATAATATGCATTATATGGAAAGATCTAAAAAGCAAGTATCATCTAAACTCTTCTATAGACAATATTTCCTAGAAAGATTATATCCCCAAGTGTCATAATGAGCACTGCCGTTGTGGTTAATCAGCATAAAAGTAAAATTCAACAAACCAGACAAGTGCTGTACGTGGGACAAATCAAATGGTTCAGAAAGCCATTTTTACAAGAATTATTTTAGAAGATTAATCATTATTATTTGACAGTTTCTCGAGATTAAATCCTCAGACATCATCTTAGAAAGTTTCTTATGATTATGACTTGCAAATTATATATATTTAATGGCGTTATCTTTTAACCTGCGTCCAATCCCGGCTAACTTCCGGAAAGGGAGAGTAACCAATAGCGTTAGAGATAACAAGTAAACCAAGTCCCGCCCCAAGACTGACAAAACTCCAAAATGTTTCGCGCGAGCAGAGAAGAGCCAGCGAGCGAGCAGAAAAACTGATCGCGCGCGCGCGCTGTGAGGCATGACCTCGCTCGCTCTCGTGCGCACAGATGATGATGTGCGCGCGCGAGTGTTTCTGACGAGCTCACGAGCGCCCGTTTCCTCGCGGTGGATCAGTTCAGCGCGTGCGTGAACAGCCCCTGCGCGCGCGCGAGCAGTGGTTTTCTCGCGTGTAGGCCTGTAATCTGCTCGCGGTTCACTTCTCCTCGCGCGTAAACGTCACCGCTGCGCTCGATTATTATTGGCATTGATTTGCCGCCATACAGTTCTGTTATTGGCCATCCATGTACAGGGACATCAAGGAATGGTGTGAGCAGTGTAAGGCATGTCAGACACGACGTAGTCCTGTTCCTGCCTACTGTGCACCCATGGGCAGTTCTCAGTCTGTGCGTCCATTTGAAAGGGTGGCTATGGACATTTTAGAGCTGCCTGTGACATCTAAAGGGAACCGATATGTGCTTGTGGTCGAGGACTATTTCACTAAATTTGTCAATTTATATCCCCTGCCTAATCAATCTGCTCAGACAGTCGCAAATTGTTTATTTGAGGACTACATTTTAATTCATGGCATTCCAGAGACATTACATTCGGACCAAGGTCGTCAGTTTGAGGCGGAGGTGGTTCAGTCACTCTGCCGTCGTCTGAACATCAAAAAGACCCGTACCACCCCATATCATCCGAAATCGGATGGTATGGTTGAACGTTTCAACCGGACTTTGATTGATCAACTGGCAAAGACACTTTTGACTTATGGGGGTGAATGGGATGACTATGTAAAACATGTAGCATTCGCCTACAACACAACGACTCATTCTAGCACTCGTTTTACACCTTTCTTTCTGACCCACGGTCGGGAAGCGCGAGTTCCAGCTGATGTGCTGTTGCCTACTCGGGCTCTTGATAAAGAGTTTTCAACATCGCATACTGACTTTGTTTCCTCTTTGTTGATAAAACTGGACTCTGCCTTTAGTGGTGCGCGGATGCATGGTGAGGCAGCTCAAGACCGTCAGAAACTGTATCATGATGTTGGTGTGCGTCACCAGCCCTATGGGGTAGGTGCCATGGTGTGGCTTAACAATCCAGTGGAGAGCCGCATGAAGCTGGCTCCCCATTGGAAGGGACCTTACAAAATTGACCAAGTTATGGATTCATGTGGTGAACGGGGTCTGACTTACAGGATTGTTAATCCTTTTGAAGCTGGTGAGAGGGCACAGGTAGTGCACTACAATAGGATACGTCCTTACACCTTACCTGTTCCTTCCTTGCCGCAAACACAAACTGAGTCAGTTCCTCAGGGGCTTGAGGCTTCTGGTAGTGTGGAGTGTTCCCCTTACCATAAGGATTTGAGTGTTTTGCCTGACGTACAGTGTTCTGTTAATGGGCCTGAGTCAAATGTTAGTAGGACTGGGAGGGTTCGTAGGCTTACTGTACTGTAGGCTTACTGTACTGAAAAAAAAAAGGATGAAAACAAGTAATTGACGAATTATTATTTTTTTTCTGTTTGGTGGGGGAGATAGAAGAAAAGTGTTTTATCAGTAAGCATGTTTTAAAAAAAAAAAAAAAAAAAAAAAAAAAAAGATTTGTATTTGGAGGACCATGTTCTTTATTTGGTTTGTTTTTCTTATATAAATATGCAAGTCTATTGTATTTCCTGTTAACCTGTTATTTTAATATATATAAACGGGGACGTTTATTTTGTGAGGGGGGGACGTGTGTAACAGACTTTATTGGATTCTGTGAGGTTTACATTTGCGATGTAAGTGTGTGCTATGCGTTTTGCCCCTAGGGGTTTGCCGTAGTTTGGTTTTATGCGCATGAGCACAGGAACTGCAGGTATTGTGAAGTGTGAGAGAACTGTTCAGAATAAATGAGAGTTTGGAAGAGTTCAGTCGCCTCCGTTTGTTGTTTTATATGTTTCAATGTTTAGGCGGACCCTGTACAAACGCTCGGTTACATATGTTTATGTTTAATATATATTGTAATAAAGTGTCATTTTAAATAACTATGGCCAGTAACTATGGCCATGGAGCCTCAAAGCCACAATAAGAGCGAGTCACGGACATAACCCACTGAGTGGTAACATTTGAATCTTTGATGCGACTGCATACTGAGTAACGCTATGGGTGGAAGAGAGCAAGAGTGGCAGAAAAGGCAGGCAGCGGCGTCATTATCGCAAAATAATGAAAATCTGTCCCTATCCATGAGGTTCTAGGTTAACTGGCCTCATTAGCCGAGACGTCCTGTACATTTATTGACTTGTCCATGACCTCCCTTTCCCTATTTGTGCCATTATTTTTTTTTAAATAACTGTCCAACAAAGTCTTTAATGGCAAGCGGAGTCCCCAGCCATCAGATGTCACATCACAGCAAAAGGCGCTAACAGTTAACCCCGTCACGCCTGTGTTTTTGAGGCAGTTGGATCACTTCTGTCGTTTTATTCTGATCGGATATAAATCCGATCGCTCAAACCACTTCAGAAGGTGATCTGGGATGCATTCCAGATAAAACTGGAAAGGTCTAATAATTTTTAGACAAAATTAATATAAATAAAATAAATGATGACCTGGAGAAAATCTGACCTGTGCCTGAAACACCTGTAGGTGCGCTTTTACAGCCAAAATGCTATTAAAAACATGTTTACTATAAGCATAAAACTTCTAACTTTTCAGGCAAGGGGTGGTTCGGAAGACCCACCCCTCACAGACAAAGGTCCAGAATTTGTCCCATACATGAGCTCATTTGTCCTATTTTGACTGCTATGCCATCATAAATAGTAAAAAAGGCTTTAAGACCAAACGGAATCCTCTGTCGGCTGTTGCTTCGGTGGGACTATAATCTGATGTAAGAAGTCTTCTTTCTCTACTGTATTGTTTTTAAACAGGAAAAACATTTTACAGTTAACTTAAACTCTAAATCTGGGACCTTATTTCTGAAATAAAAAAATGAGGAATAAAAAGGAGTGAAGCACCAGAAGCGGATCATATTACATTAATTTGAAAACATTTTGGCTATTGTTGATATCCAGGAATTTTCAAATGTACTTTTTTTTACCAAAAATTCTGAAGAATTAATTATTATTGTTTTATTATTATTATTATTATTATTATTATTATTATGTTTTAATTATTATTTTGTTATTGAAATGGCCAAATTGTGACAGTTGAATGTGCTGGCCAGTTTGTTTTTTGTCTAATAAGGCTACAGTTTTTTTCTTTAAAACTTTAACAGATTCCTATTTTTTCCTAATGATATATGATGTAACAAATTTGTATTTTTAAATTTTGTCTTGTTTTAATTTTTCTTTATTGCAAATTTTTAGGAAATATTTTTAGTACATCAAAAAGTGTGGTTATGATGACATCTGACTAGCTAATCCAGCAAAAAAAGTAGTGCTTAAAATGTCACTAAATGCAGTATTTAAATCTCATAAACAGAAACTGAGGCGTATAACTGCAAAAAAGGTCCACTTTTAGAGAAAAAGAACCACCCCTTTCACCAGGCTGGCTACGGGCTTGGTGTTTGTAACACCGTGTGTGTGGCGTTGTTTGATAAATCACGAGATCATTGTGATAATTATAGACTGTATATTAAACTCTGTTTACTTAAGTTGTCTTTATTATATTGTGAAAATGTGTAGCAGACGTCATGAACACAGCTTACAGCAGCATCAGCCTATCCATGAATTAGTCAAACAAATCAAAACCAAATATATAAATGCTTTATCTGAAGATTTAATGTTTGCATAGTACGTGTACTGACTGCAGATTAGCTTATTTAAAACATTAATGGCTCACATTGTTCATTTTAACACATTACCTGCATATTATAGTGCTTACACAAAACATGACATTCAATCATTACCTTCAGCTTAGTCCCTTTATTCATCAGGGGTCGCCACAGCAGAATGAACCGCCAACTAGCATATGTTTTACACAGCGGATGCCCTTCCAGCTGCAACCCAGTACTGGGAAACACCCATACACACTCATTCTCACACACACTCATACACTACGGCCAGTTTAGTTGATCAGTTCCCCTATAGCACATGTGTTTGCACCCGGAGGAAACCCACGCCAACACGGGGAGAACATGCAAACTCCACACAGAAACACCAACTGACCCAGCCGAGACTCAAACCAGAGACCTTCTTGCTGTGAGGCAACAGTGCGACACCACTGAGACACCGCGCCGCCACTATACTAAGTATTACTCATATTATTTATTAAATTAGAAACACACTCTCTCTCCTTTTCTCACACACACACACACACACGTGTTGTTCTTGTTGTGGTCCATTATCCTCCGCTCTGCTCCTGCATTATTGAGTGTTTCTAAAGCGGCTGCTTGTTTAAAAGCTTCTGGTGAGTATTTAAGAGCTGGCGGCGGACAGAGAGCATGCTGGGAGAAATCTCAAGAAAACACGACTGAGGAAACATATTCAGGACACATGAAGAGCTGCGGACAGATGAGGCAGAGTACAGGAGAGCTGGACTGAGTCCTGAAGAAGCTTGAGCAGGAAAGAGCAACTATAATGATGAGTAAACATCAGACAAATACACAGCACACACACACACACACATAACACAACACACACACACAGCACACACACACACACACTGTTTTTGTAACAAAAACTGTTTTGTTACTTTTTATTAATCAAGTTGATGAATAAAGTAAAATAAAACTAAAACAGTGAAACAGCAGAGGCCGTGGTGTTTTCAGGATCTTTCCCTCGGCAGCAGATGGCGGATACACACACTGAGCTTTAATTCTCTGAATGAATCTGATGAATGAATCCTGCATTACTAACATCAAACACACACACACACACACACACACTCGTCACATTATCCCATCAGAGCACACACACACACACACACACACACTCACACACACACACACTCGTCACATTATCCCATCAGAGCACACACACACACACACACACACTCGTCACATTATCCCATCAGAGCACACACACACTCACAGGATTTATATGCTGTCCTACAATCACAGACACAGATCAGATGAAAGGCAGTGAGTATTAAGCTGAGCTCAGAGCACATGATGTCTCTCAGATCATCATCATCATCATCCCTAACAGCTGATCCTCCAGCTCTGATGCTTTCAGACCATTACACTGACAGTTCTTTGAGCGTCAGACTCTGCTTTTCTTGACATGAACACTGCAGCAGCTGTTCTAATATTCCTGATCTGGCTGTTCACCCTCACAGCGAGTCGTGTGCTCTAATCAGCTACAGTACATTACTGTAAGAGTGTCCATTTTGTCTGCTGATGTGACCTACATCCCACTGAAACAGTCCTGAAATTTAAAAAATGTGGGGCGGGGCATGATTTCACAACAACTGGATTGTTGGAAAATGGGTGATAGCTCCGCCCTAAACTACTTACAGCTCCACCCTAAATGCCTGATAGCTCCACCTTAAAAGATTGATAGTCCTGGCCTCTAAAGGACTAATAGCCCCACCCTAAAAGACTGATAGCTCCACCCTAAATCACTGATAGCTCCACCCTAAAAGACTGATAGCTCCACCCTAAATGACTGATAGCGCCACCCTAAATGCCTGATAGCTCCACCTTAAAAGATTGATAGTCCTGGCCTCTAAAGGACTAATAGCCCCACCCTAAAAGACTGATAGCTCCACCCTAAATGACTGATAGCTCCACCCTAAATGACTGATAACTCCACCCTAAATGACTGATAGCTCCACCCTAAATGACTGAAAGCCCCACCCTAAAGGACTGATAGCTCCACCCTAAATAACTGATAGCTCCACCCTAAATGACTGATAGCTCCACCCTAAATGACTGATAGCTCCGCCCTAAATGTCTGAAAGCCCCACCCTAAAGGAATGATAGCTCCACCCTAAAAGACTGATAACCCCAAAGGACTCCACCCTAATGAACTCATGGTCCCGCCCTTAAGGCATACCATGTGACCAAAAGTGAAGATAAGTAGTTTGGAGGGGGAGAGATGGTTACAGTATTTGATAAAAGATTATAAGTGCAAATCAGTTTGTACAAGGGCGGCGCGGTGTCTCAGTGGTGTCGCACTGTGGCCTCACAGCAAGAAGGTCGCTGGTTCAAGTCTCGGCTGGGTCAGTTGGTGTTTCCGGGTGCTCCGGTTTCCCCCACAGTCCAAACACATGTGCTATAGGGGAATTGATGAACTACGTTGGCCGTAGTGTATGAGTGAGTGAATGAGAGTGTATGGGTGTTTCCCAGTACTGGGTTGCAGCTGGAAGGGTATCCGCTGTGTAAAACATATGCTGGAATAGTTGGCGGTTCATTCTGCTGTGGCGACCCCTGATGGATGAGGGACTAAACTGAAGGAGAATGAGTGAGTGAGTTGTGTCAGTAATGATGTGCACAGATGCGGTGTGTGTGAAGCGCTCCTGTAAGATGAGCAGAGCAGATGCAGACTCATGCAGACTGTAAAAGCTGTGAGGGGAGCTGTTAAACACTGACGCTGAGAACACACTCCGCTATAAATACACCACAGGCTTTCCCTGTGGAAACACTCATGATGATAAAGAGAGTGTGTGTGTGTGTGTGTGTGTGTGTGTGTGAGCTGTGTTCAGGACTGAGAGAGCGTGAATAACCAGCGCTGCGTCACTGATTTACAGCTCACATCACACACATAAAGCAGGAGAACTCAGAACTGACCACTCTGGAGGAGCACAGCCATCCGGAAACACACACACACACACACACACACACACACACATAAACAGTGTGTTAACGTCGCATGGGTCTCCCCACAGCTGTAATGATGTTTCTATAGATGAACGTGTGCACACCACAGCATCATCAATGACAGGAGTATGGTCCCCATAATGTAGGGAACACCAGGTAAATCACACACACACACACACACACACACACACACACACACACACACACACACACACACACACAAGGTTTAATCTTGCTCTGCTGTAGTGTCCGAGTGAGCGCAGAGACACATCTGGGTCAGAGCTGATTAATGGAGCCGCTTCAGTGCTGCTGCACACCTACACACACACACACACACACACACACACACACACACACACATCTGGAGCAGCTTCATCTTCAGTGATTCTCAGCTCAGCAGCGACAAACAGCACACACACACACACACACACTCCTCCGTGGTGAGGGATGTCAGGATGGTGATCAGCATCAGCTCCACTGAGTGCCCAGTAAAACACATCATGATGAGTGTGTGAAGAATCTAGAACTCCCTAAAGACCAACACAGAAACACAGAGCTGATGCACACACACACACACACACACACACACACACACACACACACACACACACACACACACACACACACACACACACACACACTCACCGTGGCACGCAGCTCGGGGAGGAGCGGTCAATCTCCCAGGTGGCGAAGAGGTTCATCGGGACGGGTGTGGAGCCGGAGCCGCACAGCAGAGCACCGGACACCGGATCCGCTGCCGGGATCACCCGCTGCCCTCCTCTGTCCAGCGCCGCCGCCATCATCACCGACCCGCGGACACACACACCGGCTCAGACACACACGCTCACGGGCTCAGACCCGCGGGCACTCACACACACCGACGCAGACCCGCGGACACACACACTCACCGGCTCACTCACACCGACACTCACTGAGCACCGGCGGAGCAGCAGCGGCGGAGACCCGACAGGCGGAGCTACAGCCCAGCGACCGGCCGACAGGGGGCGCTGATACACCCACACCATCAGCACCCTCATCATCATTCATTCATTCATTCTCCTTCAGCTTAGTCCCTTTATTTATCAGAGGTCGCCACAGTGGTATGAACCGCCAACTATTCCAGCTTATGTTTTAAACAGCAGATGCCCTTCGAGCCGCAACACAGTACTGGGAAACACCCATACACACTCATGCAATAATCATCAACATCATCACCATTATTACAGTTTTCCCCAGTTGTTTACACACATTTCCTGAAAGCAGGTCTCACATTGTCAGAACTCTACACACACACACACACACACACACACACACACACACACACATAGGGTAAAACCCTTCAATTCTCCTTCAAAATGAAACTTCACATTCAAAACAGTGTGATTTCTTCTCAAAATGGTGTTTTGTTTTCAAATAACACACACAGACCATCATCATCATCATCATCATCATCATCATGATCATCATCATCATCATCACACACAGACCATCATCATCTACATCATCATCACACACAGACCATCATCATCATCATCATCATCATCATCATCATCACACACAGACCATCATCATCATCATCATCACACACACAGACCATCATCATCATCATCATCATCATCATCATCATCATCATCACACACAGACCATCATCATCATCATCATCATCATCATCATCACACACAGACCATCATCATCATCATCATCATCATCATCATCACACACAGACCATCATCATCATCATCATCACACACAGACCATCATCATCATCATCATCATCATCATCATCATCATCATCATCATCATCATCACACACAGACCATCATCATCATCATCATCATCATCATCATCATCACACACAGACCATCATCATCATCATCATCATCACACACAACCCATCATCATCATCATCATCATCATCATCATCACATCATCATCATCATCATCACACACAGACCATCATCATCATCATCATCATCATCATCATCATCATCATCACACACAGACCATCATCATCATCATCATCATCATCATCATCATCATCACACACAGACCATCATCATCATCATCATCATCATCATCATCATCATCATCATCATCATCATCATCATCATCACACACAGACCATCATCATCATCATCATCATCATCATCATCATCATCATCATCATCATCATCATCATCACACACAGACCATCATCATCATCATCATCATCATCATCATCATCATCATCACCATCATCATCATCACACACAGACCATCATCATCATCATCATCATCATCATCATCATCATCATCATCATCACACACAGACCATCATCATCATCATCATCATCATCATCATCATCATCATCATCATCATCATCACACACAGACCATCATCATCATCATCATCATCATCATCATCATCATCATCATCATCACCATCATCATCATCACACACAGACCATCATCATCATCATCATCATCATCATCATCATCATCATCATCACACACAGACCATCATCATCATCATCATCATCATCATCATCATCATCATCATCATCATCATCATCATCATCATCATCATCACACAGACCATCACAAATAGACATTTAGAAGAGCAGTAGATCACTGATGTGCTGATTGTAAAACACTGTGGCCACTTCTTCTCCATTCCTCATCATGACTTACTGTAAGCCTGTCTTGTTCAGTGTTACACACTACAGACAGTACAGACCTACAGAAGTGCACTGTAAAATATTTCAGAATATTGATTTATACAAAACACACAAATACACAGCACCAAATATATTTTATCCCACAAAAACAGTGTTCATCCCAACCAACACAAAGCTGCCCATAACGTGGTCTACATATACCATCAACAACATTTAAACAAATACATAAAGTGTGTGAATTCCAGTCATACACTTTCCATCCCCAGGCAGAAAAGCATTGCTCAATAGGGTTGAGGAATGGAGAATATGGAGGGAGATAAACTACTGAACAATGTGTGGGCAGTGAATCAGTTATAGAGCAGATGAGCTCTGATTTCCACATTGCCATTATGTGTGACAGGTGTTTACCTGTGTGATGAGTTAGTATGCAGAGTAGGACAACTGACTTTACAATTGTGAATGACAGTGTGATCCATGTGAAAACAAGAGATTTCTGCATGAAGATTGTGCCGAATGCAGAGAATTGTGTGTAGTGTACTGAGTTCTGGAAAAGTGTGTTTGAGTGGAAATCATGAATTGGGCTTGTAGTTAAGCAGAACTGGTTCAGGAGGTTGGAGCATTAGTTACATGTTGTAGTCATTGTGTCTGAAGTACAAGTGATTGTGTGTAAACAACTAAGAAAAACTGTATCATCATCATCATCATCATCATCATCTTCATCATCATCTTCATCTTCATCTTCATCATCATCATCATCATCTTCATCATCATCATTATCATCATCTTCTTCATCATCATCATCATCATCTTCATCATCATCATTATCATTATCATTATCATTATCATTATCATCATCATCATCTTCATCATCATCATTATCATTATTATCATCTTCATCATCATCATCATCATCATCATCATCATGTTCTTCTTCATCATCATTATCATTATCATCATCATCATCATTATCATTATTATCATCTTCATCATCATCATGTTCTTCTTCATCATCACAGTATCTTCACACCGCTCCAGCCTAACCTCTGGATCTCTGTGTGTGTGTGTGTGTGTGTGTGTGTGTGTCTCCATCTAGTGGAGAGTCTGAGTCACAATTTCAATATTTCTACATATTTTTATTTTTATTTAACACTTTATTTATAACTAAAGTATTTAACAACATTCATTATTAAACATACACATTACCTGTGTGTGAAGAGCTCAATCAATCAATCAATCAATCAATCAATCAATCAATCAATCAATCAATCAATCAATCAATTAATAAATTAATAAATTGATCAATCAAAGATACGAACATATGAACGGACTGCCCGTGTATAATCTGAGCTCGTGTTTAATCCTCCTCATATCATATTTATGCTGATTTATTTTGATTTTATTGTATATCTTCACTCCGCTCGTCCTGAACTCAGCTCTGTGAAATATGCTGATCTAAATATTCAGCTCCTCTGTTCATTACTGCTTCATTATATTTTTATTAGAATATTATTACATATTTATACATTTATTTATATATTATTTTTACATATATATATATGTGTGTTGACGCAGGCTTCATAGACTTCACTGCCAGCAGGTGGCGCTGTAGACCAGACTACACACACACACACACACACACGCTGACGGAGCACACACCATCAGTCAGTGTTTAGATGAACAGACTGTGTTTAATGTGGTACAGTGGAGTTAATGACAGTGAGTCCAGCACTGGAGCACATTAGCATCGGTCAATAAATTAGCAAAGGGTGTCACGGTGTCTCAGTGGCAGGCACGTGCGGAGGTGGGGGCTTTGGGTGCTTGAGCCCCTGCCCTTTTTTCTGGGGATAATATATATATTTAAATACTAATAATATAATATATGTATGTTAATGCGTGCTCTATTTAAGGTCGGCTTTCCCTGTCAAACAATAAAAATAACGCGATTTTAAAGTATACCTTGCTTTTAGTCTAGCCGCTCCAAGCGAGCCTCGAACCGACGATTTGGAAAGAATAACCACATGCGAGGCGAATGCTCTAACGGAGACTCTATTTACATAGTTACTCTCTCCTCGAAAGTAAGGTGTCAACAGTGGAGTAACGTCTATCAGCGCCTATATGCCAACTCCTGCATCTGCATTCCACAGGGACTGCATCTGGACCATAGCTTTACAGTCTGACCCATACACACACTGCAGACGGAGTGTGTGTGAAACATACATTACTAGCTGACCTCCGTTACAGCAGCGCGATATGACCGACAGAACCGCCGATGTAAATTCATCCGTCATTCATCTTGATTGTGTGGAGGTGAGTAACGGTTAACAAAAGACTACCTGAGGCTCAAATTTAACGTCAGATATTTATCCCAAAGGTCAAAAGCAAATGGGCTATTTTGTCTTGCTAACATCCTCCCGATTAACAACATGTAATAAGTTAGCTAAAGTTTAGCCAGGGCAATATCATAGGCATACAGGCTAATGTGATGGAGAAACGACAGCTGGATAGTGAAAATATTGCCCTCTTGTTTTTACAGTCACAGAATATATAATGTCAATTAAAGCTATAAGACATGCACATATAGGCTAGCTCTGGGAGTCAGTGGCTATCAGTGTGTCCTACATTCTTCTAAATATTTTATTTTGTTTAACAGAAAAAAAAACCTCAAACACAAATAATAGATTGTAAAGGGATAGTTCACACAAACATTTACATGCACTCACCCTCAAGAGGTTCCACATCTTTGTCTCTTTATGTTGTTGAACACTAATGAATAAAAGATTAAAAAAGATATTTTAAAGAGAGCTCTAAACCTGAAATCATTGACTTCCAGAGCAGGAGAAACAAACACCATGAAAGTCAATGGTTACAGGTTTCCCGCTTTCTTCAAAACATTACTGTGTGTGTTCAACAGAAGAAGAAGAAAGTCAAATGGGTTTGGAGCAAGTAAAAGGAGAGTAAATGGTGACAGAATTTTCAGTTTTGAATGAACTCCCCTTTAAGGGTGAGTATATGGTGAATTTAGGGTCAAATATCCTTAATAATCTCATGATAATATATTTTATTCATTAAAGTACAATTATTACTATTATTTTATGAAAAGTGGCCTTTTCCCCATTTGAGCCCCTGCCCCTTAAAAGGTCTCTGCACGTCCCTGCTCAATGGTGTCGCACTGTGGCCTCACAGCAAGAAGGTCGCTGGTTCGAGTCCCGGCTGATAGCTGGTGTGTGGTGAAGCACTGGTGCTGTTGTCCTGTGGCTGCCGGAGCATCATCAGGTGGAGCTGCACACTCAGGGCCGGATTGACCAATGGGCATTATGGGCACAGGCCCAGGGAATGCTGATTTTGTAGTGTCTATTCAGGCTAAGTGCAAATAGCGCACCT
>LR812531.1:63718248-63723151 GCA_903798195.1 Danio kyathit
CAGGTTGTTGTGACTGCACCTGACAGCCAGCTCCTTAACCTCCTGTCTGTAAGCAGACTCGTCACCGTCCTGAATGAGGCCGATAAATGTGGTGTCGTCTGCAAACTTCAGGAGCTTGACAGAGGAGTCTTTCGAAGTGCAGTCATTCGTGTACAGGGAGAAGAGCAGTGGGGAGAGGACACACCCCTGGGGGGCGCCAGTGCTGATTGTGCGGGTACTGGATGAGAATTTTCCCAGCTTCACCAGCTGCTGCCTGTCCGTTAGGAAGCTGTTGATCCACTGACAGACAGAGGTGGGCACGGAGAGCTCAGTTAATTTGGGCAGGAGAAGTTTTGGGATGATAGTGTTAAAAGCCGAGCTGAAGTCAACAAACAAGATCCTCACATAGGTCCCCGGTCTGTCTAGGTGTTGCAGAACATAATGCAGTCCCATATTGACTGCATCATCCACAGACCTGTTTGCTCTGTAGGCAAACTGAAGAGAGTCCAGTGAGGGTTCAGTGATGTCCTTCAGGTGGGCCAGCACCAGCTTTTCAAAAAACTTAATGACCACAGATGTCAGCGCCACCGGTCTGTAGTCATTTAGTCCTGTGAGTTTGGGTTTCTTTGGTATGGGAATGATGATGGAGCGTTTGAAGCAGGAGGGCACTTCACACAGCTCCAGTGATCTGTTGAAGATCAGGGTGAAGATGGGGGCCAGTTCGTCTCTGGTGAAACTAATTGTAGGAATATGACTGAAGACAGGACAAACTAACAAAAACACACAGACAACTGCAAAGCACGACACAGAGGCGGCCATCTTCAGCGACGCCAGCGTTGTAATCATCATCATCATCATCATCATCATCATTACTGACCTGAGATCAGTCTACTGTAGATCTTTAGTCAGTGATGGAGGAGGAGCAGATCTCACACACACACACACACACACACACACACACACACACACACACACACACACACACACACACACACACACACACACACACACATTCTAAATATGGCTTGTTACAACCCAATGATGGGTGAAATATGGACTGTTGGGTTAAAAAGCATAATTCAACTGAATAAAATCATCAACATTGTTCATATTTGAGTATAGTGTGTGTGTGTGTGTGTGTGTGTGTGTGTGTGTGTGTGTGTGTGTGTGTGTGTGTGTGTGTGTGTGTGTGTGTGTTTCTCTGTGTTGTGAATGCTCAGTTTCTCTGTTCCTCCTCCTCCAGCTTTCTCTCTCTCTCTCTCTCTCTCTCTCTCTCTCTCTCTCTCTCTCCTCCTCCTGTTTTTCCATCTGCTGTTCTTACTCTCAGCAACATTCAGGAAGTTATAAACCCTCGTGTCTCTCAGCCTATCAGGAGCCAGCAGTCAGTACGAACCGGCCAATGAGAAGCATTAGAGGAGGAAACTGGTTTCTGCTGTTATTGAGGGAAATCAGCTTCATCACTGAGTCATTGAGCGTTAGCTTTGTGTGTGTGTGTGTGTGTGTGTGTGTGTGTGTGTGTGTGTGTCATGATGTTTATTTCTGGATAATGTGTGTGTTTATATAGCGCATGTATTGTGTATGGCCATACACCCAAAGCGCTCCATCATCATGAGGGGGGGCGGGGGGTCTCTCCACAACACCACCAGTGTGCAGCTCCACCTGATGATGCTCCGGCAGCCACAGGACAACAGCACCAGTGCTTCACCACACACCAGCTATAGGTGGAGTGGAGAGACGGTGATAGAGCCAATCAGTGGATGGAGATGATTAGGAGGCCATGATGGGTAAGGGCTGATGGGGGGAGTTTAGCCAGGACACCGGGGTTACACCCCTACTCTTTACCAGAAGTGCCATGAGGTTATTGATGAGCACAGAGAGTCAGGAGCTCGGTTTAACGTCTCATCTGAAAGACGCCGCTCACTGACGGTATAGTGTCCCCTTCACTGACAGTATAGAGTCCCCTTCACTATACTGGGGCATTAGGACTCACACAGACCACAGGTTGAGCGCCCCCTGCTGGCCTCACTAACACCCCTGCCAACAGCAGCCTAGTGTTCCCATGTGGTCTCCCATCCAGACACTGACCAGGCTCAGCCCTGCTCAGCTTCAGTGAGGGACCGCTCTGGGCTGCAGGGTGATGTGGCTGTGGGCTCCAGCATTGTGTAGAGCAGCTCCAGCATACGTCTCTTCAGTGATATTGATTTCACTAAACTCTTGATATGTGATCAGGGACAGTTAAAACACTGCTCATGTGCTGAATGATCCATCATGACACTCCTCCTGCTCATCATCAGTGTTCTGGGAAATGTACTGAAGACTCGGACACTCAGCTACAGACCGCATTAACCTACAGATAACTCTATCAGTCTGAATCTGAAATACTCAGCTCATCTGTGTGTCTCCAGCTCCTCTCCACTGTAGAGTGTGTGGCAGCAGCTGAACACAGAGGTTCTAGTGAACTGAAGCGGTGTCAGTCCAGTGTTGAGTTTCCTCTTGAGGGATCCTGCAGGGTGTTCAGTCTCTCCATGATCAAGCTTCTGTCATCTTCATAAAGGAACACTGGTCAGGATAACCCAGTGCCATCAGGAGTGATGGAGTGACAGGACGCTGCTCTCCTGTACTCTGTCATGGGTTAAAGGTTGAACAGGAAGTTTAAAGATAAAGAGCAGCAGCATCACACGTCTCCATCAGGCTCAGAGGTCTGTGCTATTCCACATTAATAATCTTTAATAATGTTCAGATGTGCAGCGGTGGACCTGATCTGTGTGTGTATTTCTGTAGTGTGTGTCTCTGTGCATCTGCTGTGTTCATGAGCATCAGTGTATTAAAGCTGGCCCACACACACACACACACACACACACACACACACACACACACACACACACACACACACACACACACACACACACACACACACACACACACACACACCTCAGATGAACACTGTAGAGGCTGAGAGTGTTTGACTCTTCATGGTCACTGACGAGCAGTGTTTGTGTCGCCTGTCTTTAAACGGGTTCTGCTGATCAGAGTTGATGCTATAAACACACGCAGTGGTGTGTGTGTGTGTGTGTGTGTGTGTGTTCAGTGGTGTTGCGTCACACACATGTCCAGCAGACTCATGAGGCTTTGATGACACTAAATCAATCTGCACTGCTGTGGAAAATCCAATGAGCAGAAAGCTTGAGCGCTTCCAGAAACTGACACGTGTGTGTGTGTGTGTGTGTGTGTGTGTGTGTGTGTGTGTGAGAGAGAGTATGTTTATGTATCTGTGTGTGTGACGTGCCGTTGAGAAAGTTTGGTTGTGTGAGTGTGCTTGTTTGAATGTGTGTGTTTGCTTCAGTAAGTGTGCGTGTGTGTGTGTGTGTGAGAGAGAGAGTGTATGTTTTATGTATCTGTGTGTGTGACAGACTTTGACTGTTTGCTTCAGTGAGTGAGTGAGTGAGTGAGTGTGTGTGTGTGTGTGTCTGAGACAGAGAGAGTATGTTTATGCATCTGTGTGTGTGCGCATGCATCAAGTGTTCAGTGTGTGTATTGAATGTATTGTGTGTTATATTAACGGCATGAGCTGAATTCAGGTAAATAATGAAGGTGGTGTCACAGTGTGTGTGTGTGTGTGTGTGTGTGTGTGTGTGTGTGTGTGTGTATGCGTGTATGTGCGTGCATGTGTCGGTCTGGGGTCAGGAGAAGGCAGACCTGAGAACAGCTGAAACTGTAGTCAGTGGAAAGTTTGTGTGTGTGTGTGTGTGTGTGTGTGTGTGTGTGTGTGCGTGTGCAGCACGCCCACACTTTCACTTTGACTGATGTGCTGCTGTAATCAGTAATTCTGCACATCAGACTGTGTGAAGGCAGAATCATCATCAGACACTCTCATCATGGAGATTTACTCTGAGAGGGTGTGGGATTATCCCTGATCGACGCCTCTGTGTGTGTGTGTGTTTAGCATGTTAGCGGTTATGCAATGAGTTTAAAACTCTCGCCTTTACAACTGCTTCTCATGCTGAACCCCTCAATTCACTCAGATCAGTGTGTGTGTGTGTGTGTGTGTGTGTGTGTGTGTGTGTGTGTGTGTGTGTGTGTGTCAGTCCTCTACTGCTGCTTTTGGCTCAGGGGATTTCTGCTTCACTCTGGATTCAGAAAGTGAATGTGGACTTATATTATATGTAGCATGAACAAGTGTGTGAGCATTCGAGATGTTGTGTGAGCGCGTGTGTGTTTGTGTTTGTGTGTGTGTGTGTGTGTTTGTGTGTGTGTGTGTGTGTTGTGGGGTTTCCAGTGTGGTGAGCAGATCAGCTTCCTGTATGTTGTTGTGCTGAAAGCGAGCTCGGTGTGGTGAGAAACTGTGCTGCTGTGTTCTGGACTCCTCTCATGTCTCTTACTAGCACTGAGAGCAGCATGATGACCTGCACACACACTAACTCATCATCTCTGTCTCTGTCTGTGTGTGTGTGCGCGCAGCTCAGCGTGTGTAGCCGTGATGACTGACGTGATGATCAGCGCAGCACCGATGGATGATATGAGTCTCAGTCCCAGCAAGGAGCGACTCACCTTTCAGGTAATTCACACCTGATTCACACCTGATTCACACCTGATTCACCTAATTCACACCTGATTGGGTGTGATTCACACTCATTCATCCTGATTCACACCTGTTATACACCCACTAATGTCATTCACACCCCATTCATCTGATTCAAGCCCATTTTGTCTGATCCACACCAGATTGAGATTCAGTTTACACCTGATTCACACCCCTTCATCTGATTCACACACTATTCACACCCCATTCATCTGATTCATGCACATTTTGTCTCATTCACACCGGATTAACATCCAATTCACACCTGATTCACACCCATTCATTTGATTCACACCTGATTCACATCTGATTCACATGATTCACATTCAATTCACACCCCATTCA
>LR812532.1:0-5000 GCA_903798195.1 Danio kyathit
CATCTGTCAGTCATTCAACTTATCTGTCATCTGTGTGTGTGGAGGGAAAGACTGCTAGCGTGTGTGTGTGTGTGTGTGTGTGTGTGTGTGTGTGTGTGTGTGTGTGTGTGATTTTGCACAGATGGCAGTGGAGACGTCTTCAGCGTTTGTAGTGTCGTTCCTCAAGTGCGCTCAGGTTTGTGTCCACTCTGTGAGTGTGTGTTGGTGCTTTGTTTGAGTGTGTGTTCTCTGTTAGTGTGTGTTCATGCTGTGTGTGTGTGTTTCAGCTGGACGCAGGTGGAGATCTGCTCGTGACCCTGCTGGTCAGCAACCCTGAGGAAGGTCACGACCTCTCGCAGCTCTGCATCCGCGACTCAGTGTCTGAGCTTACACTGCTGCACACACACTCACACACACACACACACCTGCGGGAGAGCGGATACCAGACCTTCAGCAGCGACACACTGACAGGTACACACACACACACACACACACACACAGATCAGCCTGTGTCAGTGAAGCGTTTAATAATGATCAGCTGCAGAGTGTGTGTGTGTGTGTGTGTGTGTGTGTGTGTGTGTGTGTGTGTGTGTGTGTGTGTGTGTGACCTGTGCTGATCTCCACACTACACTGCACTGAAGCACAGCAGACAACACACACACAACTCACTCTGCTGTGTGTGTGTGTGTGTGTGTGTGTGTGTGTGTGTTTGTGTGTGTGTGTTTGTGTGTTCGTGTGTGTGTGTGTGTGTGTGTGTGTGTGTGTGCAGCTGGGTCTCAGTTTGTGGTTTTGTACAGAATGAGTGTGAAAGCAAACACAGACCAGACTCTGAATCTACCAGCGTTCCTGACCTTCTCCAACACCACACAGGTAAACACACACACACACACACTTGTCTGTCTCTCTCACACACACCTATCTGTCACACACACAATCACACACACACACACCTATCTGTCACACACACACACACACACACACACACCTATCTGTCACACACACACACACACACACACACACACACACACACACACACACACACACACACACACACACACTTGTCTGTCTCTCACACACACCTATCTGTCACACACACACACACACCTGCGCTTTATGAATACACACTCTCGTGTTTCAGAATGACATTCACCTGTTTGGTCCAGTGGAGGCTAACTTCACCCTGATGGTGAACACACCTGAGCAGGTAAACACTCAACACACACACACACACACACACACACACACACACACACACACACACACACACACACACACACACACACATGCATTCTTATACAAACATAGGCAGTAATCTCCTTCTCTTCTGTGTATGTGTTCAGACAGGTGTGCGTGTGTGTCTGCTCTTCCTCCTCTTCCTCTTCCTCACTCTGGCTGCTGTTGTGCTGTTCTGCAGACGGATGCGGCGCCGCACTGCACTGACGGTCTGTCATCATCTGTTATCTGTTGTGTTGTGTTGTGTTGTGTTGTGTTGAGTTGTGCAGCTCCGTCTCCTTCAGTGTTTCCGTCTGACTGACTCTGCTCATTTCCAGAGGAGCGGTGTTGATGAGGAGGCGGAGCCAGATGGGGGAGGAAGTGACATCACTGCATCAGCAAATGAGGAGGCGGAGTTTGAAGACAAGTTCGTGGATATTGTGTTGTTGGAGGATCCACAGAACATGAATCAAGCACTCGACAGGTGTGTGTGTGTGTGTGTGTGTGTGTGTGTGTGTGTGTGTGTGTGTGTGTGTGTGTGTGTGTGTGTGTGAGAGAGACATGGGTATAACAGCAGAAAGTAACTTATGAGGACATCCCCATGGGACATTCTCCAAAACGCTGATAACACATGAGGGACGTCCCCATAATTCACTAAAACAAGCGTGTGTGTGTCTCTGTCTCTCCCTCTCTATGTGATGTTTTATAAACAAATTTCGGGAGGAGCACGCGCAGACGTTTCAGAATTTCTTTACGTCATTGACAATCATTCTATTATCCAATTAGTATTTGACCAAACCCCTATAAATACCAAAATTGTCCTACCTGCATCATCTCACGACTTTAGCATCAAACAATCGCCGCTGAATTATGTCAGAGATTAATCTCTTCGCAGAAGATGACGCCTTCCTTGCCGAGGCTCCCCCTAGATCTCCTGCCGGCACCCAGAGCACCGCAGCCCCGCAGGGCACACCAATTCAGCCCGCGGCTCCGCCTCGAGGCCGCCGTTCAGCCCGAAAAGCGGCTGCTCGATCAAGACGGGGCTCACCATCTCCATCTCCTAGACGGCAGTCCTCTCCAGCCTCTTCATTTGCCTCAGCCCTGTCCTCCGTCCCGGTCACAGGGAAAAGCACCGTCTCCGACCTCCGCCAAGCATTAGACAGAGCAGGAGTCAGCGTTCCACGCCGAACCACCAAGGCGGATCTCCTGCTGATGTTTAACTCCCTGCAATCCGGAGCACCCATCCCTTCCATCACTCCACCATCCAAAGCTCCAAGAAAATCCAGCCAGGTCCGAAGCACGCCTTACCAAATTCCGGACCCAAACCAGCCCTCCAGATCCAAACACCGCAGCAGGCCTTCAGCGAGTCTGGGACGAGCCCCAGGACCTGATGACGTCATTCCTCAATCCCCGGAAGTCGGATGCAACGCAGTCCCTCCACAAGCCTCCACTAGCCGCCAGTTTAGCGTGAGCTTGCCTCCGCTAGCGGCATCAGAATCCTTTTCCCGACTGCATCCTTGGCCCGCTGCCCCTCCATCCAATTCAAGCGAAAGGTCGCTCCAAGAAGTGCAGGCCCAAAACCCTAACCTGTTTTCCTTTCCCCTTCAAGTTCCCATGACCAGTGCGAGCGTGAGGCCGCCTCCGCTAGTAGCACAAATCCCAGCTCCACTAATTCCTCCTCTTGTTCCCCAGGTTTTCTCAGGCCCCGGCGTCAGCTCCAGCGTGAGGCCGCCTCCGCTTGCAGCTCAAATTCCAGCTCCACTTATTCCTCCCCTTCTTCCCCAGGTTTTCTCGGGCCCCGGCGTCAGCTCCAGCGTGAGGCCGCCTCCGCTGATGTCTCTAACGCCGGCTGCTCCTCTTCTCTTTTCTTTCCCTTCCACCCATGATCCGGGGGCAGTCAGTAGCGCGAGCATGCCTCCGCAAACGGCTCCAGCCTCCAACTTTCCACAGTCTTTCTCTCACACTAAATCTTTTTCTCTGTCCACAGCCACGTCTCTACCCGTCCCACCCAATGCCCTCGCAATGGATCCTCCACCTGTCTCCAATAACATCAGGAGTCAAATCCTATCAGAAATTCAGAAAATTGGCACCAGAGGCGGAACAGTTCGCAATCCAAGTTCCTCCTTATTCAGAGCTGATATTCCCATAGATCATCCTTTAAAAAACCTGCTTGGAGCCTCCCTCGACTTCATCCTCCAAGCTGTGGCGCCTAGAACCATTCAGTCTTATTTAACAGCATGGAAAAGCTTTAAAGCATTCCACGTTTGTCATAACATACCATTTCCCGATTTTTTCCCTACTCACCATCTCTTCTTACATATCTTACCTCACTATCATCAAAAAATTCCAAGTTAATTCCATCAAAGGCTATTTGAGTGGAATTCAATTTTTCCACAAACTCATTTACGGCTCCCCTGCACCTCACATAGCTAACTCACAGACAGCACTGCTCTTCAAAGGCATTCAGAGAACCCACCCCACACGTCAAGATACCCGACAACCTATAACACTGAAAACACTCACAAAATGCATATCTACTCTTCGCAAAGGATACGAATCAATTCACACAGCACGTACACTCGACGCTATGTTTATTCTAGCTTTTTTCGGGTTTTTGAGGTGTTCCGAACTCACCATTACATCCGGATTTAACCCAAACATTCATCCCACCGTTTCCGATCTAGCAATATTGGATAACGAAACCATTTCTTTTTCATTAAACAAAGCAAAACAGACCAGGCAAAAAGAGGTCATCATATTTATGTTTTCAACCTCCCATCACCCATCAGTCCTTACCAAACACTGCTAGCCTTCTCACAAATCAGGGAATTACAAACCACCCTCCCCCATCAGACCCTCTTTTTACAGACGATAGCAATCGCCCAGTCACTCGTTTTTGGTTCCAGAAACATCTAAAATCTGTCCTAATTAAGTCCGGTTTTCCAGCCGATAATTTTCTCCAGCCATTCCTTTAGGATAGGAGCAGCCACCACCGCAGCACACAATGGTCTCTCCGAGCAGCAGATCCAAACTCTCGGACGCTGGTCCTCAGAGGCCTTTAAGTGCTACATACGATCCGATCGCTCCCACATCAGAAAGCTCATCAAACCCTTATTAACCAACGTTAACTCATGTCGTCATTGACAAGTTATAAGGCACCTCCGTTGAAAACATATTTTATACTACATCTTTATAGGGCGGCTAGTACAGTAACCGCTCCTACTGGAGTTTCACACCCTATAATGCAACACTGCAAGTGCAGTAATCGCTCCCTCGGGAGACGCACACCTTATTATTATTATGCACCACTGCAAGTGCAGTGACAGCTCCCACGGGAGACGTCACTGCAAGTGCAGTGACAGCTCCCACAGGAGACGCACAACTTATTATCCACCACCGCAAGTGCAGTGACCGCTCCCACGGGAGACGCACACCTCATTATGCACCACTGCAAGTGCAGTGACAGCTCCCACGGGAGACGCACACCTTATCATTATGCACCACTGCAAGTGCAGTGACCGCTCCCACGGGAGACGCACACCTTATTATTATGCACCACTGCAAGTGCAGTGACTGCTCCTACTGGAGACGCACACCTTATTATGCACCACTGCAAGTGCAGTGACAGCTCCCACGGGAGACGCACACCTTATTATTACGCACCACTGCAAGTGCAGTGACAGCTCCCACAGGAGACGCACAACTTATTATCCACCACCGCAAGTGCAGTGACCGCTCCCACGGGAGACGCACACCTCATTATGCACCACTGCAAGTGCAGTGACCGCTCCTACGGGAGACGCACACCT
>LR812532.1:15000-61509 GCA_903798195.1 Danio kyathit
ATCAGCAGGGTTATAGCCTCTGCACATCATGATTTGGTTGATGTTGGTTTTCTGCTGAAGCCCCTGTCTGTGGGTATGCCTTTAAATGCTAATGAGCTGCTGCTGACCCCGCCCCCTCTGTAGGCTGTGCCCTGATGACAGCGAACGTAGTTAATGGTGTGAGAAGATCACACACACACCAACATAAACATTCAGCTGGAGCTCCTGAGGTGGAGAAGTGTGTGTGTGTGTGTGTGTGTGTGTGTGTGTGTGTGTGTGTGTGTGTGTGTGTGTGTGTGTGTGTGTGTGTGTGTGTGTGTGTGTGAACGCACCAGCGGGCTGCAGTGTGTGTGTCTGCTCTTGGCCAGTCTCTTCTTCTTCTTGTGCAGTGGTCTGGACTCCAGGATCATCTCCTCCAGCTCGAACGTGGGGTCACAGTTCAGACGCCGCTTCTGGAGCACACAAACACACACACACATCATTTCAGACAGTGTGTGTCCTGCAGTAGTGCTGGTGTCCTGCAGGTGACTTTAACTCATGTAAATGTGTGTGTGTGTGTGTGTGTGTGTGTGTGTGTGTGTGTGTGTGTGTGTGTGTGTGTGTGTGTGTGTGAGAGCTGGACTGGACTGTAATGTCAGCTTACGTCAGGAATGAATGCAGGCTGGATGGATTTCTCCAGAACCGCAGCCCAGTTCACATCTGACAGGAACACACACTTCTGGACATCCGACAGGCAGGACGGACGAGCCTCGGGGTCAGGGGTCAACAGCTGGACACACACAGAGTATCAACATCGACATTCAACAGCGAACACATGAGGTGAGCGGGTGTCAATGGGCCCTGTGTGTGCGTGTGTGTGCGTGTGTGTGTAAGCTCACACTGCGGATCAGGCTGACGAAGCCTCTGGAGCAGCTGCAGGAGAAACGCACACGCTGACCCCGGAGGATGTGGAGCGCTTCAGCTGCTGCGGTGCTGCTGTGGATCTCATACGGCCGCTGAAACACACACACACACACACACACACACACCAGAGAACCATGAGTGACACTGAACACCAGGTCACGGTGTGTGTGTGTGTGTGTGTGTGTGTGTGTGCGTGTTTCTCAGCTGAACTCACCGTTCCCTGCAGCAGCTCAAACACTGTGATGCCGAGCGCCCACCAGTCCACAGCGTACGAGTAACCAGCGGCTCCGTCTACGAATGAGGCAAACACTTCTGGTGCTGCTTCACACACACACACACACACACACACACACACACACACACACACACACACACACACACACACACACATAAATACAGGGGTTGTACACTGAAACTGAAGGGCTGGTGTTAGAGCACAGTAGTGGATCAGCTGCTGTAGCTCCTCCTCCTCATTAGTCCAGCATCAGCTGCTGTAGCTCCTCCTCCTCAGTCCAGCATCAGCTGCTGTAGCTCCTCCTCCTCAGTCCAGCATCAGCTGCTGTAGCTCCTCCTCCTCAGTCCAGCATCAGCTGCTGTAGCTCCTCCTCTTCAGTCCAGCATCAGCTGCTGTAGCTCCTCCTCCTGAGTCCAGCATCAGCTGCTGTAGCTCCTCCTCCTCAGTCCAGCATCAGCTGCTGTAGCTCCTCCTCCTCAGTCCAGCATCAGCTGCTGTAGCTCTCCTCCTCCTCAGTCCAGCATCAGCTGCTGTAGCTCTCCTCCTCCTCATCCAGCATCAGCTGCTGTAGCTCCTCCTCCTCAGTGCAGCATCAGCTGCTGTAGCTCCTCCTCCTCAGTCCGCATCAGCTGCTGTAGCTCCTCCTCCTCAGTCAGCATCAGCTGGTAGCTCCTCCTCCTCAGTGCAGCATCAGCTGCTGTAGCTCCTCCTCCTCTGTCCTGCATCAGCTGCTGTAGCTCCTCCTCCTCAGTGCAGCATCAGCTGCTGTAGCTCCTCCTCCTCAGTGCAGCATCAGCTGCTGTAGCTCCTCCTCCTCAGTCCTGCATCAGCTGCTGTAGCTCCTCCTCCTCCGGCAGCATCAAGCTGCTGTAGGCTCTCCTCCTCAGTGCAGCATCAGCTGCTGTAGCTCCTCCTCTCAGTCCTGCATCAGCTGCTGTAGCTCCTCCTCCTCAGCCAGCATCAGCTCTGTACTCTCCGCCAGTCCAGGGCATCAGCTCTGTAGCTCCTCCTCCTCTGTCTGCATCAGCTGCTGTAGCTCCTCCTCCTCAGTCCAGCATCAGCTGCTGTAGCTCCTCCTCCTCAGTGCAGCATCAGCTGCTGTAGCTCCTCCTCCTCAGTGCAGCATCAGCTGCTGTAGCTCCTCCTCCTCAGTCCAGCATCAGCTGCTGTAGCTCCTCCTCCTCAGTCCAGCATCAGCTGCTGTAGCTCCTCCTCCTTAGTCCAGCATCAGCTGCTGTAGCTCCTCCTCCTCAGTCCAGCATCAGCTGCTGTAGCTCCTCCTCCTTAGTCCAGCATCAGCTGCTGTAGCTCCTCCTCCTCAGTCCAGCATCAGCTGCTGTAGCTCCTCCTCCTCAGTCCAGCATCAGCTGCTGTAGCTCCTCCTCCTCAGTCCAGCATCAGCTGCTGTAGCTCCTCCTCCTCAGTCCAGCATCAGCTGCTGTAGCTCCTCCTCCTCTGTCCTGCATCAGCTGCTGTAGCTCCTCCTCCTCAGTGCAGCATCAGCTGCTGTAGCTCCTCCTCCTCAGTGCAGCATCAGCTGCTGTAGCTCCTCCTCCTCAGTGCAGCATCAGCTGCTGTAGCTCCTCCTCCTCAGTCCTGCATCTGAGCTGTTCCTCTTCAGAATAGTGTTCAGCTGCTGTGTGTGTGTTGCTGCACCATCATCCTGACACACACCACCGCCTTCAGGATACAGTGTTTGACCCATTGGGTCACATGGTCCTCCAGAATGGGTTGGTAGTTCTTGGCAGTGACCCAGTACCCATCTAGCACCAGTATTGGGCCAAGGCAATGCCCTGATATTGAGCCCAAACTATCCCTGACCCCCCATGCTTGACTCTGGGCATCAGCAGTCTGGGTGGGCCGCTTCTTTGGGGCTTCTCCACACCGTAACTCTCCTGGATGTGGGACAGACAGTGAAGGTGGCCTCATCAGAGAACAGTACATGCTCCACATGGTCCACAGCTCCAGATCTCCACTGCTGCTCCACTGAGACCGGCGTTTGGCATCGGCAGGAGTGAGCAGAGGTTTGGGTCATGTGTATTGACCCTGTGGAGCTCCAGACCAACAGTTCTGCTGGAAACAGGAGAGTGGAGCTGCACATCTGATTCTGCAGTGAGTCGGGCCGCTGTGCTCTGATGTGTTCTGGGTAAATCAGGGTCATCAGCCGCACGTCTCTTTCAGACAGCTTCCTCTGGCCTCCACAGCGGGTCTTGATCATCACACACACTTGCTGTCTTGCTCACACACACACTCTGTCCTCTTCTGAACTCTGCTGTGTCTCCATAATGTTGTGTTGTGTGCAGTATTGGAGCAGAACTGAGCTGTTCCTCTGCTGATGAAGCTTCACACTCTGCTCTACTGCTGGACTGAAGATCAGTGAAGAGCAGGAGGAGACATGCAGACAGAGCAGCTACACCACACTGACCAGAGCGTGTGTGTGTGTGTGTGTTCTGTGTGTGTGTGTGTGTGTGTGTTCTGTGTGTGTGTGTGTGTGTGTGTGTGTGTGTGTGTGTGTGTGTGTGTGTGTGCTGTTTTCCTTCAACTCACCCATGTAGGGTTTGGTTCCTGCCATTGATGAGGCTGTTTCTGAGCCCTTCAGGACTGTGGCCACATTGAAGTCAGTGATGTGAACATGACCTGAAACACACACACACGCACACACACGCACACACACACACACACACACACACACACACACACACACACACACGCTGAACATAATAAATGTACTCATCAGCTCATCTGAGGAAAACAGCAGAACTCACCGTGTTCGTCCAGAAGGAGGTTATCTGGCTTTATATCTCTACACACACACACACACACACACACACACAATAAAGGGAAATTAATAGTGAAATTATTTCTAATAATCTAACCAATCAGAGACCACTACAGCTTTAGCAGAACGAAGTGTGTGTGTGTGTGTGTGTGTGTGTGTGTCTCACCGGTGGACAATGTGCGAGCGCTGCAGGTAGTCGAGCGCTAACGCTAGCTCACAGATGTAGAGCTTCAGTGTTTCCTCCTGGAAGTGGACGCTCTGCTGCAGATGGAAGCGCAGATCCCCCCCCAGCAGCAGGTCCACCACCATGAAGAGGTCCTCCTCATCCTGGAACGAGAACCTGTGTGTGTGTGTAAGAGAGAGAGGAAGTGTGTGAGTGTGTGTGTGTGTGTGTGTGTGTGTGTGTGTCTCACCACATGTTGATCAGGTATGGGTGTGTGTGTGTGTGTGTGTGTGTGTGTGTGTGTGTGTGTGTGTGTGTCTCACCACAGGTTGATCAGGTATGGGTGCTGCAGGCTCCTCATCAGCTGTTGTTCTCTCAGGATGTTCCTGATCTCGTCTCTCTCGATGCACTTCTGCTTGTTTGTGTATTTCATGGCGTACAACTTGCCGGAGTCTCTCTTCTGCACGATACACACCTGCAGCACGCGCACACACACACACACACACATAATCACTAAATCAGCCCTGGTCATGACTCTGCTTTAGTGTGGAGATGTCTGTAGTCATATCGCTATAGTGGTTTGTGGAGACACTCAGTCTAATATTCACTGAACAGATCAGCCACTTCTGACGCTCATGAAGTCCTGTGCTGCAGGAATGAGGAGGTTTGCTGAAGGTTTGCTGAAGGTGCAGCTGATGTGCAGTGAGGGGTTTGAGTCTTTAATAATTACCACAGTTTGTGTTCATTGAACAGCACCAATGATTCAATAATCCAGATCAAACAGGCCCTTAAAGTCACGTCTCGCTCTCAGTTTCGGGTTTAGGCAGGTTTTGCACTCACACTGTAAGCGTACCGCGCCTGAGCCCAAGTGAACCGCGCTCTGGCCCACCTCTTCCAACCGGGCCAGGGCCGGCCAAGTGTACCGTGCCTGAGCCCGATTCAGAGCACTCACACTTCTCAAACGATCCGGGAAACGAGCCTGAGCACGGTTCAGATAGCATAGTGTGAGTACACCCTGAGTCTCCTGATGGACAGAGAGAGACTGACAGGAGACCCAGGAGGAGACTGGAGACTATAAATAACACACACACACACACACACAACACACACACACAACACGCACACACACACAACACACACAACAGCCTTCAGCAGCACAGACAAGAAAGGAGAAAAGGAAGCACTAATGCACTGTAGCCTCCAGCACACACACACACACACACACACACACACACACATAAACACACACACACACAAACACTTAGTAGTCCAATTCTGAATGTCCAGGAAGAAAGAATTTAGACACGACTGACATATTTTGTGTATGTGTGTGTGTGTGTGTGTGTGTGTGTGTGTGTGTGTGTGTGTGTGTGTGTGTGTGTGTGTGTGTGTGTGTGTGTGTGTGTGTGTGCATTCTCTTACCTTCCCAAAGCTTCCCTTTCCAATGGCTCTGAGAATCTGAAAGTGATCAAAGCAAACTAAAAGAGAAAACACACACACATACACACACACACACACACACACACACAGATGCACAGAGAGAGAGAGCTGGTTTAAATGATGCCACTTAAATGTGTTTACAGTAGCCAGCAGTGTGTACGTGCAAGTGTGTGTGTGTGTTGACGCTCAGATGCTCCTCCAGAACTGACTCTAGATCAGCTCTTCCTCACAGCTCATCAGTCCTCCTCCAGACTCATGATCACCCGCAGAACACATCTGTCCAGCTTCAACAACACTTAACTTCACTGCAACAAGTAAACACACACACACACACACACGCACACGCACTCATGCAGAAGTGGTCTGTGAGTGCTCAGTCGTGTTCTGGTTCTGAGTTTCAGCTGGTGTTCAATCTCGACGGAGTGTGTAAACCACACACACACACACTCCACACGAGGCAAACCCTTCATCATCAGTAAAGAAACTCTCTCACCCTCCTCATCCTCAGCGGGCGGCGGGGGCGCGCGACACTGTTTCCCGCCCATCCTCAGCATCAGCACCGGCGGCTCACACTGGCGGGAACACCGGCAGCATCTTCATCATCACTCCGTCATCTTCCTCACAGAGATAATGAAGTGTCTTCAGCGCGCTCCTGATGTAAAGTGGACGAGCGTGTGTGTGTGTGTGTGTGTGTGTGTGTTCTACGCTGTTCTACTGCTGTAGCGCTGTGCGGCCGCCAGAGGGCGACACGAGCTTTACTCTCTCTCTCTCTGGCGTTTTTTTTAGAAACTATTAACAACAACAACAACAGGAGGATTTACATGTTCAAATAATCTACATTTAGCAGACCAGAAAAATCTATATATAGTAACTGCAGAGTCACGTGTTCTCAGTGCTGTGTGTGTGTGTGTGTGTGTGTGTGTGTGTGTGTGCGTGTGTGTGTGTGTGTGGACTCTCTCAGGAGATTTGCACATCATCTGAAGACATTAATAAGGCGGGAAACTGCTTCTGCTGTTGTGTTTCAGCACAGAGGGGTCTGTGTGTGTCTGTTCTGCCCCAGATCATCATTATTGGCCAATCAGCTCTTCTCTTAGCGGCTTTCCTGCTGTAATTTGTTTATGCCACACCTTTAGCCCCGCCCACCGCGGCGACACTCCTCCCACTGGAGCTGCAGCGATATTACTGGTGTGTGTAAGCAGTTTCCCCAGTTCTGCTCTGCTTACACACACACACCGTCATGATGGACACACACAACACACTCAGCTTCTGCTGTATTCTCAGTCTGTTGTGGTGCACGAGCTGCGCGCCGCCGACCTGTTACTCGCGCGTTCTGGAGCTCAGCAGAGAAATCACGACTATACTGGACAAACTACACACAACTGCGCGCACGGTGAGAGAGTGTGTGTGTGTGTGTGTGTGTGAGAGAGAGAGAGTGAGTTTATGTGTGTGTGTGTGAGAGAGTGAGTTTATGTGTGTGTGTGTGTGTGTGTGTGTGTGTGAGAGAGAGAGAGAGAGAGTGTGTGTGTGTGTGTGTGTGTGTGAGAGAGAGAGAGAGTTTATGTGTGTCTGTGTTTATCTGTGTGTGTGGGAGAGAGTGAGTTTGTGTGTGTCTGTGTGTGTTTGAGTGTGTCAGTACCAGTGTGTGTGTGTCGGAAAGTGTGTGTGTGTGTGTCTGTTTGTGTGTATCTGTATGTGTGTGTGTGTGAGAGAGTGAGTTTATGTGTGTGTGTGTGTGTGTGTTTTTGAGTGTGTCAGTGTGCATCTGTATGTGCGTGTGTGTGTGTGTGTGAGAGAGTGAGTTTATGTGTGTTTTTGAGTGTATCAGTATCTGTGTGTGTGTGTGTCTTTATTAGTGTGTGTGTGTGTCTGCGTGTGTGTGTGTCAGAAAGTGTGTGTGTGTGTGTATCAGTGTGTGTATGTGTGCTTGTGTGTGTGCGTGTGTGTGTGTGTGTGTGTGTGTGTGTGTGTGTGTTCGTGATTGTAGGTGTGTGTAAGTGTTGAACTGTCACTCTTGCAGAAAGCGTGCGCAGAGCTCCTGCCGACGGTGTTCCTGGACCCGCACGTGAGTGTGTTTCATTATTATAAATCTGCTGTAGCTTAATGAAGGTTCTTCAATGTTTATAGTGTGTGTGTGTGTGTGTGTGTGTGTGTGTGTGTGTGTGTGTGTGTGTGTGTGTGTGTGTGTGCGTGCGTGCAGAACTCCTGCATCAGGACCAAACTGCGGGATCTCCTGTATGTTGTGGAGAATCTTCCAGTTGAACTCTGCAGAGAGCGACCGCGAGTCCGTCTGCTGAGGCGCCGCACACACACACTGCTCACCATCATCAGCCGCGCCTGCCACCGGGTACACACACACACACGCACACACACACACGCACACGCACACGCACACACACACACAGTGATCTGTATGCTCTCCTCATAGCTGTACTGATGTGTGCACTGTACTGACAGAAGTCTTGTGGTGATCTCAGCTGTAAGAGCCGATTATAATAACTCGTCTTCTAGCTGATCATCAAAGTGTCAGAAGGTGGATTTCTCTGCTGGATCATCTGTTGATCTGCATCAATCATCACCAATACTGCAGAAGACCTACTGGAACCAGCATGGAGCCAAGATTCTCACAGAAATCAGTCAAGTTTGGTGAAGGAGAAATCATGGTTTGGGGTTCATTCAGTATGGGGGCGTGCGAGAGATCTGCAACATCAACAGCCTGAGGTATCAAGACATTTGTGCTGCCCATTACATTACAAACCACAGGAGAGGGACAATTCTCCAGCAGGATAGCGCTCCTTCTCATACTTCAGCCTCCACATCAAAGCTCCTGAAAGCAGAGAAGGTCAAGGATTGGCCAGCCCAGTCACCAGACATGAACATTATTGAGCATGATGAAGGAGGAGGCGTTAAAGATGAACACAAAGACTCTTGATGAACTCTGGGAGTCCTGCAGGAACGCTTTCTTTGCCATTCCAGATGACTTTATTAATGCGTGATTTGAGTCATTGCAGAGATGTATGATGCAGTCCTCCAAGCTCATGATGGAGTCAGACACAATATTCATTCTGTTTCCACTGCAGCATGACTTTATATTCTATACTGGACATTATTGAAGGTTCAGTGATGAGACTTTAGTCTAAGCAGAGTCAGACCGCACTGTCCTAATGAAATCACTCAACATCAAGACATGATCAGATTTTATTGAGCTCAAATAAGCTAAATCTAGAGGCCTTTGCCTTTCATAGAGACACTTCTGACACCAAATCATCAACTAGAAGACCAGTTATTATCTGTGTTCCTAAAACTGGGAGAGACGACAAGACTACTGTCAGGTAGTGTATATTCTTAATGTGTTGATCTCTCTCTCTCTCTCTGTGTGTGTGTGTCTGTGTGTGCGTGTGTCTGTGTGTGTGTGTGTGCAGGATCTGGTGTTTTTCACCGATGACTGTGAGGCTCTGGAAACAGGAAACCCCAGCCCTCGATACACAGAGGACCGACTGCAGCGGCTCGTGGAGGATGACTGAGAAGGACACACACACACACACACACACACACACTGAGAACATCACACACACATCAAGATCAACACACACACACACTGAGATCAACACACACACCAGTCACATAACACCAAAAGCTTCGTCATACTACAGTAAAACATGATAAACAAGCACTTACCTCTACATTCTCTGTGTGTGTGTGTGTGTGTGTGTGTGTGTGTGTGTGTGTGTGTGTTTGCATTCCACTGGCAAGGGAAGAAATTCCAGAGGAAATCAGCAGAATGTCAGTCCTTCATCTCGCAGCGTCTGTAACACTGCAGGGGCTGTTCTTACTCTGCATGTTTTTGTTTATTAACACACACACACACACACACACACACACACACACACACACGCACACACAGAAGTCATGTATAATCTACATTTACAGCAGTCGTAACTCTAATATATCTATATATTCTGGCCTCAGCTACATCTCGGTTGCTCTGCAGCTCAGTCGTGTGTTTCAGTGTTCATGTCTGAGTTCACTAATGAATAAAGTGTTTGATTAAGTACAGCTGCTTTCTCCTGTGTGTGTGTGTGTGTGTGTGTGTGTGTGTGTGTGTGTGTGTGGCTCTGTGATTGCCTAATGCCTGACCTACTTCAGCTCAGTGTTTGGCAGCAGATCTTCAACATCTGCAGGTCTGGAGTCAGCGCAGGAGCTCTCCTGTTTCCCAGTCCAGAGCCGCTCACAGACCTCAGAACAGACTGAAGCGTTCGTCAGCCAGTATTAAAGCCAGTATTGGATCAAATCAATTCCATGTTATTATTAAGCAGACGCACAGCACTGGCTGACACTAACTCCAGCAATAATGGCAGTTGTATCATAAATAAATGTAAAGTTGTATCCTTCTCTCTCCCTATGTTGTTTATCAGTTGGCAGTATGCAACAATAGCATAATAAAGCTAATATAGTAGCCTATAGCGTGAGATTAACCAGCATTAAAGCCGCGGTCACACTGGACTTTTCCTCCATAGACTTCCATTCATACGCACGCGAGTGCGTCAGACCGGAAACGCAGGGTCATGCGTCGAGTTTCGCAGGTTGTTGAAGTGCAAAGTTCCAGCTTGGTGAACTCTGACCTGTGAAAATGCATCACTTGACTGCGTGAGACCAATTCAGGATCAACACATGACCTCTCTGAACAGAAATGTAATCATGGAGCAATCGCTCGCTTTATTAATGTATGATCATCTCGTGTAATCCCCCCTTTCACAGCGCCGTACGACAGAATTTCACCAGCTCAAACTCTAGTGTGACCGCGGCTTTAAGGTTATATGGAGCTGAAGGTGTGTCTTCATCAGGTGCAGCCTTGATCACGTGGGCTGTGAATATTACGTCATTACGCACAGGTCAGAGATGATCGTTATCAGCGGGTAACCGCAATCAATTCGCCCAAAGGTGTGGGGTGTAGGCCTTCCTGCCGCTGATATGACTACCGTCAGCAGAGCTCCAGAGTGTGGACACACACACACACACACACACACACACACACACACTGATCCGCCGTGAGCTTGTGCTGGTGAGGTAATGGAGTCCGTCTAATCAGCCGGATGATGATGAGCTGAGCATTGAGGAGCAGAAGTGTGTGAGTTATTCATTATCATGCTGAGAACACACACATTATAAACCAACATACCCAGCTAGACATTACAGATGCTGCTACTGCTTCTGTCGTGAGGATGATGGACATTCAGCTTTATTTATTATAGCGCTTTATGAATATCAGAGCCGCTGTAATGAAGCATATAGTGAAAACATGAGGGTGAACCAGCGCAATCCTTGAAGACGGTCCTGCTGTAGATGTGTTCTGGAGATAAATATATTTAATAAGCTCGCGGTGTGGCGGCGCCCCCTGGCGGAGGAAAGCTGCACTGCCGGTCAGCCCAAACCATCCTTCCTCTCCACAGTTTATCAGAGATCATTCCTGATGATGAATAAACCATTAAACAAACCGTCCTGCTTTTAGAGCATTTACAGAACGATCATTTAAAAAGACTGACTTCATAATAATCTAGACATGACAATCATTTGATTATTATCCTGTATAACAACTGATCTTTAGACAATCTACATCCTTTAAAATCGAGTTTAATTACAGTTTTTCTCAGTGGCTTTGGTGCATTTCTCACAGCACTATTTACATTTGCACAACAGTTCATGCATTTCTCTAAATAATCAGTCATCTGTGCACATCATAGTAGCAGTTTCTCATTCCTTACAACAAACTGCAAATGCTTTTGGACGTGCATCAACTGCTTTCATACATCTCTCTGCTGTTTGTAACATTATCATCTGCTTATGTCATGTCAGTCAAAATTAACTAAACTTGTGGATGCTGAATAGTCACTCCATATTAAACTAATAGTCCTCATTTCATTACTGGAGTCATTACATACAACAATGTTGAACTAGCTGTCAAAATCTGTCAAGCTCATTTTATTTACAATTTAAATATTTTTAATTCTGAAAATGTCTCCTAAATTGAACAATTTGATGACTGATTTGCAGAGCTGTGTATGTTGTAGGTTCAGCTCCAGTATGTCCTGCAGTATTGTCTACAGTTGTGCAGTTGTTACAGTGTTCTTTTGCACAATGCTGTGAATAAATTAGAATTGTAAAGAGCAAATGCAGTAAACATGTGAAACAGACATATTCAGTGTGTTGTACTCAGATACCTCACTAAATGCAGTGATGTCTAACTTTACTGTAGTCTTCAAACGGCTGTGCTAATAGTATATAGTGCTGTCTGGAGCATTTTCAGGACGTGTCACCAAAATCTGACTTTATTGTATTGGAGAATGTAGAGAGTAAACTGTCATAAAGAAAACATGACAGACATTTGACTATCTTGTTCATAAACAATGGGGACTTTTCATCTTGATGACACTGACACTTTCATTGACATCAATACTTGCTTTTGAGGAATGAGCTCTCCATGTTGAGCGAGTGACGTGCTTCTGCAGGTTATCCACTGGGTTTGCAGTTTGCACTAATTGTTTCGAGAAATGCATGAACTGTTGTGCAGATGTAAATAGTGTTGAGAGAAATGCACCAAAGCCACTGAGAAACACTGTAATGACTGATTCAACCAGAAAACTCCAAACAAGATAGATAGATAGATAGATAGATAGATAGATAGATAGACAGACAGACAGACAGACAGACAGACAGACAGAGAGAGAGAGAGAGAGATAGATAGATAGATAGATAGATAGACAGACAGACAGACAGACAGACAGAGAGAGAGAGAGAGAGAGAGAGAGAGATAGATAGATAGACAGACAGACAGACAGACAGACAGATAGATAGATAGATAGATAGATAGATAGATAGATAGATAGATAGATAGATAGATAGATAGATAGAGTCGCCTGTTTATGCTGACATTAGAAGCATCGCATCGTAAAACAGGCATAAATAATGTTGTGGGGTTTTTGATGAAGCGCTTCTATAAATCTGCCAGAAGTGGGTTATTTTCAGCGGTGGTTTGCTGAGAGCATGCGCAGTGTTATAATCGCTGTTTTTACGAGGGTTTCGGGCAATTTTCCATCTTGTTTACGACTTTTGTTTCATTATTGTCTTATAAATTAGGATAAACAATTCGCTTAGGCTACATCTTAATAATTACTCCAGTCTCTGAGGCGGCATTAGTTTCAGTGTGTGACTGTGCTGTTTTAGTTCTGTTTGTGATTCTGAAGTGGAGTTATTTTAATGAACATTTTCTACTGGTGAATTTATTCACTTTAATTGGGTTATTTACATGTGTCTTCTTGCCACTGAAAAAACAAAACCTGTTCGACTGATGTCCACTAACACTGAGAAAATCTTGTGTATTTCTAGTGTTTTGGGAATATAGGCTGTTTGGGTTTAACTTCCCACCATTAGAAGGCAACAGTTTTCCAGTGTTGACCCACAGGGACCGCAGCTTCCTTAAACCCAATGACATTAAACATTATAAAATCTGACTTTCGACGGGTTTGTTTGTTTGTTTGTTTGTTTGTTTGTTTGTTTGTTTGTTTGTTTCCAGCAGGATGTTTATGTCATTAATTTTGTCGTCAGGCTAATTGGGAAGTGCGGCTAGCAGAGAGTTAGTATTTGTTGAGTAAAATATTTGGGTAAAGTAAATAAACACCAGTATGTGCTTTAATGATGTGGTCATAAACGCGGTCCTCAGCCACTCTTTTCCCTGCGACTTATTTTCATGCTATTTTGCTGATTTGCCTCAGTCAAACATCCGTGTTAAACAGTGCATATAGACTATATCATTACTCACGCTCTGGTCAGTTGCTGTTGTCTCTGTTTTTCAGTTTGTCTGCTCTGTCTTGTGCTTTTCTTCAGATGTTTATTGGTTTATTTTAGTTTTTTATATTTGCATATCTGTTTATGTTTGAGTAAAGCAACATTTAAATAAAGCAGTAGTGGAAGAAAACAGCTTTACTCACCCATGGCTTTATTTAAAGTGTGTTTATTAAGAGGATTATGAGATAATTATGGTCTTATTCTTAACAATGGCAAAGTTGGATTATTGTCTTGGTTATTGTCTTTATATCTGTAAGCTAAGACTGTAAGTTTCCTACACACGGTCTCGGTTTTCTGTGCAAGTCATCGCCCATTTCATGAGTAAAATAAATGACTGAAACCTCAGAGTGTGTCCTTATAGAGACATTTAATAGAGACAGATGAAGATTGTGTTTCGCCTAGTTTAAGCATCAGTCAGTGCTGTCGGTGCTGCGTGTTTGATAAAGAAGGTTAAAGCTGCATTGGCCGGAAGGGGGCGCTGTAGTGCAGGGCAGAACTGAATCCACAGGTCTGAATGCAGATGCGGGTTTACAAATAACATAACTGGACTCATTAGATGTTTACAGCGTTTATTTTGTAACATCCATCCACTTTATTTCACTCTGTGTGATTCACATGAACAGCAGTGGCCTGAGTAATCCAGCTAAAGCCTAATATGGAGCTAGTGTTGTTGAACAGATGTGTCAGTCACCTTCAGTTCATCAGGACATCAACATTTAGAAGCTATTTTGAGGAATGCTGATGACCCTCTGACTTCAATAGTAGCAAAACATGGAAGTCAGTGTTCAACATTCTACAAAATATCATCTTTTGTGTTCAACAGAAGAAACTCAAACAGGTTTAAAACAAGTGAAGGGAGAGTAAAAGGTGATGCAATTTAACTTGACGGATCTTTTAATCAGAAATGTCAATAGATGTACAGGTGAAGTCAGCATTATTCGCCCCACTGTGAATTTCTCTTTCTTTTTTTTAATATTTCCCAAATGATGTTTAACAGAGCAAGGAAATGTTCACAGTATGTCTGATAATATTTTTTCTTCTGGAGAAAGTCTTATTTGTTTAATTTCGGCTAGAATAAAAGCAGTTTTTATTTTTTTAAACACCATTTTAAGGTCAATATTATTAGCCCCTTTAAGCTATATATTTTCTCGATAGTCTACAGAACAAACCATCATTATACAATAACTTGCCTAATTCCCCTAACCTGCCTAGTTACCCTAATTACCCTAGTGAAGCCTTTAAATGTCACTTTAAGCTGTATAGAAGTGTCTTGAAGAATATCTAGTCTAATATTATTTACTGTCATCATGACAAAGAGAAAATAAATCAGTTATTAGAGATGAGTTATTAAAACTATTATGATTAGAAATGTGTTGGAGAAATCTGCTCTCTGATAAACAGAAATTAGGGGAAAAATAAACAAGGAGGCTAATTCTGACTTTAACTGTATATATGCTCTCATTCAAAGATGCTGTGGAAGACTGGAGAAATCACTGGAACAAGAAATCTCAGTGCAGATTTTTACTGGCGCTTCCAGAAAGTGTGTGTTCAGTTGAGCTCAGTTGTGGTATAAGATGTTTTACACACACATTTATTTATTGGATTTTATTATAATTTAATTACGCACGTGTGCAGTTTCGTGATGAGATGTGCGAATATAATGTGTGTAATAGGCCTACACGTAATAAGGGCTAAAATATCTGTCCTCTGACATCCCTGAAGAGCGACACACACACACACACACACACACACACACACACACACACACACAGGATGATAGACGTGGCGCCAGAGAAATGAAGCGCCGATTCTCTTTGCAAACTTCCCGTTGTGATATTTTGGATGATAAAAACAAGTGACTTTTGTTTCGCTGTTCACCCGGGGCGTGAAGACACACACACACACACACACACACACACACACACACACACACACACACAGAGACACACACACACACACACACAGCTCTCCTGAAAGCAGCACGGATCCCCCTCAGGTCTTTTGTGTGTGCGGGTCCCCCTTTCAGACTGCGCGCTCACCCGTGTGATTCTCGTCGTATTGTCGTTATTGGCCCTTTATTAATTACCGAGCAGCGACTGCAGAGAGTCCAGCGGTGTCTCCAGCTCCGGAGACCGCAACCAAATAATCTGTAGTTCATCTTAATCTAATTGATTTTCCCTTTGCAAATCGCGTTTCTCTGGTTCAGACTGATCTGCAGTCCGCCCTGAGATATGGTGAAACTGTGTTAAATTTAAACACCTAAAACAGCGCTGCATCCGCTATATCCATACAGCTGTCAACCCAAACAAACATTGAACAGAGATTTAAGGGGAAAGTTCACCCAAAATGGAAAAATAATTGAATAAACTCATTTAATCATTTACTCAAAGTTTAGAAGTGTCTTCTGCTGAACACAAACGGAGTTATTTTGTAAGTAATATATTGTTTTTCCTATGGAAGTCAGCGGTTACAGGCTGCTTGAACATGAGCATGAATGTGGAATTATCCTCCTTTTACAGGTTTGTGTGTTTGCAGTAATTTCATCTCTTCAATAAGAGGATCCCTGTCAAATCATTTCAGGTCATTTCCAGTCAGTCTTGAATGTAACGCGCTCGTCTGATCTCCTGAAAGTGCTCTGTGGATGCTGGCGCCATCAAACCCCATCAGTGTTATTCCAGAGCAATAAGCAGCAGCTGTGGAAATACTGCAGCCGGGTGATGGACATGCACATCTTAAAGGCACTTTCACCACGACACGACACTCAGAGGGCGCCTGCTCTGTTTGTGGTTATCTGACAGACTCCTGTAGTAGATCAGCGGTGTGGACACAAACTGCGCCGGGCGGGAAACTCTGAAGGTTAGCCTATACATGGGTCGTCAGAGTATGTCGCTTGATTATGTGTAGAGCTGTGAAGTGGTCTATAATTCACTGACACACACCAGCCTGGAGAGAGCAAACACAGGCGATGCTGAGGATTCTTTACTTTTAGCATTATTGGATATAATCAGGGTTTGTGTTCTTGAAAGGGTGTAAAGATGTAGAGGCGTGTGTGTGTGTGTGTGTGTGTGTGTGTGTGTGTGTGTGTGTGTGATTAATCGACATATATTTTTCAATTGAATATTTCTTCTAAAATGCCCACAGTCTCTCTTATAATCTGGAACATGTACACAATGGGGAAAGATTGACCATTCGTCTTTAATTTATTTAGGAAATATATTCATCATATAAATGGTGCTTTTATGCAAATGTACAGTATTTTACAGTGCAGGTATCCCTTTCAAAGGGAATCATTGAAACAACCGTCCGTGTTGTTTATTTATAAAATGCTGTATTTAAACATCTTCTGGATCATAAACGCATTGCTATGAATGCAGGAGGTCATGCAGACTGTGTGTTTCCCCCGACCTACCTTTGGCCGAACACACACTGAAAGGAGACGCGCCACCGGCAGAGGAAATCTAGATCCTCTTTTACCGGGATAGAATTGGCGGCAAACTTCACCAGTCACTTTTCTGCATATTTTGGGATGAACCGGACCGGTCCGTGTGTTACGCCAAATGGTACATGCTGTATCCCATGTGTGTGTACAGTCCGACCGGGCTCACACTCGCCGAGTGTCTGTGAAACGGGTGTGATCCGGTGGAGTAAGCCGGGATGTGGGCGCCGGCGGGAAACGAAATCCCGAAAGCGGGAGGAAGCAGGGGTTTGGCGGCCATCTTCAGCTTCTCCAACTCGGCCTCCTGCAGCCGCTTGGCCTTCGCTCGTCTGTTCTGGAACCAGATCTTGACCTGGGTCTCCGTCAGGCTGAGGGAGCTGGAGAACTCGGCCCGCTCGGCGATGGACAGGTACTGTTTCTGCCGGAACTTCCGCTCCAGCGCCAGCAGCTGCGCCGTGCTAAACGGGGTCCGCGGCTTCCGGTTGGTTTTGTGTTTTCTCAGAGGACACGCGGGAGGACTGAGACGACCTGAAGTCAACAAAACAAACACAGGTCTTTACAATCATCCTCAACTCTCTTCACAGCGGTGCTCGTGATTAATAAGTGGCTCAGAGGTTTTTAACATCTAAAATATGTCGCAGATACATCACTTTGTTATTGAGCAGGTGCCAAAGCCCACCCGCCTCCCCTATAGAGGGGTAGTTTACTGCAGAGCGCTCTGTTCTCTCCCTTTGCTTGGTTACAACCTTTAATATTTTTTTTTAAATTCCAGTGTTAAATATACAGTGTGATTTATTTATTTTTTGGTGTCGTTCAGTGTTAAAACCAGAGTACATTTTAATCCACGAGTGTGAAAGAGCGTATATTTAAGAGTTGTTGTTTTTCAGTGTTAAACTTTTAGCCCAATATTATGTATTTCCCACTAGTGATGGGAAGTCCAGTTTTTTTTACTCAAACCGGTTCTTTCAGACAAACGGTGATCAAACCAGTATGTTTTACTTAAACTTGAAACATGTCGTGTTGCATTTTAAAATGCAGAGTTAAATGTATGGAAATAATTTCTGAAAAGTTTAATGAACATTTAATAAATGAAAACTATTTTAACATATTTGAAATCTTGATTTGAAATTTAAAATGTGAAATTAGAAACATAATTGATATCTGTCACACACACCAATTGATAATGTAGGAAACAAGTTAATAGATTAACACTTTAAAGGGTCACACACACTCCAGTTCGATGTGAGAATAAACTCTTACTGTGTTAAACTAAACTCTGAGTAATGTACAAATGTCACACTTTAGAAAGTGTTATTTTAACTCCAAAATGGAGGGAGTCATATGTACACCCAAGGAGTGTTAAGTTAAACTCAAATTGAGTTAAATGTACACTGGTTTTCTTGCTGTGAGATGATGTTGTGAAGAATGTTGAAAACTGTAACCGCTCACTCACACACACACACACACACACACACACACACACACACACACACACACACACACTACTGTGGTGGAGGTAGGTTTCCAGCTTTCTTCAAAACATCTTCTTGTGTTTAAGAGAGTAAGGAAAGTAAACAGGTAAATATAGAGTACGCTATTATTTGTGGGTAAACCACATTTCTGCTGCAAAACTAAAGAAGAATGAGTTTGTCATATTGCAACAGTATTAGGGTAAAGTTGTCCGACTTTCACCTTTGAAATATAATTAATATAATTGTAATATCAATATAATTTCAGGAATGTTTATTTTTTGCTTATTCTAAATCACATTATCAGCCAATGACTATCAAAGCACAGCACTGTTCACAGTCAGTTAAACACTGCTCATGTTGTTTTGAGGTCAGCATATCATTTCAGACCCGATATTCAAGTTAACAACATGGAGCGCGTCACGGGTTAGCTGCTCTAAAATGAAGGAGTGTGCGAACAGAAGACCCGTTTAGCCCAATAATCAGGTGTTCGTCATTACAGATGAGAATCACGGCTCATGTCAGAGCATCACTGTTACTCACTGGGGGAGAAGCGGGCCGCCGGTACCCATGTGCTCCGCTCGGGGCTCTCCGGGCTCTCCGCCTTCACCGGCAGCTGCAGAACCTCCACCGAAAACGCCAGGCGAGCACCGCCGCGCTCCCGGTCTGTATCCGCATCTGGTGACCCGCGACTCGGTCTCCGGTCCGCCATCAGAGCTTCAACGCTGAACGGGAGAATCTTCGGTCTGTGCGGATCCTCCAGCACACCGACGCGGGTCTGCATCTCCGGTTGACCGGCCAGCATCACTCCGGCATCCTCTTCTGCAGTTTGAGAACTCATGGTGACCACTGGGGCCATGCGCGGTAGCCTACACCGGGACTCGCTGAGGGTTCAGTGTAAAATAAAGCTCCGATGCTCAAAACATGCTGGTGTGTAACTCTGTGGGGTACTGTAAGATAATAACACGCGCCTGACCCAATCAGAAGCGAGAGGGGCGGGGCTAAAGTTTATCCTGAAGTTCGCTGTCGCTGTGAAGGCAAGAGGTGTGTGTGTGTGTGTGTGTGTGTGTGTGTGTGTGTGTGTGTGTGTGTGCTGTGTTTTTAAAGAGCAAAATAAAAATCCTCTGCATTTTGTAGCACAGCTTTAAATTGTGTTAAAGTATTTTATTAGCGCTACATGTTCTTGCACAAAGGCGCATTGTTTATGTGTATTTTTATTTAGTTTATTTAGTTTAGCATTCGGAATAGAGCCTATAAAACAGGGGTGCCCAAACTCAGTCCTGGAGGGCCAGTGTCCTACATATTTTAGTTTCAACCCCAATTAAACACACCTGAACCCGCTAATCAAGTTCTATCTAGGTATACAAAAACTACCAGGCAGGTGTGTTGAAGGAAGTTGGAGCTAAACTATGCAGGACACCGGCCCTCCAGGACCGAGTTTGGGCACCCCTGCTATAAAAGAATAAGCAGTGCCTTTAGAGCAGATACAGCATATATAATATTAATAACACATATAGAACACGCATGTTAATGTCATTGCGGTCTGCAGTGTGTCCCTACACGGTTTCAGCTCCAGTAAACGCTGAGAGTGTTCGATCAGGGCTGATTAGTGTTTCACTGGGGTCATTATTAGTCTCGGCGATGTTGTTGTTTGGCGCCAGCAGCGGCAGATCAAAGCCAGAACTTTAACCCTGATCCTGCAGAGCCGCGGGACACTTCGACCGACAAATGCCGTTTCTAAACCGGCCGCATGCCGCTTTGCAGCTAGCTCTCCGTGTGTACTGCTGCTGCTGACGCTGACAGGACATTCACAAGTCTCTGTTGATGATATTCCCGGGCCTTTCCCTCTGCACAGCCTACATTCCCGCTCTTTCTTAATTGGTCGTAACTGGTAAAATTACATGCAAGCGGTAATTTAGCATTTCCTTAATTTCACATCCGGCTTCTAAACGGGATAAATCTGTAATTAGGCTTGGAGACACTTAGAGGCCATTAGATGAAATGAGCGGCGCTGTGTGCCGCGCGCTTTGAAGTTTCGCGCCGCGGGAATGTTTGATCCTTCCGCAGTAAAAATGAAGCACATAAACACAAACTTGCACACACGAAAAGCATTAAACACCCTCCGCCCGAGCGCAGCGCTGGACTATCTGCCCTGGGTTGTGTTTGTGTGTTTGTGTAGAGGCGAGCTTTGTGTGGAAACAGAGTCGGGGCAATTAGCATGCCAAACACTGAGCTTTAGGGCCAGTGATGTGCCGTGGAGAAGGAGATTACCATAGTTTTTTATTGAAATCTCAGGGCAACAAATGAGGGCTGAACTGCGACACAAAGCGACTGTAAGTCCCATCGGAGCTTTGTTTAACTTCACAAACTCCACCTTTGATTCCGAGTCTGGAGGCAGGCACGTGAGACAAAGAGCCTTTGTGCTCGCTCTCCGAGAGTTGTCTTAACCCTTTTCATGCAGAGTCTGTCAATTCTGACTAAAAAGACTTTAAAGGTTCCTTGGATATCAAAAGACGGTCCGAGGGAAACGTTTGCCCCGGGCGGAAAGCGGAATGTGTGTGGATCTGCGCTGGAACATGTGCGACCCATTACGCGCTGCTCAAACTGCTGAAGTTGTGCTGCGGTTCGTGTGGTTTACATGATGCCCCCTGTATGAACATAAACACACACACATACACACACACACACACACACACACACACACACACACACACACACACACACACAGGCGCTGATTGAGTCTTAATGTGGAGGAAGAATGCGCTGTGATCAACATGATGATGCTCTCGGTGGAGATGAAAGGCGGCGCGGGAATCATTACTGATAATGTCTCCTATTTCAAAGCAATTAGCGCAATCAGGCGTAAAGAGCCACTCAATGCCTCACGGTTATTTAAGCTCCTAAACGCCACAGTGTCGCCCTCTCTCTCTGAAACCGCATGTCACTTCACTGTCAGCTTTATACGACACACACACACACACTCTCTCTCTCTCTCTCTCTCTCTCTCTCTCTCTCTCTCTCTCTCCCTCTCTCAAGGTTTAAGTAGATTTAGGCATAGAAAAATGTATAGGTATTAAACAGAATTGCATTTAAAATGTCGGCCTGCAGATATATGAAATGGCAGTGGTCATGTGTTTGTATAGTGGTTGTAAAGTATATATTTTTCAAAGTTAATATTTAAGTGTAAATATTGATCAAATGTTTTATATAAGCGCTGTAAATCATGTCAGCTCTGTCGGCTTCAGCACATCCACACTCACCGAAACATTCATTACTCGTATTTTAAACTATATTCTTCCAAAAAATGTGATGCAGAAATTAAAAATTAAATAAGCAGGTCAGCTAAACAAAACGGATCATAAATAAAACTAAATAATCGCTTATATAAAATAATAAATAAAACCAAATAAATAAAACTGACGATTGTAAAATTATTCATATAAAATATTTTACTTAATAGTAGATGTTCATCCATCTTGGAAATGCGGCTATTTAACGCGACATTAGAATAAATGTGATCTGGAGTTCGCTGTGTTCTGTCTGGACATTATTTCTCTCTTTCTGTTTGTTGAACAGTCCAACACGTGAATGTGTCGCGCGTTTGGGCTCATTCGCGGTTCCTTATTTCCTGTTTAATACAGTTAAACTGTGAGGAAATGTGCGCCCTGTTTAAAAATCCTGCTAAAACATTTTAAAACAGCTAAAACATAATTAAGAACTTTTTGATTTTGATTTTAATTAAATATTATCTTAGACATGATGTGTCGGTGTTTCCCCCATATTTTCGTACGTTTACATTAATGTTGTTTATTGTAATAAAGTGAAAAAAAGATTTTGTACAAACTATCTAATATTCAATTCGGTTCCTCTATTTCTATAGCGCTTCACAATGATTGTCAGAGAAGCTTAACATAGAAGATCTAGTAGACTGAAACTGTGTCAGTCCAGTACAGAATTGAAGATCAGTTTAAATGGAATTAAATGTGTTAGGCTATATAGAACACACACAATATATTCCATATATTATTGTTATTATTGTATTGTTATTATGATTATATTATTATGTCGGAATTGTAACGGGATCCGTTTGTGACAGAAATTATATTTCGATCAAATCTGTATGGGCTAATAAATTAATCTCGCGTTTACACACACACACACACACACACACACACACACACACACACACACTCGGTCTGATATCTCTGTGTAAACCCGCAGACTGCAGTCAATCGCTTCTGTCTGAATTACCTGCGGATGGTTTGATTAGCTGCAGTTTTACACACAGAACTTGTTAATAACATTAATCTCAAGCCACTGAGCTGAATAACGCGTCTGATGCGCTGCTGCTGTGTGTGGATTCAGCGCTTAATTAAACTTAATCAAATGTCTAATATGCGGATAACCAGCTAACAAATCAAACACTGTCAGTCTGCTGCACACGCGCTTTCCAGATACACTTAATCAGGGAGCACTGTGTGCTGGAAAATACAGGAATATATCCCCGATCCTTCTTTTGGGGATTAAAGACTAATAAAGACCAAAATAATTGAATAAGTCTTTATTTGTTTGGCGGTTTTAGCATGCATTTTTAGCATTTTGCCACGTTTGTTTATATGGGAATCTTTAAGCAATCATCTCATTTAGTGATATAGAATACGCCATTTTTATTTATGATTAAACGTGATAATAAATCATGAAATGTATTTAAGATATGAACTTTGAATTTAAATATTCACGCTAAAAAACAAAACAACGACATACATTTGCGCTAATAATAATGAGCTAATATTCTAATCAGAATCTATAATAAAGTCTTTAATTCAGTTATAAATGCAGCCTTTAAATTAAGACAATATGACGGAGGATTTTCTGGATCTTCCCTGTTTTGATCTATGCTGTTATTTTGCTCCTCTAAGCCATTATTTTCTTTAAATATGCAGTTTTTCTTTGTTTATCGTGATGACATGTGTTTAAAGCTCTGTAGCAGACCTGCTGAATCAGAACCAAATTATTAATGAAAAATTAAAATTAATGCTCAAAACAAAAACTGTTATTATACACGTTAATGTTGAGACAAATTGACTACGGCCAGACCCAGTGAATTCTGCTTGTTGTTTTTTGTCATTATTATTAATGTTATTATTGTTGTGTCTATTGTTATTATTGTAATTATTGTTTTTACTATTATTACTGTTATAAATATTATTTGCTATTATTAGCCCATTATTATTACTATTGTTATTATTGCTATCATCATCATTATTAGTATTAATTACTGATTTTATTATTATTGTTGTTATTATTGCTATTGATATCATCATCATTATTATTAGAAGTAGTGGTAGTAGTAATTATGTGATGATGATGATTATTATTATTATTATTATTATTGTGTTATTGATATCATCATTATTATTAATAGTAGTAATTAACATATTGTTATTATTATTGTTATTATTGCTATTGATATAATCATTATTATTAATAGTAGTAATTATTATTATTATTACTATTGTGTTATTGATATCATCATTATTATTATTAGTAGTAGTAGTAGTAGTAGTTATAATTATTATTGTTATTATTGTGTTGTTATTGATATAATTTTTATTACTATTAATAGTAGTAGTAATAATTTATATTATTATTATTATTATTATTGTTATTATTATTATTATCGTGTTGTTGTTGTTGTGTTGTGTTGGAGCTCGGGTGTGTGTCTGCTCTTTTCTTCTTCAGTCTCCGTGAACGCGCGTGACCCGCGGGGTTTTTAATCACCGGTTGCCTGACGGTTAAATCAGCGCATCCCTCACTATAACGGCGATAAATCGGGAAAGGGCGTTTTCTGCTGCCGCCGCTCTCCGTCTGCGGGAGGTCAGCTCGTTAAACAGGCCGTTAAAGCGCGATTTATTCCCACCTCATCTTTACGATCAGCCGCTATCAGCCCCGCCACACATTGAGCGCGCGGCCGTTTGTCTCGTTTCCCGCGCTCAGAGCGCCGCCCCCAAACCCCGCGCGCCCCATAATTAATTCCTCATTAGACAGCTCTTTATTGTTTAATTCGCGCACTTCGTAATCAAATTGGGCAGATTAATCGCTACAGAATTTAGGGCTGCCGGGAAGTGAGCGGGTTTCATCTCCTCCGCTGTATCTCCTGCGATAAATGCTTCCTCCATTACCCAGAATGCCTCTTTCTGCTCTGATGGATCTGACAGATCCTCCGAGCCGTTTAACCGAGGCCATTAAACCGCCTTCACGGCCATATATTTCTATTACACGGCTAATTGTAAAAGTCAACACTACAAATTCACATTTATTTGTGTGTGTGTGTGTGTGTGTGTGTGTGTGTGTGTGTGTGTGTGTGTGTGTGTGTGTGTGTGGGAGTGCAGAATTATTAGGCAGGTTGTATTTTTGAATAGTAATTTTATTATTGAACAACAACCGTGTTCTCAATGAACCCAAAAAACTCATTAATATCAAAGCTGAATATTTTTGTTAGTAGTTTTTAGTTTGAGCTATTTTAGGAGGATATCTGTGTGTGCAGGTGACTATTACTGTGCAGAATTATTAGGCAACTTAACAAAAAACAAATATATCCCCATTTCAATGATTTATTTTCACCAGTGAAACCAATATAACATCTCAACATTCACAAATATACATTTCTGACATTCAAAAACAAAACAAAAACAAATCAGTGACCAATATAGCCACCTTTCTTTGCAAGGACACTCAAAAGCCTGCCATCCATGGATTCTGTCAGTGTTTTGATCTGTTCACCATCAATATTGCGTGCAGCAGCAACCACAGCCTCCCAGACACTGTTCAGAGAGGTGTACTGTTTTCCCTCGTAAATCTCACATTTGATGATGGACCACAGGTTCTCTATGGGGTTCAGCTCAGGTGAACAAGGAGGCCATGTCATTAGTTTTTCTTCTTTTAGACCCTTTCTTGCCAGCCACGCTGTGGAGTACTTGGACGCGTGTGATGGAGCATTGTCCTGCATGAAAATCCTGTTTTTCTTGAAGGATGCAGACTTCTTCCTGTACCACTGCTTGAAGGTGTCTTCCAGAAACTGGCAGTAGGACTGGGAGTTGAGCTTGACTCCATCCTCAACCCGAAAAGGCCCCACAAGCTCATCTTTGATGATACCAGCCCAAACCAGTACTCCACCTCCACCTTGCTGGCGTCTGAGTCGGACTGGAGCTCTCTGCCCTTTACCGATCCAGCCACGGGCCCATCAAGACTCACTCTCATTTCATCAGTCCATAAAAACCTTAGAAAAATCAGTCTTGAGATATTTCTTGGCCCAGTCTTGACGTTTCAGCTTGTGTGTCTTGTTCAGTGGTGGTGGTTTTTCAGCCTTTCTTACCTTGGCCATGTCTCTGAGTATTGCACACCTTGTGCTTTTGGGCACTCCAGTGATGTTGCAGCTCTGAAATATGGCAAAACTGGTGGCAAGTGGCATCTTGGCAGCTGCACGCTTGACTTTTCTCAGTTCATGGGCAGTTTATTTTGCTCCTTGGTTTTTCCAGACGCTTCTTGCGACCCTGTTGACTATTTTGAATGAAACGCTTGATTGTTGGATGATCACGCTTCAGAAGCTTGGCAATTTTAAGAGTGCTGCATCCCTCTGCAAGATATCTCACTATTTTTGACTTTTCGGAGCCTGTCAAGTCCTTCTTTTGACCCATTTTGCCAAAGGAAAGGAAGTTGTCTAATAATTATGCACACCTGATATAGGGTGTTGATGTCATTAGACCACACCCCTTCTCATTACAGAGATGCACATCACCTAATATGCTTCATTGGTAGTAGGCTTTCCAGCCTATACAGCTTGGAGTAAGACAACATGCATAAAGAGGATGATGTGCTCAAAATACTCATTTGCCTAATAATTCTGCACTGCCTGTAAATAAGGTATATAAAACAGAAACGGATTACAGTATTGAGAGCTGAATGTGAATTCTTTACGCTTAGAAATGACCTGTGTGTAGGATAACCTGCCAACTAATGAACGCTAAACTGCCATTAGTCGATCAGCTGTTAGCCAATCAATAACAGCCTTTTTAGTTCATTTATAAACTCTTAATAGCAAGAGTCTGTCACCTGTTCGACACGACAGTGTGTGATATTATTATTATTATTATTATTATTATTATTATTATTATTATTATTATTGCTAATCTGTGCTGTTATTAGCGCTGCATGATACTGGAAAAATCTAACATTGCTATATTTAGTGTGTGTGTGTGTGTGTGTGTGTGTGTGTGTGTGTGTGTGTGTGTGTGTGTGTGTGTGTGTGGTCTTTATATTGCTATGAATACGATCTCACCAGATGACTTGAACATCCCTATTTGTAAATAATCTATAGTTTTAGATTGATTGGTGTTATACACACACAGATAAATACAATTTAAAACTGGTATAAATGAGGAGTGTTCAGGGACAGTTAATCAATAACCAAAGGTAAAACAGTAATGCTCAGTCTGCGCTTTAATAATTGACATTAATCGTTAAATGGTGCGATGTCTTAACCCTGCTCAGGCCTCAGGAACACATGATCAGCTGATCAAAACTGCAGATCCTCAGATGTGGATATTGTGAATGATCGATGCTGAAGGCAGATATTGTGATTGATCAGGACAGAATCTGTCAGCATGGAGAGATCTCCCCGTGCAGGTCTAGCGGAGCTTTACAGTCAGTCAAACACAGAGAGCTCATCTGCAGAGCTCCACAATGGAGAACATTCATTACTGCACAGAAACCTCCACAGAGAACATCATATTTCAGCTTCAAGATAAGTGACGAGTTCAGCAGGTCAGCATTACTCATGCTCACTACCACAGGGGCTTATCAACATTATTAAAGCTGCTTTACTGTCAGCTTACAGACTTCATCAGGGGGTTTGCTGAGCTTCATTGTTTTCAAATTGTGTGTGTGTGTGTGTGTGTGTGTGTGTGTGTGTGTGTGTGTGTGTGTCAGTCAGTTCTCCATGATGATCCTCTGGTTTCCTTCCTGCAGACACCGCCTGTAATTTCAGCCTCATCAGCGCCGCGTCCACTGAGACCAACACCAGCAGATTCTGTTTATCTGTTAATCTGTTGTTTATCTGTTTATCTGTTAATCTGTTGTTTATCTGTTTATTTGTTTATTTGTTTATCTTGGATATGTTTAAGATGTCTCAGCTGCTCTCTTTCTCATGCTTCAGTTACAGGAGATAGAACAGCACATTACACTATCCCTGCTGTGTGTGTGTGTGTGGTGTGTGTGTGTGTGTGTGTGTGTGTGTGTGTGTGTGTGAGTGAGTGAGTGAGTGAAGCCGCTGCTCCATTTAGAGGATTTAAGTGAAGTGAGATCACACACACACACACACACACACACACACCCACCAGCTGCTCTGAAACATGATGGATTCTGTGTGTTTGACTGAATTTTGCTCCTATGAACAGAATATCTCAGTCCCTGAGGGCCCAATAAACCTGTGTCTGAGCTGGAGGCGTGTCTGAGCTGGAGGCGTGTCTGAGCTGGAAGCGTGTCTGAGCTGGAGGCGTGTCAGAGCTGGGTGTGTGCTTGAGCTGGGTGTGTGCTTGAGCTGGAGGCGTGCCTGAGCTGGAAGCGTGTCAGAGCTGGGGGCGTGCCTTGAGTTGGGGGCGTGCCTGAGCTGGAGGCGTGCCTGAGCTGGAAGCGTGTCAGAGCTGGGGGCGTGCCTGAGCTGGGGGGGTGCCTGAGCTGGGGGCGTGCCTGAGCTGGGGGCGTGTCTGAGCTGGGTGTGTGTCAGAGCTGGCGGCGTGTCTGAGCTGGGGGTGTGCCTGAGCTGGGAGTGTGCCTGAGCTGGGGGCGTGCCTGAGCTGGGGGCGTGTCTGAGCTGGAGGCGTGTCTGAGCTGGAGGCGTGTCTGAGCTGGAAGCGTGTCTGAGCTGGAGGCGTGTCTGAGCTAGCTCTGATTGTTCTGGATTTCAGTCATTTTCACTTCATTTTCAGTCATTTCAGGTTAGCACTGTGGCCTCACAGCAAGAAGGTCTCTGGTTTGAGTCTCGGCTGGGTCAGTGTGTGTTTCTGTGTGGAGTTTGCATGTTCTCCCCGTGTTGGTGTGGGTTTCCTCTGGGTGCTCCGGTTTCCCCCACAGTCCAAACACATGTGCTATAGGAGAATTGATCAACTAAACTGGCCGTAGTGTATGAGTGTGTGTGTGGTGTGTATGGGTGTTTCCCAGTACTGGGTTGCAGCTAGAGGGGCATCCGCTGTGTGAAACATATGCTTGAATAGTTGGCAGTTCATTCTGCTGTGGCGACCTCTGAAATAGAGACCAAGCCTAAGAAAAGTGAATGAAGATTATTTAATATAGATATATAAATCTAGAGCCAGACAAAGGTCCAGAATTTGCCCCTCATGAGCTCATTTGTCTTATTTCGACCGCTAAGCTAAGTAAACATAACCCATCAATAAGGCTTTAAGACCAAGCAGCATCCTCTGTTGGGTGTTGCTTCGGTGAGACTAATCAGTTTTGATCAATGCTAACAAATATTTTTCATGAGTTCAACATCCAGCTGCAAGAGAACACTCAGTCTGCCATAAGGGATGCCAACTTCCACTACTGGACTGTTTTAGAGAAAACATTTTATAAGTCACTTTTATTCTAAATCTTGGACCTTATTCCAGAAACCAGCAAAGAAAATGACCAATAAGCAGGTGTGAAGCACCAAAAGCGGCTATTAAACTCCGTTTATTACTATTCTAGCTGTTGTTGTTATCCATGAATCTTCACATGTACTTTTATACAAGAGAGGCTAGAATACTGCGAAGCTCTACATTATTATTCATTCATTTTCCTTCAGCTTAGTCCCTTTATTAACCAGGGGTCGCCACAGTGGAATGAACTGGCAACTATTCCAGAATATGTTTTACACAGCGGATGCCCTTCCAGCTGCAACCCAGTACTGGGAAACACCTATACCCCCCCCCCCCCCCCCCCCCACACACACACACACACACACACACACACACACACTATGGCCAGTTTAGTTCATGAGTTCCCCTATAGCGCATGTGTTTGGAGAAACAGAAACTCCTGAAGGATTGAAACGAGCGGAGGATGAGCAAATGCTGACAGAGTTTTCCGTTTTTAAACACTTTTAATAACCCCTCAATAATATACTATTCCTCAAACCACAGGACGAGTGTGCACCCTGTAGTGTGCACTGTGTAGGGTGTAGCCTAGTGTAGTTCACTGCTGATGACAGGCGCTAGTTTCGTCGCCGGTGAGTGACGTCAGAGCGCGACGTGTCAGTCATGGCGGCCGATATTACACTGCTGTTCAAAGCGAGCGTGAAAACCGTCAAAACGCGGAATAAAGCGCTCGGGCTGATGGAGACTACCGGGAGAGAAGAACCGGGAGCCGCGAAGAGACCCAGACCGAGACAGAGGGACAGTTTCAGCTGCAAAGCCCGAGAAGTGGTGAGATAAACACACACACACACACACACACACACACACTGGAGTAAAGTTGGGTTTATTTTAGCACGTTCAGAGTTTCTGCTTAATAAGATAATTTGAGCTAATGATTAGTATTGTTTGCTAATGTAAATAAGGGAGTGACGTCAGCATATGAGTGTCGACCAGGCAGACAGTGCTGATGATGATGAAGATGATGATGATGATGATGTTTACATCTGATCTCAGACACAATATTCAGAGTATCGTGGTGAACATTATAGAGAGTGAGTCACAAAGCTGTCATTTGTCTAAAATGAACCATGAATATAAAACAACTTTACCTCAATACACACACACACACACACACACACACTGACAGATGTGATGCTTCATGTTGTCATGCAATGTTTGATCAAATAAAGAGTCATAAGTCATATAATAACATCAATTCCTCAATAGTATAATCCTATTCAGAGCTGTGTTTGTGAAGAAAGACGTACAGTATATACAGTATAACCACACTCACACACACACACACACTCTCACACACACACACACAGATGAATTATCATAAATAATAGTCACATGTTCATCATCACCGCTGTCAGCGCTCATATGTGGACAAAACCTGATTATCATCTTATTCCCTCATGAGAGTAATCAATAGAGGATGATTATTGTGCTGTTTATAATAATTCTATCATCTCCAACATGTAAAGCTCCTCAAATGACAATAATAGCGCGAATGCAGTCATTTATTAGACAATATTACTGCAGAACAGAGCTCTAATATTAAACTAGAGGCGCAGAAGCAGATACACACCAGGAAGGAAATAAACCGTGTGTGTGTGTGTGTGTGTGTGTGTGTGTGTGTGTGTGTGTGTGTGTGTGTGTGTGTGTGTGTGTGTTGGCTGTGCTCCTGTTAAACTGCGGTCACCTGTAATCCCTCATACGGTGTGTGTCGTGCGCATAAAGAGCGCTTTGTAGCGCCGGCGACTCACAGAAAACACACACTGACCCACACCCTGACACGGTGATCACTATCATCAGTTACCATGGCGACACGGTCAGAGCGAGAGCGAGCACACGCGTGACTCCACTCTGTGTGTGTGTGTGTGTGTGTGTGTGTGAGGTAAACGCAGGGTCTCTGATGATGAGATTAAATGCAGCCAGGCAGACTGTCTCCTTTAGCCTCACACACACAGACACACAGACACACACACACACACACACACACTCGCGCAGGCCTCATTGTTTAGGTATTACTTGCTCTTTTGGGTCTTAAATTACCAGAGCAATTGATCCCTCTGCCCTCCTGCAAGGCCTCCAGGACCACTGTGGGAAACACACACATGTGCACACACACACACACACCGCAGGTTCAGATGGTGACGCTGCACTGCTGCTCTCTGCTGGTCAGGACAGGAAGTGCTGCTGACTCTGATGCTCTGTTCACTAGATACAGCAGGAACGCCACAGTTCCAGAGTCCACCAGCAGACGGCGCTCTAGAGTAGCACAACTCATCTGGTGGAAGCAGAAGTGTGTGTGTGTGTGTGTGTGTGTGTGAGAGAGAGAGAGAGAGAGAACAGGAATGCAGAGCTAACCTCTGACCTCTAATGGTGTTTTTCCAGCCGTTGGCTTAGTGTTTTACCTACAGTGTGTGTGTGTGTGTGTGTGTGTGTGTGTGTGTGTGTTCAGGTCAAACTCTACAACTGCAGCAATTACATAATTGCCGTTATTAAAGCAGCAGAAACATTTCAGTAACGTTAGCAAAACAACTCGTCACACTCTGTCAGTCTGTGTGTGTGTGTGTTTGGTGCTTTAAGGGGGTTTCTGTTGAATTAATATTGCCTCAGTGTTTGACACACACACACACACACAGACTGATGTGTTTGTTCGCTCTGCAGATCTCCAACATCTCCAAGCTGAAGGACTTTCTGCTGCAGCACCGGAAAGACTATGTGAACGCCGGCAGGTCTGACAACTGTGTGTGTGTGTGTGTGTGTGTGTGTGTGTGTGTGTGTGTGTGTGTGTGGACCAAATGTCCCTACAAGTATAACAATACCAGTAATTTTTTGGTCCTCCTGTGAGGAAAGAGGGGGAGAGAGTATAAAACGTGTGTGTGTGTGTGTGTGTGTGTGTGTGTGTGTGTGTGTGTGTGTGTGTGTGTGTGTGTGTGTGTGTGTGCAGTGTGATGAGCTCAGACGTGTCCCGCATGACAGACAGTGAGCGTGATCAGATTGATCAGGATGCGCAGATCTTCATGAGGACGTGTGCAGAGGCCATCAGCCAGCTGCGCTCAGAGAGTACGACACACACACACACACACACACACACACACACACACACTACATTTATCCCAGATATTCAGCTTTATACACACACACACCCTCCACTGCGGCTTCACTGTAAATAATGGAAAATACTTAATGGAAGTCAGTCGTGTGGGGTGTGTGTGTGTGTGTAATAACTCTGTGTGTGTGTGTGTGTAATAACTCTGTGTGTTGTCGCCATCTAGTGGACAAAAAGCAGGTCTCTGTGCAGGTGAAGGACCATCGAGCAGCGGTGTTGGACCTAATAGACTCATATCTCAAAGGTACACACACACTTGTGTATATCTGTGTGTGTGTCTGTGTGTGTCTGTGTGTGTGTGTGTGTGTGTCTGTGTGTGTGTGTGTGTGAGATGGCCAGTATGTTCAGCACTCTTGATCAGTGATGTGCAGAGATGAACAATCCTCAATAATCTACTGTTTACTGAAATCAAAAGCTTGAGAAATAAACATTGGGCAAAAGTGTTGACACCCCATAATAGCTCTTCTGTGTGTGTGTGTGTGTGTGCGCACGCAGGTGTGTGTAAGCTCTACTCTGAGCAGAGAGCGGTGCGTGTGAAGAGAGTCGTGGACAAGAAGAGACTGTGAGTAGCACTGCATATAATATACCTGGAGAAGTGTGTGTGTGTGCGTGTGTGTGTGTGCGCGTGTGTGTGTGCTTGTGTGTGTGTGAGAGAGATGATCATGAGCTGATGTTCACACACAACCTGTTCCAGATCCAGATTAGAGCCAGAGCAGATCAACATGGACAAACGGCAGAGCGACGGAGAGGAGAACGGTACACACACACACACACATATACACTTACACATACACACACACAGCTGAGGGCCCCTTTGTGTAGGGGATGTCCTTTAGGGGCCCCCAAAAATTAAAGCGATGCAAAAAAAAAACCCTTAAATGAACAACTTAAAACATTTAAATTGCACTGTTCAGGCTCTGGATGAGTGTGTGTGTGTGTGAGGTGTGTGAGATATGTGTGTGTGTATGTAAGGTGTGTGAGGTGTGTGTGTGTGTGTGTGTGTATGTAAGGTGTGTGTGTGTGTGTGTGTGTGTGTGTGTGTGTGTGTGTGTGTGTGTGTGTGTGAGGTGTGTGAGATGTGTGTGTGTGTGTGTGAGGTGTCAGTGGAGTTGACATGGTTTCAGCTCTTCAGTCAGCTGATCAACTCTTCCAGCTCCGTGTTCTCTGGTCTGCTCCCTCTGGAGGCGTCTCTCTGCTCTTGTGTGTAGGAGTCGTCATGTGTGCGGAGTTTTCCACTCTGGGCTCTTCTGTATTCACCTGAACAGCTGACAGGCTACATTTAGCTAAAGTCTTAAAGCAGGGGTCACCAATCTCGGTCCTGGTGTCCCTGCAGGGTTCAGCTCCAACTTCCCTCAGCACACCTGCCCGGGTGTTTCAAGTACACCTTAAGAGCTTGATTAGCCTGCTCAGGTGTGTGTGATTAGGGTTGGAGCTAAACTCTGCAGCACACCGGCCCTCCAGGAACACGTTTGGTGCCCCCTGCTTTAAAGGGTTTGGTCATTCCTCAGCCTGTTCATGGGTAACACTGTACTGTTCCAGCAACACTACAGTGACGGCTGCAGCGTGTTCAGCTTCTGTTCTTTATATTCCTATATAAATATATATCTATATTGTGCTCATCATGCGTCACTCAGCTCCACAATCCTGACTTACACTGATGAGAAATACAGTCCTAAATGATTGTAGAGCGGGGGATTCGACTTCAGAGGCACATTCAAACCACTCAATATGCAGACAGCCACAAGTTTAACTTTGCATAACTTCAGCAGTTTAGTGGATTTTAAAATGTTCATTACCAACTAAACAACAACAACAACAACAACAACAATAATAATAATAATAATATTAACTACAAATAATGATCAACATCACTTCTGAATTAGGGAAATGTAGATGTGTGGGAAAGTGGATTAACAGCTTGAATAAATGCATTTCTACTGCGAGTGTTAAAGTTTGAGCAGCATTAAATATAGCGCACTATCACATGTCAATATTGAGTCTTTCATTAGCCCTGTAATATAACACACACACACACACACACACACACACACACACACACACACACACACACACACACACACACACACACATGCAGTGGGTTTTTACAGGCTACAGTGGTGTTACTCGGGGTGTTCATCATTTAGTTTGTATTTAATCCGGTTATTAAACGCTGCGTGTGTTTACATGGACACCAATAACCTGATTATAGTGTGATTAAGTAGAGCTGAGCGTTCATTTAATGTGTTTAAGTGTAAACGAGATGAAAGCGTAAGTGAAGCGTAAACGCCGTCAGCAGCAGCAGACGAGACACACACACACACACACACACACGGCAGAAGCTGATTCAGGTAAAGCCTCCTGCATATCAGCGCGGCGCTGCTGTTCCTGTGTGTGTGACCGTGTCCACTGCATTCACATGACGCCAACATGAAGCTGAATATCTGCGGCACGTTTGAGCTCAAATTATAATCAAGAAATCCAGAATAACCCTTCAGAATAACCCAGGACACTGAATTAACCCAGCCGGGCCTGTTGATTATTCCTCATATATAATTTATTTGCGGCCCTCCTCCTGCTAGCGCCATCTGACGGCCCCCAGTTTGAGACCCGCTGCTGTAGAGATATTCCAGTGTGTGTGTGTGTGTGTGTGTGTGTGTGTGTGTGTGTGTGTGTGTGTGTGTGTGTGTGTGTGTGTTGCAGATAAACCAGTCTCAGATGGAAATGTTGATTTGTGGGAGGAAAACAGAGTCGAGGATGACCTTTCACCTGAGGAGATACAGATGGTACATACACACACACACACACACACACACACACACACACACACACACACACACACACACACACACACACACGCTTCATCATAATGCTGATGTAAATGTGTTTCTCTTCTGTGTGTATGTTTGACCTGTGTGTTTCGTGTGTGTGTGTGTGTGTGTGTGTGTCAGTTTGAGCAGGAGAATCAGAGGCTGGTCGGGGAGATGAACAGTTTGCTGGATGAAGTCAGGTTAGGAACTAAACTTCACACACTGATGAGGAATATTGATTAGAGAGGAGATTCATTAGTGTGTGTGTGTGTGTGTGTGTGTGTGTGTGTGTGTGTGTGTGTGTGTGTGTGTGTGTGTGTGTGTGTGTGTGTGTGTGTGTGTGCAGGCAGATCGAGGGAAAGGTGGTGGAGATCTCTCGTCTGCAGGAGATCTTCTCAGAGAAAGTCCTCCAGCAGGTCAGAGTCGCTCCGTCACACACCAGGGGCTAAAGCCCCGCCTCCTGGCGTCTGATTGGACGTCACAGCTGAGTGACAGTGATGAGTGCTAATGGGTGAAGCAGAGCAGATAAAGCTCCGCCCACTACACGAAACACCGAGTAATGTGTGTGTGTGTGTGTGTGTGTGTGTGTGCGTGCGCAGGAGACTGAGATAGACAGTATTCATCAGCTGGTTGTCGGAGCAACGGAAAATGTGAAAGAAGGAAATGAAGACATCAGAGAGGTGAGAGAACGCTGTGTGTGTGTGTGTGTGTGTGTGTGTGTGTGTGTGTGTGAGAGAGAGAGAGAGAGAGAGCAGTGTGTTCATGATGTCTGTACATTCACAACAGGTGAACAAGTGTAAAAGTTCTCTCTCTCTCTCTCTCTGTGTGTGTGTGTGTGTGTGTGTGTGTGTGTGTGTGTGTGTGTGTGTGTGTGTGTGTGTGTGTGTCTATCAGGCAATCAAGAATAACGCTGGCTTTCGTGTCTGGATCCTCTTCTTCCTGGTCATGTGTTCGTTCTCGCTGCTCTTTCTGGACTGGTACGACAGCTGAACAGCAGCAGGATCTGTGTGTGTGTGTGTGTGTGTGTATGAGTGTGTGTATGAGTGTGTGTATTCCCAGACAGTACTAGTATTCGTCTCCCAGTACTGATGAGCTCAGTGTGAAACATCTTAAACTCCACAATAAAGCGTCCTCCATTCAGCTGCTGTCTATGGTCTATCTGTGCAGATACACACACACACACACACATACACACACACACACACACACACACACACACACACTTCTGCTTTATTTCAAGAGTTCACACTCAGCTGATGATTGATTATAAAGTGTGTTTGGCATGCTGTCCCGGGAGAGAGCCCTGAGCTCATAAGATCCTCGAGCCCGGGGCTCCCTCCCGTTTGCAGGGTGAGAGGGGAGTTTGAGCTCAGGCAGATGTGGAGAACTCCCCTGCTGTAGCTAATGAGCAGACAGTGATCGCTCTTCAGAGATGACTCTTACTAGCAGCATGTCTGGTGCTGATCTGGATTAGTCCATTAACTTAAGCTGCATGTGTTTGGACTGTGGGAGGAAACCGGGGCACGCGGGGGAAACCCCCATCAGCACGGGGAGAACGTGTAAACTCCACACAGAAACGTCAGCTGGCTTGGTAAAGACTGGAACCAGTGATGTTCTTGCTTTGAGGCAACAGTTCTAACCACTGGGCCACCGTGCCACCCACGGAACTGAGGGTGTTTATAGTGGCTTAGCTATCGTCTGATTGGTGAATGATCAGTTGGATAATGCGGGACCGGCTGTGATCAATCATCAGCACATCATCCTCTCGACATTAAGCTACGGTCACACTAGAGTTTGAGCTGGTGAAATTCTGTCGTACGGCGCTGTGTAAAAGGGGCGGGATTAAACCAGATGATCAGACATTAATAAGTGAGCTATCGGTCCATGTTTACATTTCTGTCCAGAGAGGTCATGTGTTGATCCTGGATTGGTCTCACGCAGTCAAGTGATGCGATTTCACAGGTCAGAGTTCACCAAGCTGGAACTTTTCAACGCAGCAACCTGCAAAACTCGACGCATGACCTTGAGTTTCCGGTCTGACACATTTGAGTGTGTATGAATGGAAGTCTATGGGGAGAAAAGTCCAGTGTGAGCGCAGCTTCAGTTTAGAAATAAACGTCAGTGTGTGGAATGAGAGAAATCAGCTGAATATGAGGACTGAATATGCTTATAGTGATGAGGGTTCACACACACACACACACACACACACACACACACACACACACACACACTGCTCTAGTCATGATTATATTTAAACAGCAGTAGAGTTTGAGCTTTATAATATCCTGTGTGTGTGTGTGTGTGTGTGTGTGTGTGTGTGTGTGTGTAAACTACACAACATCTAGAAAACAGCACAGACACAGATAAACTGCAGATGAACGAGGCTTCTAGTGTAGTAAACACACATTACAGCGCTTGAGCATCAGTAGCAGACACTGAGCGGCTGATGATGAGCCTCACGTCTGACTTCATCCACTGCAGCTCTGCATCATCATCATGTGTCGGTGTGATCGCTGTTGTATAGACAGTGTTGGGGAGAATACTTTGTAAATGTATTTAGTTACAGAATACAGAATACCTGCTTTAAAATGTATTGTGTAATGTATTCCGTTACTTTGCTTAATCCTGGTACTGTATTCTAAATACTTGAAATACTTGAATACTTCCCCTTGAAAACAGCCTTCAAGTCTATTAAATGTCACACTATGCGTTGGTAGCAATTTCTGCAGGAAAACAGAGGGCCTATAATGCTAAACTATTGACTGACAGGGAAAAATAAATAAAACAATATAATTATGTTTATTAAATAATGTTTATTTATCAAAGTGTCAACAAATTAAATTTCTGTTTCTGTAATAAACATAAAAAGAGCTTGAACATAGACAGCATTACTGTCTGTAATATACAGTATATGTATTTAATATGCATTTTGCTTACCCTTTGTATTTCACAGTCTGCACAGAAAAATATCAGGTATACAAGAAAAGAAAAACTTCAAAATAGTTTATGTAAAACCAAGGTAATGCAGGGGTTTTCAAACTTTTAGGACACACGCCCCCCCAAGACTGTCCATTTTCACTCCCCCCCCCCCCCCCCCCCCCCCCCCCCCCCTCCATTCCCCATGTGCAAACATCATTCACATATTACTGGCTGCGTTTAAATTGTGTAGCATTAATTACGTTGAAACATAAATATACAGCTTACCTGATTCAGTGTGAAGGCTGAGCCTTTTTCTGTGGTTGGATTACTGACTCGACTATTTTTAACTGTAAATCATCTTCCACTGTCAATAAGTGTGAGCCATAGTCTACTTGCTTTTGATGAACGTACAGAAAATGCTGCTTCGCAAATCCAAGTTCACAGAGCCCTGACAGTGTGATTGAGTCGAACATTGAGTATGTTTACATGGGCAACAATACTTTAATATGATTTTATTATGATTAAGACAATACTCTGATTGAGTCACCATTTAAAAAGCGATTTTAGATGACCTTAATCCGACTACAGTCATAACTGAACTAGAAATGGAGTTAAGACTTGTGGAGTATGCATATATTAGTGGCATTATTGAAGTAAACACCGCAATCAAGATATTACTGTCATGTAGGACTTTTCTCTGCATTTTGCGACAAGATCCACACACAAGGCTGTCAGTAAAGGACCGCACACACACACACCCATCACGAACAACCGTGTTGCCAGATTGGGCGGTTTTGAATTGGCATTTAGGCGGGTTTTGGATAGCTTTTGGGCTGGAATCAGTCAGCTACATCTGGCAACGCTGATCACGAAATGCGGAAGTTTTTTTCTTTCTATTTCACGTGCGCTATCAAATCCCATTAAAACATCTTCCAACAGTCCTTACTAAATATTCGCGTCTAATAACCCAGTTTGTCATGGGGAAATGTTCATGAGTGAAAGTGCCGAACTGCAGTTAAAGTCGAAAAATTAAAGATGAAACACCCGAAATCTCATGAGACTCTGCAGGAAACGTGAATAGACGTTCAAAAAGCACTTTACGTAACACCGTAATTATATTATTGTCCTATTCATGCCCGTAGCCAGGGGGGGTTCGGGTGGTTCGTACGAACCACCCCCCACGGGCAAAAGGTCCAGAATTTGTCCTTTTAATTATTTCATGTAATTTAATATTATATAATATATGTATTATACAATTATAATAATATATTTATATTTAATATATATTGTAATAAAGTGTAATTTTAAATAATTATGGCCAGTAATTCGAATCCCATAGAGCCTCAAAGCCATAATAATTTGACGCGAGTCACGTGACAACCCCGAGTGCTAACGTTTGAATCTTTGATGCGAAATCCTCATCCATACTGAGTAACGCTATGGGTCGAAAAGAGCAAGAGAGGCGGAAAAGAAAGCAGGCAGCGGCGTGTTTATCGCAAAATATTGAACATATGTTCAAAAAGACTGCTAAACAGGGTAAGGCTAATGTTACTTAATTCCTATGAGAATCTGTCCCTATCCATGAGGTTGTAGGCTAACTGGCCGCATTAGCCGGGACGGCATGTACATTTATTGATTTGTCCGTTAACTTACACGAGCTCCCTCTCCCTATTTTTGCCATTTTTTTTTAAATAACTGTCCGATGAAGGCTTTAACGGCAAACGGAGTCCTCAGCCGTCAGATGTCACCACAGCAAAAGGCGCTAATTCAGTCACGTCTGTGTTTTTGAGGCTGTTTGGTCACTTCATTCGTTTTATTCTGATCAGATATAAATCCGATCGCTCAAACAATTTCAGAAGATGATCTGGGATGCATTCCAGATGAAACTGGACAGGTCTAATCATTTTTTTAGACAAAATGAATATAAATGAAACAAATTATGACCTGGAGGAGAAAATCTGACCTGAGAAACACCTGCAGAAGCAGGTGCAGATGTTAGAGAAACACGTGTAGATGCGCTTTTACAGCCAAACACTTGTAAAGTGTGCAAAATTCTATTAAAAACATATTTACTAAAAGCATAAAACCAGTGTTCTAACTTTTCTTCATCTGCCAAAAAAAATAAATAAATAAAAAAAAAAAAAAAAAAAATATATATATATATATATATATATATATACACAAAGATAAAATAAATCAGTGATTAGAGATGAGTTATTAAAACTATGATTAGAAATGTGTTGATAAAATCTTCTTAATTAGGTTGTATATAATAATAAAATACAACAAATATTTAAACAAATTAAAGAAAACTATGATGAATTAAGACAAATATTAAGAATTAAGACCCTATATTTAGGCTTTTGTCTTAATTCATCATAGTTTTCTTTAATTTGTTTAAATATTTGTTGTATTTTATTATTATTTTCTTTCACTTAATTTAAATGTTAATTAAGTGAAAGAGTTAAAATGTTCAATTAATATCACATGGCAACATTACATTAGGGCAACGCAGTGGCGCAGTAGGTAGTGCTGTTGCCTCACAGCAAGAATGACGCTGGGTCGCAGGTTCGAACCTCGGCTGGGCTGGGTCAGTTGGCATTTCTGTGTGGAGTTTGCATGTTCTCCCTGCATTCGCGTGGGTTTCCTCCGGGTGCTCCGGTTTCCCCCACAGTCCAAAGACATGCAGTACAGGTGAATTGGGTAGGCTAAATTGTCCGTAGTGTATGAGTGTGTGGATGTTCCCAGAGATGGGTTGCGGCTGGAAGGGCATCTGCTGTGTAAAATCGTGCTGGATAAGTTGGCGGTTCATTCCGCTGTGGCGACCCCGGATTAATAAAGGGACTAAGCCGACAAGACAATGAATGAATGAACATTACATTACAGATGTGCAGCATGCACCTGTAGTTCTTTGAAAAGAGATGAAAAATAAAAGACAATATAATATTTCGTTTGATTTCAAGGCAAATGTATTTATTATTTTGGGAAGAGTATGTTATAAACAAAAAATAATTTACCCTATAATGGCAGTAATCGTGGAGCCTGTCTTATTATAAGTAAAGCACAAACGCTTCTGTATCCTGCATTTTTTAAAAACTTGACTTAACTTTTTTTGAAAAATAATTTATAAAAGTGTCAAACACCAAAAGCAGTCAATAAATCAATGTTTATAAATAGAGTTTTATGTAATAAGTACACTGATAATGACAATGATAACGCCCCCCTGTTTTTTTTTTCCTAATTTCTGTTTAACAGAGATTTTATCAACACATTTCTAATCATAATAGTTTTAATAACTCATCTCTAATCACTGATTTATTTTATCTTTGCCATGATGACTGTAAATAATATTTTACTAGATATTTTTCAAAGACACTTCTATACAGCTTAAAGTGACATTTAAAGGCTTCACTAGGGTAATTAGGGTAACTAGGCAGGTTAGGGGAATTAGGCAAGTTATTGTATAATAATGGTTTGTTCTGTAGACTATCGAAAAAATATAGCTTAAAGGGGCTAATAATATTGACCTTAAAAAAAATTCAAAAATGCTTTTATTCTAGCTGAAATAAAACAAATAAGATTTTCTCCAGAAGAAGAAATATTATCAGACATACTGTGAAAATGTCCTTGCTCTGTTAAACATCATTTAGGAAATATTTAAAAAAAGAAAAATAAATTCAAAGGGGGGTTAATAATTCTGACTTCAACTATATATACATGTGTGTGTGTGTGTGTGTGTGTGTGTGTGTGTGTGTGTGTGTGTGTGTGTGTGTGTGTGTGTGTGTGTGTGTGTGTGTGTGTGTGTGTGCGTGGTAGGCATGGGACGATAAACGTTTTCAAGGTATACCGCGAAAAGTCAAGGTTTTTGGCAGTTTGTTACAATACATTTTTTGTTTTTCTTATTTCTAAAATTGCTTTCTCTCTTGATATGGACTAATAAATTTAAGTACTATACAGTATATGTGTATATACCCCCCCCCACACTTCTTACTTATTCAAATGTATATATTTGAAACACTAATCTCAACATATTATTTGCTGTAATATAAAACTTTGATACATGTTTGTAGATTTATTAGAAAATACATTTAATGCATGTTTGTATACTTTATTGATAATAGTAAATACATGTAACTTCAGTTGCAGCTGGTGCTGATACAGTTGCCGTTTATACTGATATTTTGATAATGGTTAAAGATTTCAAGATGGTTAAAGATTTATTTAAGATTTTAATTGTATGTAGTAAAATGTCATGTCAATGTAAAATATGTGAGTATTAAAACAAACAAACATTAACATACCATATATAATTTCATTAAATTATACTTTACATGTCAGGGCTCCATAGTTGTGCATGTACATTCATGCAGTAGGCAAAGTTATAAAGCATCTGTACTGTTTAAAACATAATTAAAGCATAGTTTGCAGACAAATTGTATGTTAGTGATTCTAGAAAATACCCATCTGATTTGACTGACTTTAAATCAAGTTTCAGAGCATGAAATAAAAACATACAAAAAAAAGTTTTAGTTATCTATGCAAAATAACATACAATTGTATGAAAAATGTAAAATAACATACAAGTGTATTTCAGATAATGAAAAAGTAAAGTGCACTGAAATCACTGACCGATGCTTATAATGTATTACAGATTATTCACAACAGCTTAGGGGAGAACAAGAGGGAACACAGCATGTCAGGGAAGAACAAGGGGTTATGCAACATCTCAGGGAAGAAGAAGGGGGAACGCAGCATCTCAGGGAAGCACAAGGGGGAACACAGCATCTCAGGGAAAGACAAGGGGGAACGCAGTATCTCAGCGAAGAACAAGGGGTTATGCAGCATCTCAGGGAAGAACAAGGGGGTATGCAGCATCTCAGGAAAGAACAAGGGTTTATGCAGCATCTCAGGAAAGAACAAGGGGGGGAACAACATCTCAGGGAAATTCAGGAGGACCCACTCCTTGTCATGAAAGTTCAGGAGAAATTGTTCAGTGATCTAGGGTTTTTGATTCATGCCTCAAAATCAGTTAATGAAATCTTAGAGAGTGTGCGTAAATTGTCTGATGGCCAGAAATACCATTTACTCAGGAACCACAATAGGCCTTCTGAACACTTCATCTTCCCAACACAATTCCTTGCTGGTTGCAACAGGGCATTCAAGTATGGGTGGTTGGAGGAATATGGCTGGTGGTTGGTGTACAGTTCTAAGCTTGATGGTGCCTTCTGTGTGTGCTGTGCCTTGTTTGTGAAAGAAAAAGACAGAAAGCAGATGGGCGTTTTAATCAATTCTCCATTCACAAAATGGCAGAAGAAAAGCTTAGTAATAGGCAACCATTCAACCAAAGCTTATCACTTAGCTGCAGTTGAAAGTGCTGAGATGTTTCTCCAGTCAGTTGAAAAACCTCAGACTCAAATCTTGGTCCTTATGGACAGTAAGAAGGAAGCCAATATAAAAGAAAACAGACACATACTCAAGTCTGTAGCAGAATGTGTACTATACTGTGGTCGCCAGTGTATTGCACTTAGAGGTACAACTGAAAAGCATTATTCTACTGGCAATCCTGGAAACTTCTTGGCCCTGATGAAACTGCTTGCAAACCATGATGAGAAGCTGAGGCAGCACATGGAACGTCCAAAGCTTAGAAATGCCACCTACCTCTCACCTCAAACCCAAAATCAGATGATTGATGTCATAGGAAAACGAATGATTCAGGCCCAGATAGTGGACGAGGTCAAAAATGCACAGATCTATACCGTTATGGCTGATGAAGTGACATCCCATAATGTGGAGATGATGCCACTGTGTGTGAGGTTTGTGGACAAAGACTTAAACATCAGGGAGGAATTGCTGGAAATTTGCTCTTTGCCACGAATCACAGGCAGTCACATTGCAACTGCAATTACGAATGTGCTAAGTCACCTTAACATAGAGATTAGTGATTGCAGAGGCCAGGGGTATGATGGTGCCAGCAACATGAGCAGTGAAAATGTTGGTGTCCAGGCTTTGATCAAGAAGCATGCACCTAAGGCGGTGTACATGCACTGTAATGGACACATCCTAAATCTTGTCATTGCACGCTCCTGTGCTCTTCCAATTGTGCGCAATATGATTGACAAGATGAAGTCTACTATCATATTCTTCACCTACAGCCCAAAAAGAGAACACCTACTTGTGGAGGTTGTAAATAAGGATGCACACTCTACTGGCCAGAGGAAACCTTTAATTGACATATGCCGCACAAGATGGGCAGAAAGGCATGATGCATATAGCCACTTTTATAGTGCTTTCATCTTTATTGTTAAGGCTCTAGAAGTCATCGCAGTTGGTCTCCATACAGAGGATTACAGCCAAGATGTCACCACTGGATGGCATGGCAAGGACAAAGCAGAGGCATATAGTCTCTTGTCTGGGCTTCAAAACTTCGGTTTCATCCTGACCTTTCTCACCGTCTATCAAGTTTTGTCCCACCTTACAGGCATCACAGTGAAGCTTCAAAGAACCTCAGTTGACATCGTCGAGGCATTTGCCATGGTAGATGAGGTCAAAAATATCTACAAGGACCTGCGTGAGACAATTGAGGATGACTTCACCCAAATATATGAGCAAGCAATCAGGATGGCTTCTCGGGTCAATGTACAACCTACCAGTCAACCCAGGGCTGCTGGAAGGCAGATGCACAGAGAAAATGTACCTGCTCAAACTGTGAAGGACTACTATCGCCGCAACATGGCTATTCCTTTTCTAGACCATGTCATTTTGGAATTTGAATCCAGATTTAGTCCACTATCTGTAACCGCATCAAGGCTCCTGGGTCTAATTCCATCCATGCTGTGCAACTCTGATGTGACATTGGACATATCTGAAGCAGTCCAACTTTACCAAGATGACTTACCTTCACCAGAGCTCTTTGACCAGGAACTAAAACGCTGGAAATTGAAGTGGCAAAACAAGTCATCAGAACAAAGGCCAACTTCATGTGCTGAAGCAATCAAAGAATGTGATTTGCTGATCTATCCAAATATTTTCAAGCTACTCAAAATAGCTTGTACTTTGCCAGTTACCTCGTGTGAATGTGAACGGTCAGCCAGCACTCTCCGGAGGCTAAATACATTCATGCGTAGCAGCATGGGAGAGGACCGATTGTCATCCCTGGCCCTCATCCATACACACTATGACATGGCAGTTAACCTGGATGAAGCTGTGAACATATTTTCCAAATTGTACCCAAGAAGATTGGAGCTGACCAGTGTTCTCATTCCATAAGTCCAAATGACAGAGGCAATGACAGAGAGATAAAATCATAATGAGTAGCTGAACTTAGTTTAGTAGTAGTTTAAAAAAATATTCCAGTAAAGTTTCTTAAATGTGAACTGTTTTAGTGTAGTTTTTGAACTTGTGAACTGTGTGTGTGTGTGTGTGTGTGTGTGTGTGTGTGTGTGTGTGTGTGTGTGTACGTGTTTTTGTGACATATCAGGACACAAATCTGTATAATGACATGGGTATGACACAGGTATTACAAAAAGCAGGTGAAATATGAGGACATTGGTGACGTCCTCACTTCTCAAAAAGCTTCTAAATCACACAGGATGAGTTTTTTCAGAGAGTAAAGCTGTACACTGTCTCCTGTGATGGTTGGGTTATTCAGAGAGTAAAGCTGTACACTGTCTCCTGTGATGGTTGGGTTTAGGGGTAGGGTGGGGTGAGGGCAATATAATATACGTTTTGATCTGTATAAAATGAATGGAAACCTATGTAATGTACCCACTTTTCACAAAAACAAATGTGTGTGTGTGTGTGTGTGTGTGTGTGAGAGAGAGAGAGTGTTAATTCTGGTATGCATTACGTTAAGTATAGCAATACAAGTCATTATATATATATATATATATATATATATATATATATATATATATATATATATATATATATATATATATATATATATATATATATATATATATACATACACACAGTTGAAGTCAGAATTATTAGCCCCCCTGAATTATTAGCCCATCTGTTTACTTGCTGTTTAGAGCAGATTTTTCCAACACATTTATAAACATAATAGTGTTATATTAGACTAGATATTCTTCAAGACACTTCTATACAGCTTAAAGTGACATTTAAAGGCTTCACTAGGTTAATTAGGGTAAAGTTAGGGTAATTAGGCAAGTTACTGTATAATGATGGTTTGTTCTGTAGACTATCGGAAAAAATATAGCTTAAAGGGGCTAATAATATTGACCTTAAAATGGTGATTAAGAAATTAAAAACTACTTTTTATTCCAGCTGAAATAAAACAAATAAGACCTTCTCCAGAACAAAAAAAAAAAAAAAATATCAGACATACTGTGAAAATTTCCTTGCTCTGTTAAACATCATTTGGGAAATATTTTAAAAAGAAAAAGAGATTAGGTGGGCTAATAATTATAATTCTGACTTCAACTGTATATATATATATATATATAATATTTGTGTGGGTTAGGTTTAGGGGCAAGGTTGGAGTAAGAACACAGAATTTTACGATCATTAACTCTGTAGGTTTCTGCCAATATTGTTGTAAATCTTGTTGCAAATAATTGCTGAAGCTTTTGTGTGTGTGTGTGTGTGTGTGTGTACTTGGATAGGTCAAATGCAGAGGACCAATTTCGAGCATGGGCAATATACTTCACTTAATTTTATATACATGTATTGAGTAAACAAATAATTAAAACAAATTAAAGTGCAAAAAGATGATCAAATAAACGTT
>LR812532.1:61609-126609 GCA_903798195.1 Danio kyathit
CCCGCTGTGTTAACTTAGTGTATGGGGGACTTTTATTTTGAAAACAGTAGAAGCAGCTAAAGATTGTGTTCTATGAGACACTTCATGAGCCGTCGGGTCACAACATGCAGGATATACAGATTAAACACTACTCAGCTCCACACTGAAGAGGCGTAATGTGTGTTTGACTGTCTTCTGTTCATTTATGGTGTTTATTGTGAGATTTTCTGTGTGTGTTTGTAATAAATCAACGCACACACACACACACACACACACACACACACACACACACACACAGACACACACACTGCGGAGTATACAATCCACCTTTAGTAATGGAGTCATGTCACTCAGCTTTCACTGTCATTCCCTGAAGCAAAGAACAGAAATACACTTTATTACACATCATCTGCTTATGCAGACGGTGACATCACATCCTGTTTGTGTGTGTGTGTGTGTGTGCAGGTTTATGTGCTTTACAGGGACACAAAGGTGTATAATGACAGGCGTATGACTTAGATGAGCTCTATAACAGTGGTTTAAATTAAAATGTATACCGGTTGATTTACATGTGTTGTGTGTGTTGTGTGTTTCAGCTGGTGGTTGGGTGTGTCTGTGCTGCTGCTGGCGGTGTGTGTGTCTCTGGCGCTCTTCTGTATTGTGTATCTGGAGTGGTTTCGCGGCGTCCGGCACTACGATCAGGAGTATCCTGCTGTTCCTGCGCTCACCACTGCTGCGTTCATCGCCGCGTCCTGCAGGTCTCTCACACACACACACACACACACACACACACACACACACCAACACACACACACACACACACACACACACACACACACACACACACACACACACACACGCAAAAGCACACAGAGACACACACACGCAAAGCACACAGAGACACACACACATCCACACCACAGAGACAGGCAGACACACACACACACACACACACACATTCTGTCTTCATTTACTCTTTTTGTCAAACCAGTTGAGTTTCTTCTGTTGAACACAAAAGAAGATATTTTGAAGAATGTAAAGCTGCAACCACTGACCTCTACATTTTGTCTAAACTTTAAACTATTTTAAAATTCAACAAAAGTATCACAAATGACAGAACTGTGTGTGTGTGTGTGTGTGTGTGTGTGTGTGTGTGTGTGTGTGTGTGTGTGTGTGTGTTTCAGTCTGAACATCGCGCTGTGGCCGGTGTGGTCCTTCTTCACTCCGCTGATTCTCTTCACTCAGTTTATGGGTCTGGTGATGCTGATTTCTCTGCTGGGCTGAAACACACCTTTAGCAGGACACACACACACACACACACACATGGACAAAAGCTTTATTATATGTGTGTGCGTGTGTGTGTGTTAATGGTGAACACACCTGTTCTGAGCAGCCGCAGCACATCCGCGTGTCACTGGAGCGTATGTGACCTCTGCCTGACCTCTCCATGACCTTTGACCTCTGAGCCCTGCTTCAGTCCAGTTCTGAGGATTCGCTCTGGAGATCAATGAGAGACGGATGAAAACACACACTCTGACTCTCGGATCAGCACACACACACACACACACACACACACACACACACACACACACTGAAAGGTTCAAGGTTTCCTCCACTGAAGCGCTCATTAAAGTCACAGTACACCTGTAGATGATCGTCCGCTTTAAGTGCTTTCAGACCTCATCTCTGTTGATCACTAATGAAGATATTTTGAAGAATGTTGGAAAGCTGTAGCCTTTGACTTCTACAGTAGGAGAAACAGATGCTGTCGGTCAGTCGCTGTGTGTTTTAATCTTCAGAGATCTTCATTGGTGTTGAACTGAAGCTCTAGCAGGTCTGGAGCGGGTCATGTCAGAGTAGTTCTGTGATCACCTGTGCCTTTAAGCTTTGGCTAGAGTACAGCAGGTGTTTTCTTTCAGGTCCTGTAGACCGTGTATGTTGTGTAAGTCAGTGTTTATCTCTGAAGGGTCTTCTAGAAGTGCTGATCCTCCATGTGTGCTGACAGAGCTCCTCTTGTCTCTGCAGGATCTGCTTCAGTCCTCTCTGCTTGACTCTCTCAGACTCTCTAATGTGTGTAAAGTCATCTGTACATCCCCATCAGCCAATCAAATTAAAGAGCTTTTGTATGTGATGAGTTTGTGTGTGTTCTGACGCTCTCGCTGGGCTTGGGTTATCTGCAGGTCAGTGTGAGGTTAGTGCTGGGTAAAGGTTGAGCAAATAGAACCTCTTCAAAGATATGTGTGTGTGTGTGTGTGTGTGTCTGTGTGTGTGTGTGTTTACAATAATCCATGATGACTGTTCTCAGGTAGTTTAGCACCAGATTTCCTCAGACAGACAGTCTTTGTGTATTGTTGGAAATTGTTGTTTTTCAGAGAATGTGCAAACCTTCATCTCTAGTGTAAATCAGCTCTAATCGGAGCGTCTGGAGCCTGAAACTTTAATTACTTTAAAGAGTTTTGATTATTTAATAGTTATTACGTTTTAGTTTAGTGCTGGGCAAAGATTAATCCAAAATAAAAGTCTGTTTTTTAAATTATATATATATATGTGTGTGTGTGAGTGTGAGTGTGTGTGTGAGTGTGAGTGTGTGTGTGAGTGTGTGTGTGAGTGTGTGAGTGTGTGTGTGTGTGTGTGTGTGTGTGTGTGTGTGTGTGTGTGTGTGTGTGTGTGTGTGTGTGTGTGTGTGTGTGTGTGTGTGTGTGTGTGTGTGTGTGTGTGTGTGTGTGTGCGCAGGGATGGGCAAAAATACATTGAAATGTGTTTTAAAATGAAATACCCAATACATCATTTGCATGTATCAGTAAACTCCAGAATACAGCAGCCACAAATGCAGCATAATAAAATATGATTGGGTACAAAAATAGAATTGGGATTGGGCCTAAGACAGCTTCTCTGCCAGCTCCTCTACGTTAGTATAAACTTGTTTCTCTTTCATTTTAGTATAAATTACTAAAGGAAGTCCTGTGTTGAAGAGGATCTCTTTAATCACTGTAAACCGTGTAATGATAAGGAGTTGGAATATAGCGCTATATCTCTGCATTGTGTTTCAATACGTTGCATGGCCAGTAAAATGAACATCATCTTTTAACAGTCTTGTAATATAAAAGGGTGATATCAAAGTGGTTATTTTATTTTATTTTTTCATAATTTCTAAAAATAAATGTGATTTTTGCAACTGAAATCTTCAATACTGTGAAAACATGATTTCTGAAAACGACTAAATCTCCAGTTTAGTTCTGTCATTTCCATACATCATGTTTTTGCAGGTGTTCTCTTTAATGCACAACATATAATATGATCTCTCAAAAAATGGAGTTCAGTCTTTGCAAAGTCTGGAGTTTTGGACCGGTCTGTATAGACTGGAGTATTATTATATATTTGTGTCTAATACACTGGATTGTGGACAGATCAGCTACTGGCATTTAAAACAACCAATGAAGTAAAGATTTCGCCACTGTAGGACTTATTTTATATTATTTGTCTTATTTTCTTGGCATCTACATCAGCAGTCCGTCCAAAACTACTATTATCTGTGCAGTTTACTCTCTCCCGAGAGTTTTGTGAGTCCTTCTTTAACTGGAAGAGTCTGTTTACGCTCTTAGTGAACACCAGTACACAGTCTTTAGGTGTTTTTATTTTGAAAGTTCCTTTGCATTTCCAGCTGCAGCACTGAGACTGAGAATGATCGTGTGCTGAAGGCTCCACATCCTGATCTTCAGGACTGATATTTTAATTTATCTAATTTCTTAAGCAAAGATGCTGATGCTGAATTGTACACTGTACTGCCATTATATATTCCTGGTCCTAGGCATTGTGCAGTATGCTATTTTCAATGATTGTGGACTTGCTCTCAAATATACCCCTGCCAATTGTCTGTTATTTTCTATATGTGTTGCATAATTTCCATCCATACTCCAAGCATTGATCATTTTCTTAATTTTCTGTTCTAATCTCAAGCCTAGACAAAGAACTGAGAAAGCCCCAATCTGAGGCTGCATTTGTATGATGTCATCATGTAGACTTCTTACTGAGTATTGTACACTATTTTAAAAATACAAGACACTAAAGTATTTTGAGACAAAATATAAACCTGTTTTCATAAACCCCATAAAATACAGATTACACAATACTATTGTGTGTTTAAAATACGTATGAAATACATGTATCATAATTACTGCCCATGTGTGTGTGTGTTAGAGATGTACATACACAGATATTTAAATTTATGTAAAATATGGATCATATTCATATATATTTTTATATCTAAATATAAATAAACATGTTTATAAAATATATGCGTGCATGTGTGTATTTATATGTACATAATAAATACCCACAATACACACATATGTCAGTCAAAACAAACCTTTATTTGGATGTGATTAATCGTGATATATATATTTGCTCAGAGTTTAAATAGTAGAAACACTCAGATCATTGATGTGGTTTATGTCCCAATGTTTACAACTGTTATATCAGAGTATTTGCTGGTGGAACTGTAGCGACAGCAGAACTCTCTCAGTTAAGATTATCAGCATATCAGTTCATTATCTATTATTATTACACGACTCTGTGAATACTTGACTCTGATTGGTCAATAAAGACATTCCAAGCTCTGTTATTCTCAGATAACAACTGATTAAACCAGTAACACAAACTCATCCGGGAACCAACCAGCTTGACCATCAGTGAATATATTCAGATATAAATATATAAATGTCTATATATATCTGTCACTCCGATGTTCTTGACTGTTTGGTGTCATATTGTGACTGAATAATAATAATATTAATAGTAAGTAGGTTAGTGTAGGCTGCGTCCAGCTGTATTATTAATGAGCTAATAAACAATTACAGCTCAGATGAATGCTTAGTGTCTTAAGCTGCGGTCACACTAGAGTTTGAGCTTGTGAAATTCTGTTGTTCGGCGCTGTGTAAAGGGGCGGGATTACACAAGATGATTAGACATTAATAAAGTGAGCTATCGGTCCATGATTACATTTCTGTTCAGAGAGGTCATGTGTTGATCCTGGATTGGTCTCATGCAGTCAAGTGATGCGATTTCACAGGTCAGAGTTCACCAAGCTTGAACTTTCCAACGCAGCGAACTGCAAAACTTGTCACATGACCTTGACTTTCCGGTCTGACACATTCACATGCGTATGAATGGAAGTCTATGGGGAGAAAAGTCCAGTGTGAGCGCAGCTTAACAGTTGGCCAGTGTAATAATCAGCATAATGCACATCCAGCCGGCGGTTATCATAATGTACAGGCTTTATTCTGCAATGACCACTGACTGGATGTACATCGCCTCACCCGTATATCACCTACTGGATTGTGTGTGTGTGTGTGTGTGTGTGTGGATCTCAATGTCTGTCAGGGGATGCACTTGTTGATGCTTCCACAGCTCACACACACACACACACACACACACACACTCAGTGTTTCTCAGCTGCCGAGGGCTCTTCTGATGTCGACTGCCTGATTATTGCAGTCTAACAATCCTTTAGAGGATCTGGATTTCAGAAGTTCTGCGTTGGTATTGTGTGTGTATGCTAATGCCGAGAGGTGTGTGTTTAGTGTCTAGTTTCTGTGAAGCTCTCAGCAGCTTCATGTTGAACAGATTGTTAATCAGGCCTGCAGGACACACAGATAGTAACGCATTACAGTAATCTAACTGAGAGCTCATGACGGCATGAAGAAGCTTCACTGCTTTACACACTGATAGCGGATGTTGAAGTTTGGCAACATTTATAAGATGGAAACACACTGAGACGTGATGACGGACTGCTATCTGATATCAGCCCCAGGACTGAACTGAACGTTCAGCTGAGATCAGTATACAGGAATTATTGTGCACAAAACAGCACAGTAAACCTGAGACGCCTGCTCGCACACGGAAAACAAGAACACACTCAACATCCGCATTGTGGAGATTATCATGTGTGTTGATTTTGGAAATGCAGTGGTGTCGCTGGTTTGAGTCTCGGCTGGGTCAGTTGGTGTTTCTGTGTGGAGTTTGCATGTTCTCCCCGTGTTGGTGTGGGTTTCCTCCGGGTGCTCCGGTTTCCCCCACAGTACAAACACATGCACTATAGGGAAACTGATCAACTAAACTGGCCGTAGTGTATGAGTGTGTGTGAGTGAGTGAATGAGTGTGTATGGGTGTTTCCCAGTGCTGGGTTGCAGCTGGAAAGGGCATCCGCTGTGTAAAACATGCTGAAATAGTTGGTGGTTCATTCCGCTGTGGCGACGCCTGATGAATAAGTGACTAAGCTGAAGGAAAATGAATGAATGAATCACAGTCATGTACACTTCTCTGTGTGTTGGTCAGTGTACGCTTTGAAACTGTCAGCAGTCGGGGTTTATATCCACCAAGCATCTAAACATGCTAAAGGAAGACTAAATTAGAGCATCTAATAGACATCTAAGAATAGCCCAAAACTAGACTAGTCGTCATATTCAGATTAGACAGACGTGTAGTCATTCACTCCTTTGTTTTTGATGACCAGTCTAGTTGTGGGTTATTTATAGATGTCAGATTTTCACTGACAGCCCAAACTTGACTTGTTTTAACCGAGTGTCTGTGTTTAGACATCTATTAGACTTCTGTTCAAATCATGCAATGCTTACAGGTCGCTATAAGTGCAGCATGAATAATAAATGCCGCATGTTTCTGACGCTGATTTAAATGTACAGCAGTTCTTCTTTTGACTAAAGGCTCATATTACTGACCCTCAGGGAGGACAGTGTTGTTTACACCTGACCCAATGTCAAACAGTAAAGGGAGACAGAACTGTGGTACCCCGTGGTGTACTTCTGATCAGTGTAATGCCTCTTCATTAACTGACACACACTGATAATGTTCATATAGATCAGACCTGAACCAGGCCAGTGCAGGTCCAGTAACATCATCATCATCATCATCATCATCATCATCATCATCATCATCATCATCATCATCAAGCAGATTATTATGATCCATCAGGTCCACGAAAGAAATGCAGCTACACTGTAATAATGATCGATTAGTCTTGACAAGAAGGTCTCTGGTTTGAGTCTCGGCTGGGTCAGTTGGTGTTTCTGTGTGGAGTTTGCATGTTCTCCTCGTGTTGGTGTGGGTTTCCTCCGGGTGCTCCGGTTTCCCCCACAGTCCAAACACATGCACTATAGGGGAATTGATCAACTAAACTGGCCATAGTGTATGAGTGTGTGTGTGTGTGTGTGTGTGTGTGTGTGTGTGTGTGTGTGTGTGTGTGTGTGTGTGTGTGTGTGTGTGAATGAGTGTGTATGGGTGTTTCCCAGTGCTGGGTTGCAGCTGGAAGGGCATCCGCTGCGTAAAAAACATATGCTGGAATAGTTGGCGGTTCATTCCTCTGTGGCGACCCCTGATTAATAAAGGGACTAAGCCAATAGAAAATGAATGAATGAAAGGTTTAGTCCTGACAGCATGTTTTAGGTCATTGTAACTCGTTAAACAGAGTTCATCATGTTCTAACTTAATTTTACAGGTTACCCAGGCTGTTTTAAGTCAGTTTAACATAATATCACTTCAGTGGACTCATTCATTCATTCATTTTCTTTTTGGCTTAGTCCCTTTATTAATCTGGGGTCGCCACAGTGGAATGAACCGCCAACTTATCCAGCACGTTTTGATGCAGCGGATGCCCTTCCAGCTGCAACCCATCCCTGGGAAACACCCATCCATACTCATACACTACGGACTACTTAGCCTACTCAATTCCCCTATAGCGCATGTGTTTGGACTGTGGGGGAAACCGGAGGAAACCTGGAGGAAACCCACACCAACACGGGGAGAACACGGGGAGAACATGCAAACTCCACACAGAAATGCCAACTGACCCAGATGAGGCTCGAACCAGCGACCTTCTTGCTGTGAGACAACAGCACTACCTACTGCGCCACTGTCGCCTTTCAGTGGAGTCATAAGGTTTATTTGATTCAGCTTGATAATTGAAGGCAAGCAGGATTTCTGACAGCGTCTGATGCAGGAGCAGGTCATTGGCAGCTCTCAGCAGTGCTGTAACCTGCTGTACATCCAGATTCCTCACAGATACTGTTTCTCAATCAACATAATTGAGTATACGACTTCTTCTATCTTTGAAATAAGTCTGTAATTTACTAATTGTTTGAGATCAAGCTGTGTATTTTTATATTAAGAGGATTAATTACAGCCATTTAAAGGGTTTAGGCTCTAATAGTAATGTCAGCATTGTAGAGTCGCACTTCACAAGCCCTATGCTGAACAACAGGATCATCTCGCTATTAGTGGAAATAGATGGAAACAAACACTGTTCAATAATCCACACACACACACACACACACACACACACACACACACACACACACATACACACACACACACACACACACACACACACACACACACACACACACACACACCACACACACACACACACACACACACACACACACACACACACACACACACACACACACACACACACACACACACACACACACACACACACACACACTCAAATGAGGAATATTGTATAAAGCAGGCTGAAGCGTTCTCACGCTCTGAAACTGATATTCAGGTGATTTCCTTTGTGTACAGTGTGAACGCTTCATTCGATCTCCAACACTATAGTCTGTGTCCTGAATAAAGCAGAAACTGAATAAGCCGTCAGTCTCCTGAGCTCTGCTGTTTACTCATAAAACAGCAGAATATTCCCTGCAGGAACAAATGATATGAGACGTTACTGGAGAGAGGGACATGCTGCTGCACATCAACAATAGAGTCACCACACATCTGCAGATTATGAGTGATAATTATGCTGAGAGTCGTCAAACATACAGTGTCCGGCATGCAGAGGTCAGTGTCGTCCATCACTGTGAGTAAATAAAACAGCCTTCACATATCAACACTCACATTAGTCTCCGCACGCGGCTGCTGAGTGTGTTCAGCTCTCCTCGTTCTCTAAGCCGTGTCTCAGGTGTACGCTGGGGTTTTGTGCTCAGTAATTCCTGTATTGTCATGCTGGATTGTGTCTAACAGCGTGACCGACATTACTGTGTTCTTAGAGAGCATTATTACACTACAGCAGTAGTTCACAGAGGAGTTTAGCACAGATATCTCCACAGACAGCAGCAGGACCAGCTCAATCTGCTGATGCTGAGTGCTGAACACTTATTGATGGAAGACACAAGACAACCACAGTGCCAAAAGCAGAGTGTGTTCATGAGTCAAGCTGAAGATTTGCATTCATTCATTCATTTTCCTTCAGCTTAGCCCTTTATTCATCAGGGGTCGCCACAGCGGAGTGAACCGCCAACTATTCCAGCATGTGTTTTACACAGCGGATGCCCTTCCAGCTGCAACCCAGTACTGGGAAACACCCATACACACCCATACACACTCATTCACACACACACACACACACACACACACACACACACACACACACACACACACACTCCCTCATGTGATCAGCACTCTGCTTTGAGCTCAGTCTGAGGGTCTTTCAGGAGCTCTTCTTATTAATGACTCTTGTCCAGTTATTGATCTGATCAGTATTGGCTAAAGCTGGAAGGGGGAGATGAATATGTCTGACTGCAGAAGAGCTGGGATTGGTGCACATTTACCATTGGAGATGAACTGGAGCCTTTAGCACACACACACACACACACACACACACACTCACACACACACACACACCTGCATCTAAATCAAGGTCAGGCACCAGAAAAGCCCTCTGTGCCTGAGAAACACTGATCTGCGTGTGTGTGTGTGTGTGTGTGTCTTGTGTAAGGCTTAACACAAGCACGTCCCCTGACAGACATTGAGATCCACACACACCTTCACTGCACAATAAGACACACACACAGAGAGAGAGAGAGAGAGAGAGAGAGAGAGCGGCGGGTGGAGCTGCTCCTCAATACTGATTTATCTTGATATTTTATTCATCTTATTTATCTGTTCCATCAGTTCTCAGAAGAGGAACACACACACACAGACAACTACACACACTCACACATTCACAAACACACTCATCAACACAAACGCACTCTCACAAACAAAAGCATACACACACACACACACATCTGAACTACCCTCACCCTGGAGTCTTGTGTTGCGCAGGTGTTGTTTTGGTAACGTTCAAACACACATGTTATGAGTCGGGGCATCACAGTGGCTCAGTGATGTCGCACTGCGGCCTCACAGCTAGAAGGTCTCTGGTTCGAGCCTCGGCTGGGTCAGTGTGTGTTTCTGTGTGGAGTTTGCATGTTCTCCCCGTGTTGGTGTGGGTTTCCTCCGGGTGCTCCGGTTTCAAACACATGCGCTATAGGAGAAGTGATCAACTAAACTGGCCGTAGTGTATGAGTGTGATCGAGTGTGTATGGGTGTTTCCCAGTGATGGGTTGCAGCTGATGGGGCTTCTGCTGTGTAAAACATATGCTGGAATAGTTGGCGGTTCAGCCTGTATTCATTAATAGTGTTTGTGTTTCCTAAGTCAATGGTTACAAGTTGTCAACATTCTTCAAAATATCAGTAACCCCTTACAATAACAGTACATGAATAATGATGTGTTATTATGTAAACTGAACATTAATTTATTAAGAATTAATAATCAAGCATGCGCTAATCATCAACTAAAACATGAGTCACAAGAGTTCATGTATGAATGACGGATACCTTCATTACTTGTTAGTACATGTTGGTAATGATTAACATTTTAAGTTTAAGCTAAATGAAGCCAACATGAACTCATGAGCTGTTAATGTATGATTATATCATGACTTTACTTGGAGGGGCACATCATCATCATCATCATCATCATCATCATCTCATCATCATCATCATCATCATCATCATCGTCATCATCATCATCATCATCATCGTCATCATCATCATCATCATCATCATCATCATCATCTTCATTATCATCATCATCATCATCATCATCATCATCATCAGTACAGTAAACTGTTGATGTTGATGTTGACAACACTTTTCAGGATGAGCATAAGGAGCTCATGAGCAGTTAGGAATGGGTTAATGATGATGTGCCCCTCCAAGTAAAGTCATGATATAATTATACATTAACATATCATGAGTTGATGATGGTTAAATTAAGATAATATGGTAATTATTAATGAACAAACAATCATGTACTAACATGTAATGAAGGATCCGTCATTCACACATGAACTCTTGTGACTCATGTTTTAGTTGATGATTAGCGCACGCTTGATTATTAATTCATAATAAATTAATGTTCAGTTTACATAATAACACATCATTATTCATACTGTTATTGTTAATGTTCCCATCTTCTTTAGTGTTCAACAGCAGAAAGAAAGTCATAAAAAGTTTGGAAATGAAACAATGAACTGTGCATAAATAAATAAATAAATAAATAAATAAATAAATAAATAAATAAATAAATAACTCCAGCAGAGCCAAATTACATCAGGTTTATTCACTCTTTAAAACAACTAATCTCTTTACAGTGAGAGTTTAATCTCCACAGCTTTAAAGGAGATTTTCTAAATGTTGAGCTGTTTTAAACTCTCAGATTGAATATATTAATACAGTAAACTGAGCCAAATACTGTAGATCCTAACAAAACAAACATCACTGTAAAGCTTGCAGATGATGCATTAATGCACACATACACACACACGCACACACACACACACACTGATGTTGGGTTGGTGGTCATTTGCGTCTCCTGCTTGATTTCCAGAGCCTCTGCTTGATCAGGCTGATGACATTAACACTGAATAATGACGATGATGATGATGATGATGATGATTAGAGCTGATCGCATCTGCTCTCAGTCATCTTCATCAGCGCTAATCGATGACCGGAAGCGGCTCGTCCACCTTTGATCCGCGGGTTGTGCGCATGTTAATCCTCCTCAGAGTCGTGATCATAGAAGCTCTTTTGTTGCGGATCTGCGGCCCGGATCGGTTTCATCTAATTGCGGGTCTCTCTGTAATCGAGCACACCGTCAAATTCGGTGGTTTGCTCTCGCGCAGTCCTCTTTAAGTGCCCGGACAAGGAGAAGGAGAGATCGTGTCCGATTTCAGGCGCGTTCGCAATCCGTCCTGATTCCCGCACGCAGGTTCGCCGGTGACCGCAGCGCCGCGCATTATTCCAGCGCACAAAGAGCTGGGCGGCCACAATGCGCCTTTGACCGGTGAAACCCGAGAGCCTAAAAGCTTCTCCTGAGGCCGGAGCAAAAGCGCACTGGAGCTGCACCTCTCCGGCAGTAATGCGCGGCCGGCCAGAGCGCGCGGAGACGCGGTGAGGAGCGCACGGGCTCGGGACTCTCCGCCGCAGGAACTCACGGAAACTAACGGGTCCTGGAGGAGTAACGCGGCGACGGACGCGTGCGGAGCATGAGCTCAGTCTACCGGCAGCTTACCGACAGCGATCGAGCATGGTGGAGCACGGCGGCACCGACAGCATGTGGCTGAACAAGTACAACCCCGCGGCGGCCTCCAGCGCCTCCTCGTCGTCCTCCTCGGACGCGGAAAACAAACTTTTCTCCAGGCTGAAGGTGAGTCTGACCAAGAAGTACCCGCAGAAGAACGCGGAGCTGCTGAGCGCGCAGTACGGCACCAACCTGCTGCTGCTCGGGGTGTCGGTGATGCTGGCGCTGGCGGCGCAGAGCGGCCCGGTGAAGGAGGAGCACCTGCTGAGCTTCATCACGGTGCTGATGCTGGTGCAGCTGGTCTGGATGCTCTGCTACATGATCCGGAGGGAGCGCGAGCGCAGCCCGGTGCCGGAGAGAGACGCGCACGCGGGCGCCAGCTGGATCCGAGGTGACCGACCGGAGAGCCGCTTACCGATCATTAGAGCAGCGCTGAAGCCACATCTGTTCACACAGTCAGCCAAACAAGAGTCTATGGGGGAAACTGTCATTTACAGTGCTCAGCATACACTCTCAGAAATAAAGGTACAAAATCTGTCACTGGGCCGGGACCATAATAAAAGGTACACTTAGTTCCTAACAGGTCCTCAAAAGGAGCATATTAATACCTAAAAGGTTCAAATGTGTACCTCACCGTAACCTAAAGGTGCAAAAGTGAACCCTAAAGGTACACACGTCCACCTGTATGGTACAACAGTGTACCTTTTGAAAAGTTACCACCCGTGACAGAGTTTGAACCTTCATTTCTGAGTGTGTAACTGAGGACAGCCCGTGTTGAAGATGAATATTTTCCTCCATTTCTCAGTGAATAATTAATGTATTTTGGTGCATTTAAACAGAACAGATTTATTAAACAGATATATTTATTACAATAATATTTTAGTCACCAAACATATTTACAAATTTAAGATAACACAATTAAATTCAAGTAAAATATTGCAAAAATAAATTACAGCCTACAAAATTTCAACTCAATTCTTCATTATTTATGTTTCTCCTGGTTTTTCCTCTTTTATAAATGTGTATTTAATATTTTTCTATATCATATAAATGTGGCTGTGCTAGTGTTTGGAGCGTTATTGTAAGTTATTTTGGTAGATTAGCTCCAGATTTGGCTTCAGCACTGACTAATCTAATGTATATGCACACATATAATACTGTAGAGCTTCCTATTAAACATGAATATAACAGAGAGATTAGTGAGGGGGAACTCATATATGCTGAGCACTGTATCTTCTGTTGCTTTTACTCAGATTGCATGAACACAGTTTCAGCATTCCCAAACACTTTCATCATTCACACTCTACAATCACAACTAAACTACATTTTCAGCAGTTTTTCACAAACTCATGTAAAAACTGACACCGGTTTCCTGTCAGGCGGATGGTAAATGATGCGCATTTGTGTCGTATTTATTTAAAAGCAGAGAAAACTTCTCAGAAAATGACGGTCACATCAGCTATAGGCATGGGCCGTGCACATTTCTGACGGTTTGATAATCTTGGATAAAAACATCACGGTTTGACAGTATTGTGCTCACTGCTCTATAATCAGTTCTTTTTCAATATCTGGGTAAAAAACAACACCTTTACCCCAATTAAACACAATATATTTTATTTTAGGAAAGATTTATAATATCTCGGAGCAGTGAACATGTCAGGCTGAATAATTCTAATAAATCATTGGCTTCTGCTCTCGTCATTAGTTTCAAAAACTCTGATTTTCTTTACAAAAAGACACATAAAACCCTTACATCTACACTGAAAACATGACGTCTGCAAAACTGTTGCAAACTATTTATTTGTGTTGAATTTAAACAAGTTTAATATTAATCAACTTAATTTGTTTGTTTAAATTCAGCCCAAATAAATTGTTTACAATCACCTAACATAAAAACAAATGTGAACCCAAGGAATCATCTTTGAATCATTTTGTCAGTGTACCATAGGAACAGTATACCAGAACATTTGACAGTTTTAAAAACTAGACTTTTCCTGCAGTAAACCTCGAAACCGGTTATCATCCCATGCCTAAAGTCAGCTGAAACTCTCAGACAGGGTTTCTGTTGGTCGTGTGTAAACCCTGAGCTGTCACTGAGAGACACTCAGCAGGAGTACACTGCAGAGCAGATCCACATCCTCTGATGAGAACACAACTAATAATCAGAGTTTATTCCACAGCAGTGCGCCAACACATGTGCAGTGTCTATTTCACATGCTGATTAAATGATGACAGGGTTTGTTCATTCTGATCACACACAGCAGCACACTGGAGACAGAGGAGAGGAGGCAGTGTGAATATAGAAATACACACTGGAAAATACACGTCAACTACAAGAACATAAGCACACGAGCAATATCTGAAAATGATCATTTCCCACATTTTGTGACTTTATTATTATTATTATTAATTCTTTATTTTTTGATAATATTCATTATTAATTTTTAATTGCACTGGAATATCCATCTTTCCTCCAGCAACTGTTGATGTTGAAAATTTAAAAAGGTGACTTTTATTAACATTTTATTAGTCTGCACTGATATATATGTGTGTGTGTGTGTGTGTGTGTGTGTGTGTGTGTGTGTGTGTGTGTGTGTGTGTGTGTGTGTGTGTTTATATGTCGTCTGCTTTGGTGTTGTAAATTACAGTAAGAAGAAAAGCAAACAACTGCCAGAACTATTACTGTTATTTTACTGTCTTTTTACTTTGTAGATTTTTGATTTGCCTTTATTAATCTTGTTTCAAATCACCAAACTTCAGTAAAATTCACTGATAAACTGCCTGATTGAGTTCTCAGCATCAGCAGTGGACAGAGCAGATCAACAGCCCAGAATGCAGTTCACCACCGCTAATACACAGAGGAGAACTGTACATCATCAAACATGGAAGCTGTTAATGAACACATGTTTACAGTGTCATTCCTGCAGTGCTGCTGCTGTCAGTGTGTGTGTGTGTGTGTGTGTGTGTGTGTGTGTGTGTGTGTGTGTGTGTGTGTGTGTGTGTGTGTGTGTGTGTGTGTGTGTGTGTGTGTGTTCTGAATGAGAATATCAGTCAGTGTGTGCTGAATCTCTTGTTGTGTGAGCTGTAGAGTTGTGGAGATGAGCTGAGGTGTTGGTAATGATGAACACTGTGAACAGATCTGAAGCTTCAGTGCTGCACAATGCTGTCAGCGGCTGGTGAACACAGTGAATAATGTGTGTGTGTGTGTGTGTGTGTGTGTGTGTGTGCAGGCGGTCTGACCATGCTGGCTCTGCTGTCCCTCATCATGGACGCTTTCCGCATCGGGTATTTCGTGGGCTATCACTCCTGCATCTCCGCTGCGCTCGGGGTTTACCCCATCGTGCACGCGCTGCACACCATCTCTCAGGTACGGGGACTTTTATTTTAGAATAACCCGGCTCAGCTGCTTCCGCTGAACTCTCCTGTTAGAGCAGTTTTCTGTATGTTCTGCTTCATCTTTTATTATTTATCTCATGTTTATTTCTGCTTCTGAATGTCATTATGGGATCTTGATCTTTCCTCCAGCAGCGTTTAACCTGTAAAGTGTGTAAGAGTGTGTTTTCTGCACAGTGTGCAGTGCTGTATTGTGTGTGTGTGTATTACGCTACAGAAGCCTTGTAATAAACTGCAGCACATTTATTGGTTTTTTACAGACTTATTCCTCTACATTTTACATTATATTATTATTTCAAACCACTAAAATGTCAATAAAAGTCTCTTTGTTAGTCTGTAGAGTCGAGTTTACCACATCAGAAGTGGACAGAGCAGAGATCAACATCCCACAATGCAGTTCACCACCGCTAATAAACACACTAAACACACACAATATGGCAAGTGTTCATATACAGATGTGTCTTACAGTGTAGATATTCACTCATCATTTCACAGCAGAAACGAGTGTATTTCTCTTCCTCCATTGTCAGATGATTCTGCCTGGTTTAAGGAGAAACTCTCTTCATTTTGTCTCATTATTTCTGAAAACAGCACCAGATTTACTCCTGTCTAAATGCTGACTGACTACAGAATCGTGAGATATTTGGACTAGAAACAAGACACAAGTGGAAGAAAAGCACGAGTGTCAGTGCAGTGTGTGTGTGCACTAGTGTGAACTGAACTGTGTGTGTGTGTGTGTGTGTGTGTGTGTGTGTGTGTGTGTGTGTGTGTGTGTGTTTCTCCTGAACACAGGTGCATTTCCTCTGGTTCCACATTAAAGATGTCATCAAGAAATATGAAACCTTTGAAAGGTAAAGACAGCAGCACTCATTCATTCATTCATTCATTCATTCATTCATTCATTCATTCATTCATTAACACCAGAACACACAGCACTGAGTAAAGGACCATTAATCTTGTGTATGCTGCGCTTAATGTACAGTTTAAAGCACAACACCACACAGCAGAAGTCACTATTGAGTGCATTTAAAGCTGCTATTGTGTGTTTGCTTGAATTCATGATTACACACACCCACACACACACACACACACACACACACACACACACACACACACACACACACACACACACACACACACACACACACACACGCTTCACTGCGGCAGCTGAACTGAGTCTTTATACTTGGTTCACATGTAGAGTCAGATCAGATTCAGTCTGATTGTGTGTGTGTGTGCGTGTGTGTGTGTGTGCTCAGGTTTGGAGTGATTCACGCAGTCTTCACTAATCTGCTGCTGTGGTGTAACGGTGTGATGTCAGAGACTGAACACTTCATGCACAACCACAGGAGACGGCTGATCGAGATGGGCTACGCAAACCTGTCCACTGGTGAGTGTGTGTGAGTGTGTGTGGGTGTGTGGGGGTTGCTAAAATGAATATGATTGGTACAGTCGTCATTGAAACAGCAGTAAATGGTCAAACATGTCTGATCTTCATGGAGATTTGTTATAAAGCTGCTCTATAATTCAGTGTTTACATGTTTGAGCCAAATCTCCACACTCTCCTGTAGCGTGAGTCTCAAGCAGAGTTCAGTACAGCTCGAATAAATTATAAACAAAACCAGAAACATGTTCATAAATACAGCAGGCATCATTTTACAGAGGCTATTTTAGTTAAGTCAATGTTTCTCATCTCTATTTTTCTAAAAACATAGAATATTGATACAATATGTGACAGGTGTCCTGCTGTCCTGTCTCTGTCTGTATTTGCAGAAGATGCTCAGATGTGTTTTATTATTGACTAAATGTTCATTAGAAGAGAGAGAGAGAGAGAGAGAGAGAGAGAGAGAGAGAGAGAGAGAGAGAGAGAGAGTGGTGTGTGGTGTGTGTGTGTGTGTGTGTGTGTGTGTGTGTGTGTGTGTGTGTGTGTGTGTGTGTGTGTGTGTGTGTGTGTGTCAACAGTGTAGTAAATTGTTACAGTAATAATAATAACTATAACTGCAGCAAAAGAGCTCTGAATGAGGAGAAGAGTCTCACTCAGCTTAATGGACAATAATAATGTAATAAAAAAATTATTAATTAATTAAAAATGTGTATACGTATGTACACTACTGGTGATTTTTTATTATTATTAATTCAATTTTATTTTATTACATTTATTAAATGTAAAAAATGGTTAAATTGTTAAATACTGAATAATAATATTAACAACAATAATAATAATTCATATTAGAGTGATTTGTGAAGGATCATGTGTAATGAAGCTGAAAATCATCATTAAAATCACTGAAATAAATGATTAAATTAGGTGCTAAACTACTGTTGATCAGTTTTTCTATACTTCACTACTGTACAGTTTGTTCTGTCTTTTTGATGTAATTAATGCAGCAGGAGAAGCTGATTTAAATCATTTTAAAAATATTGCTGCCCCCAAACTGTAGACCGGTAGTGTACATATAAAGGCCATTTTGTAAATATATTTTGAATATACGTATATATTTAATATATGTGATGATGAACTCGTCATATGTGTAATGTGCATATACTGCCGTAAATCAGATTCTCTGCTAAATGATTAATATTCAAATAAACAGATGCTTTCATTTGATTTAAAGTGAGAGTGAAGACATTTATAATATAGCAAACAAAACTATCATTAATGCTGATTTCTTTTTCACCTCACTATTGATCTGTAAGTCCTCCTCCTCCTCCTCTTGTGTGTGCTGCAGTGTGTCTGTGCTCCTCTAGAGGGCGGCAGAGTCTCAGACATCAGTTTGTGTTTTTGAAAGTATGGAGGCCTTCACACAGACTCTGACACAGTTATTCCCACAGAAGCTCATCTCTCATCACTGCAGTGCATCTGCCACAGCATTCATCAAGTCTGTCAGTGGTGTGTTCATTACAGCTCAGCTCTCGTCAATACATTTATTGAATTATTATTGGGGCAGCACAGTGGGTAACACAATCACAACATAGCAAGAAGGTCTCTGGTTCGAGTCTCGGCTGGGTCAGTTGGTGTTTCTGTGTGGAGTTTGCATGTTCTCCCCGTGTTGGTGTGGGTTTCCTCCGGGTGCTCCAGTTTCAGTCCAAACACATGCGCTATAGGGGAACTGATCAACTAAACTGGCCGTAGTGTATGAGTGTGTGTGTGTGTGTGTGAGAGAATGAGTGTGTATGGGTGTTTCCCACTACTGGGTTGCAGCTGGAAGGGCATTTGCTGTGTAAAAGATATGCTGGAATATTTGGCGGTTCATTCCACTGTGGCTCATAAGGGACTAAGCTGAAGGAAAATGAATGAATGATTATTTTATTTGATTGTGCATGTGTGCGTGTGTGTGTGTGTGCATGTGTGTGAGTGCATATGCGTATGTGCACATGCTTGTGTCTATGTATGTGTGCATGTGCATGCATGTTTGTTTATATGTGTATGCATGCATTCACTCGTGTGTGTGTGTGTGTGTGTGTGTGTGTCCCTGCAGTGGATGTGCAGCCTCACTGTAACTGCACCACCAGTGTGTGCTCCATGTTCTCCACCAGCCTCTACTATCTGTACCCCTTCAACATCGAGTACCACATCTTCGTGTCGGCGATGCTGTTCGTGATGTGGAAGAACATCGGCCGCACGCTGGACCGGCACAGCAACCGCAAGCGGCGCAGCACGGGGAGCACGGGGCTCCTGCTGGGGCCGCTGGGGGGGCTGGTGGCGCTGGCCAGTTCTGTCAGTGTGCTGGTGGTCTACCTGATCCACCTGGAGAAGACGGAGGAGATGCACGAGGCTGCCGTCTCCATGTTCTACTACTACGGCGTGGCCATGATGGCGTGCATGTGTGTGGGCAGCGGGACGGGGCTGCTGGTGTACCGCATGGAGAACCGGCCTATGGACACCGGCTCCAACCCGGCGCGCACGCTGGACACGGAGCTGCTGCTGGCCTCGTCTCTGGGCTCCTGGCTGATGTCCTGGTGCAGTGTGGTGGCATCGGTGGCCGAGGCCGGGCAGAAGTCTCCGAGCTTCAGCTGGACCAGCCTGACATACTCACTGCTGCTGGTGCTGGAGAAGTGCATCCAGAACCTGTTCATCGTGGAGTCGCTGTACCGCCGCCACAGCGAGGAGGAGGAGGACGCCACCGCACCGCAGGTCTTCTCCGTCACTGTGCCTCCGTATGACGGCATCCTCAACCACGGCTATGAGGCGCACGATAAACACCGCGAGGCTGAACCCACCGCCGGCAGCCACGCCCTCAGCAGGAAACAGCCCGACGCTCCACTTCCTGCAGGACAGCGGCTGGACGTGACGCCCGGACGCAAGCGGCAGATCCTCAAGAACATCTGCATGTTCCTCTTCATGTGCAACATCTCGGTAAGGAGAGTCTGAGGTCAGCAGATTTATGCAGAGTGATCATGGAGTAATCTAACAATTAAAAAATCTCAAATTAACTGCAACTAAAATAAAAATAAAGTCTCTTTTTAACTTGTATTTAAGGTTTACTGTGCAAATCTAACAACAGCCACTAGTTTGGGTAAACAAAGCAAGTCTCTCATATAATACATCTATTAAAAGACTGAACATATTACTTGACAAACTGCAAAGTATAGTGTAACAGAAGTAATGATTTCCAGAGTTACTTTGACGTGTTTCATTGCAGACAGTACAACAAACAAAATTAATCTGTTCCTCATTATTTTTTATTGTTTTTTTATTTTTCGTTTTCCAGTTTTGATTCCTGCAAAAGCAGCTGTATCAGTGAAGCATTAACCCCTCTGTAATGCTGCTGTTCCTCTTCACAACACTTAGAGACGTTTAGGGACTGAAGACAGCGAGTGATGAAGTGTTTTCAGGGGTCATTCTCTCCCATTCTTCCTGCAAACAAGTCCTAAGGTGGCCAACAGTACGGGGTCTTTGGTGTCGCACATTCTCTATTGAAGACAGGTCAGGACTGCAGGCAGGCCAGTCCAGTATCTGTCTCCTCTTCCTCTGCAGCAGGACTCTGTAATGTGAGCAGAATGTGGTTCATCATCGTCTTGTTGAACTCTGCAGGGCGTCTCTGGAGAAGAAGGCAGCATATTGTGCTCCAGAATCTCTAAGTTACGTTTGCCAAGGGCACTGACACAACCCCAGCCCATGACAGAGCCTGCCTTCTGGACTTGTTGCTGGTAACAGTCTGGATGATCCTTTTCTTCATTGGTCTGGAGCACACGGCGTCCATTTCTCCGCAAAACCCCTGAAACACTGCTTCATCTGAGCACAGTACACGTCTCCACTGTGTGATGCTCCATCCCAGATGCCTCCGAGCCCAGAGAAGTGGACGGCGCTTCTGGACACTGTTAACATAGGGCTTCCTTTTGGCACAGTTTAGTTTTGTCTGGCATTTGTGGATGTAACTCTATGTTGTGGTACTTGACCGCAGTAGTCTTGAGCCCATGTGGTGATCTGGCTTATAGATGAATGAGGATTCTTGATGCAGCGCCCCCTGAGGGCTCGGAGGTCACGGTTGTTCAGCTTAGGCTTGCGCTCTTGTCCTTTACGCACTGAAACTCCTCCAGATTCCTTCAGTCTTTAATGATGTTCTGCACTGCTGAAGGTGAAATATCCACATGTCCTCCTCTCTTTCTCTGAGGAACATTGTGTTCACACATCTCAGTCATTTTCTCATGTATTTGTTGGTAAACTGGTGATCCTCGGCCCATCTCTGCTCCTAAAGCACTAGACCTTTCTTGATGACCAGATCATCATCACAGTCACCTGTAGACATCACCTGTGTCACATCACATCATTATTCAGCAGTGTACCTGATCACTGCCCTGAACTGCTCCTGTTCTGTTTCTGGAGTGTGCTGCAGCTCTGAATGACAGTAGAGGATGGAGATTTACACATGAACTGAAGCTGAGCAGACAAACATCAAATATTCTGTGTTCATATCGTCCATGATCAAACACACGTCACAGTACATTTGGAAATCACTACTTTCTTTATCATTTGCGTTTTCCACACTGTCCTAATCTTTCCTGATCTGGGGTTGTGCTTGATACTGATATAAATGACAGAAAAGATTACTTTACAAACTGTCTTGTAAATAATGTACACATTTATAAGTAAATAAACAGACTCAGTAATGGGCTAGAATCGGCAGTTCTGCATGCACTGATTCTGTGGGGCTCTACTGATAAGCCTTCAGTGATGATGACAATGGACTGTGGATGGGGCGGGGCTGAAGTGGGGGGGGGGGGTAAAATAACAAAGAATTCAGATAATCTTGTTCATATTTAAGATAATACTCTATATGCAGATAAACATGCCTTGTTTACGTTTTTGGCTCACGTTAGAACAGGTTTTTTAGAAAAGATGTTTTTGTATATAATCATAGACTTGACTGATGTGTTTGGCGCCATCTACTGGTGTTTCTCTGAACTACTGCAGGTCAGCTTTTACAGCACAGAATGAGTGCTTATTAACTCTGAAAACCACTCTTATTTTTGCTAATCATTGTTTTATTTCAGTGACTGCTGTTCGTTTGTTTCAGTTTAGTTTTTAATGAACTTTTCAGTTTATTGCAGTTAATGAAAATGTTTTGATCAGTAGTTCTAGTCTTCATGTACTGGACCAGCCCAGGTTATTTTGAATGTTCTGAGTATGTTGTTTGTGTTGTCCATCAGCTGTGGATCCTCCCGGCGTTCGGCTGCCGACCGCAGTATGATAACCCTCTGGAGAACGAGACCTTCGGCACCAGCGTCTGGACCACCGTGCTGAACGTGGCCATCCCGCTCAACCTGTTCTACCGCATGCACTCGGTGGCGTCGCTCTTCGAGGTCTTCCGGAAGGTCTGAAGATCCTCCGAACTGAAGACGCTCTCAGGCCTGAAGACTCTGTTTACACTCGCGCTCGCACGGATGATGTTCTCCAGATCCTGTTCTCCACTCACACCCTTGAAGCCCGCCGGACCCTCTAGTTTCTCTTTCAGCAGAATAAGTAGAACTGAAGTAGAACTGAAATCAGAGGAGTTTCGCTCCTGCTTTACAGATTCCCTGAAGATGCCAAAATGACTGGAGAGATTCTCACTTTTTTCTGAAGTAAAGTTTGAAGTAAGTCAGAGAAATAAATGTATTTTCCTTTTGAATAAAATCTTTTTTTGTACTCGTTTTCAGTCTCATGATCTTCGGCTGTTTTGCTTGTAAACTTAGTTTTTTGTTGAAAATGAGTTATTGATGAGTTTAGGACAATGAAGACCTCCTTTATCATGTTGGGTCAATATCATAGTTTTTTCAAGACAATAATGTCTCGTCTCAACAGTAACATCCAAAAACCCCAGTGAAACCAAGGCAGAACACTGTAACACCAGTTACCGCTCTTTGACTTTAGTTTTGGTGTGCTCTGATTAGGTTACGGTTCTCTGCCTTTGTTCAGCTGTACGTCAAGATGAAGTTACTGTGAGCAGCCTGGAGTTACCATATTCTGCCTTTGTTTTGCTGTCATACTTGCTATCATGAATAGGCTAACACTCTGCTACATATAAAGCACTGCAAACAAGCAAAGTCTATAAATTCGAGCAAAACTATCTTGAATAATCAGTTTTTTTCTTCATAATTTGTATTCTTCACTGAGTGTAGTCGAGGGTTATTCACTAGTGGCATTAGGTTAGTTGACTGCAGTGTTGTGATTGTTAGCATGTAGCACGATCACACATAAAATCAGTACAGCTCACAGTTAAAACCATTTCCTACCTTTTTTGTAACCCAATAAAATCCACTGCAATTAATGTCGACAGAGATGTTTAATCCACAAGAATACTGATCACTATTCCAACCTGCTGGCGTCGGTCCAGTCGGTCTTAAGGTTAGCTGGGTTATTTTTGTTAATGAAATATTTTTTAATGAATTTTTAATGAATTGTTATTTAAATTGTAAATATTGTGCCTTAATGGAAAAAGTGACTGCAGTCTAAGTGGAAGAGAGAATGTAGAGGGATGTCAGGAGTATTCCACTCTAAAAGAGTTTAGGAACTGCTTAGAAACAGTCTAGAACACCAGGTCATACCTATGATTTCGGAAATTAACTCAAAAGTAATGCAAAAGTAGTTTAACATATTACAGCACAGAGACAAGAATATTGTAATACTGTAAATAACTACTTTCAAATGACAGAAACGAATGATATATCATCTACTATATTTTGGAAGTAATTTGCAAATGCAGCTAAAGGACAGGACAGCAGTAAGGAAATGGCTATAAGTAACAGCCAATCATCCACAATAGATAGCATGATTATAGACACTCCAGGTGTTGCTGTTTATTGTAAATGTGGGATCACAGTATTGAGCATGTGGAAGTTACTGCAGTTTGCCTTGGCACGACTTCAACATACCATACAAAGGCAGAGGACAGTAAGAGGACAATATAGGGGTCAAGCTTGAGTTCAAGATTTTTTATGTAGACAAACGTCATTACTAAAACATGTAATTGCCACTTTTCCAATGTTCTGTCTATAACTAATTTATCTGGGCAACGAAAAAATATTTGAAGTCATTTTTCTCAATTCAACACTCTAGTGAGTTAATGTCTTTTACCTAAATAGGGCAGTATGGAAGTACTCGAAATAATCCGTGCTTCCCAAGTTGCTATGGCAACACAACAACTACAGTAATTGATCTGTTGTGGGGATTCTACAGTTGCTATGGTAACACACAACTACAGTAATTGATCTGTTGTGGTGATTCTACAGTTGCTATGGTAACACAACAACTACAGTAATTGATCTGTTGTGTGGGATTATACAGTTGCTATGGTAACACAACAACTACAGTAATTGATCGTTGTGGGATTTACAGTTGCTATGGTAACACAACACTACAGTAATTGATCTGTTGTGGGGATTCTACAGTTGCTATGGTAACACGACAACTACAGTAATTGATCTGTTGTGGTGATTCTACAGTTGCTATGGTAACACAACAACTACAGTAATTGATCTGTTGTGGGATTATACAGTTGGTATGGTAACACAACAACTACAGTAATTGATCGGTTGTGGGATTCTACAGTTGCTATGGTAACACGACAACTACAGTAATTGATCTGTTGTGGTGATTCTACAGTTGCTATGGTAACACAACAACTACAGTAATTGATCTGTTGTGGGATTCTACAGTTGCTATGGTAACACACAACTACAGTAATTGATCTGTTGTGGTGATTCTACAGTTGCTATGGTAACACAACAACTACAGTAATTGATCTGTTGTGGGATTATACAGTTGCTATGGTAACACAACAACTACAGTAATTGATCTGTTGTGGGGATTATACAGTTGCTATGGTAACACACAACTACAGTAATTGATCGGTTGTGGGATTCTACAGTTGCTATGGTAACACGACAACTACAGTAATTGATCTGTTGTGGTGATTCTACAGTTGCTATGGTAACACAACAACTACAGTAATTGATCGGTTGTGGGATTCTACAGTTGCTATGGTAACACGACAACTACAGTAATTGATCTGTTGTGGGATTCTACAGTTGCTATGGTAACCAACAACTACAGTAATTGATCTGTTGTGGTGATTCTACAGTTGCTATGGTAACACAACAACTACAGTAATTGATCTGTTGTGGTGATTCTACAGTTGCTATGGTACACACAACTACAGTAATTGATCTGTTGTGGTGATTCTACAGTTGCTATGGTAACACAACAACTACAGTAATTGATCTGTTGTGGGGATTCTACAGTTGCTATGGTAACACAACAGCTACAGTAATGATCTTGTGGTGATTCTACAGTTGCTATGGTAACACAACCAACTACAGTGATTGATCTTTGTGGTGATTCTACAGTTGCTATGGTTAACACAACAGCTACAGTAATTGATCTGTTGTGGGGATTCTACAGTTGCTATGGTAACACAACAACTACAGTAATTGATCGTTTGTGGGATTCTAAGTTGCTATGGTAACACGACAACTACAGTATGATCTGTTGTGGGGATTCTACAGTTGCTATGGTAACACAACAACTACAGTAATTGATCTGTTGTGGTGATTCTACAGTTGCTATGGTAACACAACAACTACAGTAATTGATCTGTTGTGGTGATTCTACAGTTGCTATGGTAACAACAACAACTACAGTAAATGATCTGTTGTGGTGATTCTACAGTTGCTATGGTAACACAACAACTACAGTAATTGATCTGTTGTGGTGATTCTACAGTTGCTATGTAACACAACAGCTACAGTAATTGATCTTGTGGTGATTCTACAGTTGCTATGGTAACACAACAACTACAGTGATTGATCTTGTGGTGATTCTACAGTTGCTATGGTAACACAACAGCTACAGTAATTGATCTGTGGTGATTTCTACAGTTGCCTATGGTAACACGACAGCTACAGTGATTGATCTGTTGTCTCTTCATAACACTGATGAATCCAGCAATGATTTAATTCCTCCATCATGAATAAACATCAGATGATCCTGTCTGCATGTTGCTCTGCGCCTCACTGATCCAGGATCAGCTCCGTGTTGTAGATGCTCAGAGTGTTCAGGGTTCTGCTGTTCTCAGATCAGCTCTTCCAGGTCACCTTCAGTCTCCTGCTGGAGAAATGAGCTTCTGCTGCTGAGTTTAACAGGAGATTCAGAGTCTGGACACTGTCATTATTCATGCAGGAGTGTGTGTGTGTGTGTGGGTGTGTGTTTGTGTTGGTGTGTGTGCGTGTTGTGTGTTGTGTGTCTGTCTCAGTCATTGGTCTGTCTATCTCTGTGTGAGTGTGTGTGTGTGTGTGTGTGTGTGTGTGTGTGTGTGTTTAGATCAATCTGTTGTTCGGCTGCATCTCTGACATTCACACACACTCAGACATACTGTATAATTCTCTGACACACACACACACACAGATGAGCTCTCGATGCTCCAGATGTGCTCATCTCTGACAGCTCCAGGTGTTCCCAATTGTCATGAATTCCCACAATCCCCTGCAGCCGGATCAGCTGTGTGTGTGTGTGTGTGTGTGTGTGTGTGTGTGTGTGTGTGTGTGTGTGTGTGTGTGTGTGTGTGTGTGTGTGTTTAGATCAATCTGTTGTTCAGCTGCGTCTCAGACACATACACACACACACAGCTGACATACACAAACACGCACACTCAGACATATAATTCTCTGACACACACACACACAACCCACACAATCTCTCTCTCTCTCTCTCTCACACACACACACACACACACAACACACACACACACCCACAACACACACACACACACACACACAACTCTCCATTGAGTGTTCTGGTCCTCACACACAGTAGACTGAGCAGTCAGACTGAGGATGATCAGTTATTGTTGATCATCAACACACACACTGCGCGCTTTACACACCTGATGTTCCTCTCTCACACACACACACACACACACACACACACACACACACACACACACACACACACACACACACACACACACACATCATTCTGTGTGCTTTATTTCGGACTAGACTGACGCTCCGGTACAGTTTCCCGCCGTGACTCATAACTCACCGATTGCACCTTCTCTCTCTCTCTCTCTCTCTCTCTCTCTCTCTCTCTCTCTCTCTCTCTCTCTCTCTCTCTCTCTCTCTCAAAATAGCAGAGCACAGTTCCCAGGCGCTCAGAGAGGTCGGACGGCCGGCTCACACACACACACACACGCACGCACACTCTCCCGGAGACGCTGGGTTTCGGATTCCCTCTTCGATCGCGCTCGTCCGTGCGTCATGCGGGACTCACCGGCACCGGGGACCGCGCGGAGGCACGCGCCCGATGGCGACCCGTGAGCGCGCCAGGACTAAGCATGCTGAACGGAACCGGGACCGGGACCGAGCCGCGGGAGATGCTGGCGCGCGCGCTCACCGGGTGCCTGCTGTGCGCGCTCATCCTCTGGACTCTGTTCGGGAACATTCTGGTGTGCGCGGCCGTGCTGCGCTTCCGGCACCTGCGCACTAAAGTCACCAACATCTTCATCGTGTCGCTGGCCGTGTCGGACCTGTTCGTGGCCGTGCTGGTGATGCCGTGGAAAGCGGTGTCGGAGGTGGCCGGGTTCTGGCCGTTCGGCGCCTTCTGCGACATCTGGGTGGCGTTCGACATCATGTGCTCCACCGCCTCCATCCTGAACCTGTGCGTGATCAGCGTGGACCGCTACTGGGCCATCAGCAGCCCGTTCCGCTACGAGCGCAAGATGACGCCGCGCGTGGCCTTCGTGATGATCGGCGCGGCGTGGACGCTGTCGGTGCTCATCTCCTTCATCCCGGTGCAGCTGGACTGGCACAAGGCGGCGGCGCGCAGCGGCGGCGGGAACGGCGGCGGCGGCGGCGCGGGAGACTGCGACTCCAGCCTGAACCGGGAGTACGCCATCTCCTCGTCGCTCATCAGCTTCTACATCCCCGTGGCCATCATGATCGTCACCTACACGCGCATCTACCGCATCGCGCAGATCCAGATCAGGAGGATCGCCTCGCTGGAGCGCGCCGCCGAGCACGCGCAGAGCTGCCGGTCGAACCGCCTGGCGTGCCAGCACCACAGCAGCCTGAAGAGCTCCATCAGCCGCGAGACCAAAGTGCTGAAGACCCTGTCGGTGATCATGGGCGTGTTCGTGTGCTGCTGGCTGCCGTTCTTCGTGCTCAACTGCGTGGTTCCGTTCTGCCACGACAAGCCGTCCGCGGGCCTGCCGTGCGTCAGCGACACCACCTTCGACGTGTTCGTGTGGTTCGGCTGGACCAACTCTTCGCTCAACCCCGTCATCTACGCCTTCAACGCGGAGTTCCGCAAGGGCTTCTCCAGCCTGCTGGGCTGCCGGGGCCGCTGCCGGACGCCGGTGGAGACGGTCAACATCAGCAACGAGCTCGTGTCCTACAACCAGGACACGCTGCTCCACAAGGAGATCGCGAGCGCGTACGTCAACATCATCCCGAACGTGGTGGACGACACGTTCGACCGGATCTCGCAGCTGTCGCGCGAAAACGAGGACGAGGACGCGTGCACGGACTCGGTGTGCGAGCTGGAGTGTGACGCGGAGCCCCGCGCGCCCTTCACGGCCAACGGGATCCGCTGAGCGCCGCACGGACTGACGGATACCCGCTGCTGTTTCTGCCGCGCGTGAGTGAGTGTGAGTGTGAGTGGTGTGTGTGTGTGTGTGTGTGTGTTTCTGCTAAACTCTGCACTGATTCTCCACACTGAGGAAACAGAAGATCTGAGGAAACAGAAGCTCTTTATCTTTCACAGAGGCTGATGTTATTACACAGATCTCACTTTTACACTCATATTTGCTGAGAAATGCAAATTTCATTTTCAAGAAGGGGTGAACTCATTCACGCTATTGATATATGTGTGTGTGTGTGTGTGTGTGTGTGTGTGTGTGTGTGTGTGTGTGCCAAATTATTGCAATGCAAAAGTGCATAATGTAGAAGGTGTACTGTACCAGTCAGGCAGATGATCTCAGCTGAGCTCTGGTGTTTAATATTGATCATCAGCAGATAACCCTTCTGAATGTGCTGCTTTATAGCTCAGCAGACTCTCACATGTCTGGATTCTGCTCAGTGTAACTCTGCATTCAGCACTTTGCTCATCTCTAACACACTAAAACACATTTAGTGCAGAAGCACAGTGCACTTACAAAAGAGTTTACAATAATCACAAAGAGCTGACAGATCCTGAAACACGACACTGCGTCACTCTGGAGACTGTAGAGTAAAACACACTCCAGTTTCATGAATGACTTCTGAATGTTTTGTGTTTAGTTGTGTTTAGGTTCTGATTGTAAATGACCTGTGGCTTTGTCTATTTGAGTGTGCTGAGATCAGTGTGATGTTGCTACACCTCCCGTCATCCTCTGCTCAGATCTTCTGGTTTCCCGCGTGTGTAAATGTTCCTGGATTTGGTCATTTGTGTGCTTGATACTGTGTGATAAACGCAACACTTCTGAAGTGTATGGGCAGAGTTTGCAGTGTCACACACACACACTGTAGAGTGAGCATATGGCAGAAACAGTGCGGGAGCCGAACACAGCTGCGCTCTTCATCATCCTCATCCTCATTGTCCTGCTGGAGAGATTCCACTGAAGAGAGGCCTTACTCCGCCGGGACTCATCGGCCTTACACTGAGTGCAATATCCTGAACACTGACCGACACTGAACAACTCTGACCAACATTACTGCCAGTGGCCATCACCACCGCAATTAACCATCATCACCACTGCTGACCAAAACTACCGCCATTGACCATTACTACTGATATTGACCATCACTACAGCTACTGATCATAACTATCGCCATTGACTATCACTACCGCCACTTACTATCACTACCGCCACTTACTATCACTACCGCCACTTACTATCACTACCGCCACTGACTATCACTACCGCCACTTACTATCACTACCGCCACTTACTATCACTACCGCCACTTACTATCACTACCGCCACTGACTATCACTACCGCCATTGACCACTACTACTGATATTGACCATCACTACAGCTACTGATCATAACTATCGCCACTGACTATCACTACCGCCATTGACTATCACTACAGCCATTGACTATCACTACAGCCACTATCATTACCGCCAATATCAGTACCGCCACTGACTATCACTACCGCCATTGACTATCACTACCGCCATTGACTATCACTACCGCCACTGACTTTCACTACCACCACTGACTTTCACTACCGCCAGTATCACTACCGCCAATATCAGTACCGCCACTGACTATCACTACTGCCACTATCACTACCGCTACTGACGATCACTTCCATCATTGACTATCACTACCGCCATTATCACTACCGCCACTAACTATCACTACCGCCATTATCACTACCACCACTAACTATCACTACCGCCATTGACTATTACTACCGCCATTATCACTACCGCCATTGACTATCACTACTGCCATTGACTATCACTACCGCCACTATCACTACCGCCACTGACTATCACTACCGCCAATGACTATCACTATTGCCATTGACCATTACTACCGCAACTATCACTAACGCCATTTACTATCACTACCACCACTATCACTACCGCCAATGACTATCACTACTGCCATTGACCATTACTACCGCAACTATCACTAACGCCATTTACTATCACTACCACCACTATCACTACCGCCACTGACTATCACTACCGCCAATGACTATCACTACTGCCATTGACCATACTACCGCAACTATCCCTAACGCCATTGCCCATCACTACCGCCACTATCACTAACGCCATTGACTATCACTACCGACACTGACTATCACTACTGCCATTGACCATTACTACCGCAACTATCCCTAACGCCATTGCCCATCACTACCGTAACTATCCCTAATGCCATTGACTATCACTACCGCCATTATCACTACCGCCACTGACTATCACTACCGCCATTATCACTACCACCACGACTATCACTCTGCCATTGACCATTACTATCGCAACTATCACTACCGCCAGTATCACTACCGCTACTGACTATACTACCACCACTATCACTACTCCCATTGATCATCACTACAGCCACTGACTATCATACCGCCATTGACTATCACTACTGCCATTGACCAACAGTACTGCTATTGACCATCACTACTGCCATAGAGCATCATTACCGCTATTGACGGCACTGAACGCCACTGACCGCTGCTCCACACGCCAAAAGACGGACGGAGCGTCTGCGCAGGCGCGGGTCTCCAGTCTCTCCACATGAGCTAGAACTCTTTTCTAAAGTGTTTATTTATTTTATTCCTCTACAGAGCTAATATATAAAGTGTGTTTCTGTTTTCATCAATGACCCTAGTGGAGGGTTACACACACGGGGAAATGTGTTCCTTCAGTGTGTGTGTGTGTGTCTCGTTCCAACACAAACACATTCACAAACACACACGGAGAGCTGCAGAGGAAAGGAGATTGTGCTTTAATATGAGAATAATCATCTGTGATTGGGTCAGAGGATCGATCATGTCCTCATTGATGGACTGTAGGTGTGTGTGTGTCTGCTTCTGTGAGTGTGTGTGTGATGGAAACGCAGCAGCTGTAGTGTGGTGATGTGGTGTTATGCTCTCACATCTGTTAACCAGCACACGTCTGATGTTGTGACGCTCGTTGCGTTTATTACTGTAATGTTATTGTTTACAAAAGCGAAGCCTGTAGATTAACCGTAACCAAGCACCTCCTCAACCTAACCACGAAGCACTCACTGTGGTGTGTGTGTGTGTGTGTGGTGCTCCTGGCTGATGTCCTGGTGCAGTGTGGTGGCATCGGTGGCCGAGGCCGGGCAGAAGTCTCCGAGCTTCAGCTGGACCAGCCTGACATACTCACTGCTGCTGGTGCTGGAGAAGTGCATCCAGAACCTGTTCATCGTGGAGTCGCTGTACCGCCGCCACAGCGAGGAGGAGGAGGACGCCACCGCACCGCAGGTCTTCTCCGTCACTGTGCCTCCGTATGACGGCATCCTCAACCACGGCTATGAGGCGCACGATAAACACCGCGAGGCTGAACCCACCGCCGGCAGCCACGCCCTCAGCAGGAAACAGCCCGACGCTCCACTTCCTGCAGGACAGCGGCTGGACGTGACGCCCGGACGCAAGCGGCAGATCCTCAAGAACATCTGCATGTTCCTCTTCATGTGCAACATCTCGGTAAGGAGAGTCTGGTCAGCAGATTATGCGAGTGATCATGGAGTAATCTAACAATTAAAAAATCTCAAATTAACTGCAACTAAAATAAAAATAAAGTCTCTTTTTAACTTGTATTTAAGGTTTACTGTGCAAATCTAACAACAGCCACTAGTTTGGGTAAACAAAGAAGTCTCTCATATAATACATCTATTAAAAGACTGAAATATTACTTGACAAACTGCAAAGTATAGTGTAACAGAAGTAATGATTTCCAGAGTTACTTTGACGTGTTTCATTGCAGACAGTACAACAAACAAAATTAATCTGTTCCTCATTATTTTTTATTGTTTTTTATTTTTCGTTTTCCAGTTTTGATTCCTGCAAAAGCAGCTGTATCAGTGAAGCATTAACCCCTCTGTAATGCTGCTGTTCCTCTTCACAACACTTAGAGACGTTTAGGGACTGAAGACAGCGAGTGATGAAGTGTTTCAGGGGTCATTCTCTCCCATTTTCCTGCAAACAAGTCCTAAGGTGGCCAACAGTACGGGGTCTTTGGTTGTCGCACATTCTCTATTGAAGACAGGTCAGGACTGCAGGCAGGCCAGTCCAGTATCTGTCTCCTCTTCCTCTGCAGCAGGACTCTGTAATGTGAGCAGAATGTGGTTCATCATCGTCTTGTTGAACTCTGCAGGGCGTCTCTGGAGAAGAAGGCAGCATATTGTGCTCCAGAATCTCTAAGTTACGTTTGCCAAGGGCACTGACACAACCCCAGACCATGACAGAGCCTGCCTTCTGGACTTGTTGCTGGTAACAGTCTGGATGATCCTTTTCTTCTTTGGTCTGTAGCACACGGCGTCCATTTCTCCGCAAAACACCTGAAACACTGCTTCATCTGAGCACAGTACACGTCTCCACTGTGTGATGCTCCATCCCAGATGCCTCCGAGCCCAGAGAAGTGGACGGCGCTTCTGGACACTGTTAACATAGGGCTTCCTTTTGGCACAGTTTAGTTTTGACTGGCGTTTGTGGATGTAACTCTATGTTGTGGTACTTGACCGCAGTAGTCTTGAGCCCATGTGTGATCTGGCTTATAGATGAATGAGGATTCTTGATGCAGCGCCCCCTGAGGGCTCGGAGGTCACGGTTGTTCAGCTTAGGCTTGCGCTCTTGTCCTTTACGCACTGAAACTCCTCCAGATTCCTTCAGTCTTTAATGATGTTCTGCACTGTTGAAGGTGAAATATCCACATGTCCTCTCTTTCTCTGAGGAACATGTGTTCACACATCTCATCATTTTCTCTCCTATTTGTTGGTAAACTGGTGATCCTCGGCCCATCTCTGCTCCTAAAGGACTAGACCTTTCTTGATGACCAGATCATCATCACAGTCACCTGTAGACATCACCTGTGTCACATCACATCATTATTCAGCAGTGTACCTGATCACTGCCCTGAACTGCTCCTGTTCTGTTTCTGGAGTGTGCTGCAGCTCTGAATGACAGTAGAGGATGGAGATTTACACATGAACTGAAGCTGAGCAGACAAACATCAAATATTCTGTGTTCATATCGTCCATGATCAAACACAAGTCACAGTACATTTGGAAATCACTACTTTCTTTATCATTTGCGTTTTCCACACTGTCCTAATCTTTACTGATCTGGGGTTGTGCTTGATACTGATATAAATGACAAAAGATTACTTTACAAACTGTCTTGTAAATAATGTACACATTTATAAGTAAATAAACAGACTCAGTAATGGGCTAGAATCGGCAGTTCTGCATGCACTGATTCTGTGGGGCTCTACTGATAAGCCTTCAGTGATGATGACAATGGACTGTGGATGGGCGGGGCTGAAGTGGGGGGTAAAATAACAAGAATTCAGATAATCTTGTTCATATTTAAGATAATACTCTATATGCAGATAAACATGCCTTGTTTACGTTTTGGCTCACGTTAGAACAGGTTTTTTAGAAAAGATGTTTTGTATATAATCATAGACTTGACTGATGTGTTGGCGCCATCTACTGGTGTTTCTCTGAACTACCGCAGGTCAGCTTTTACAGCACAGAATGAGTGCTTATTAACTCTGAAAACCACTCTTATTTTTGCTTATCATTGTTTTATTTCAGTGACTGCTGTTCGTGTTTCAGTTTAGTTTTTAATGAACTTTTCAGTTTTGCAGTTAATGAAAATGTTTTGATCAGTAGTTCTAGTCTTCATGTACTGGACAGCCCAGGTTTTTTGAATGTTCTGAGTATGTTGTTTGTGTTGTCCATCAGCTGTGGATCCTCCCGGCGTTCGGCTGCCGACCGCATATGATAACCCTCTGGAGAACGAGACCTTCGGCAACCAGCGTCTGGACCACCGTGCTGAACGTGGCCATCCCGCTCAACCTGTTCTACCGCATGCACTCGGTGGCGTCGCTCTTCGAGGTCTTCCGGAAGGTCTGAAGATCCTCCGAACTGAAGACGCTCTCAGGCCTGAAGACTCTGTTTACACTCGCGCTCGCACGGATGATGTTCTCCAGATCCTGTTCTCCACTCACACCCTTGAAGCCCGCCGGACCCTCTAGTTTCTCTTTCAGCATAAGTAGAACTGAAGTAGAACTGAAATCAGAGGATTTCGCTCCTGCTTTACAGTTCCCTGAAGATGCCAAAATGACTGGAGAGTTCTCACTTTTTTCTGAAGTAAAGTTTGAAGTAAAGTCAGAGAAATAAATGTATTTTCCTTTTGAATAAATCTTTTTTTGTACTCGTTTTTCAGTCTCATGATCTTCGGCTGTTTTGCTTGTTAAACTTAGTTTTTTGTTGAAAATGAGTTATTGATTGAGTTTAGGGACAATGAAGACCTCCTTTATCATGTTGGGTCAATATCATAGTTTTTTCAAGACAATAATGTCTCGTCTCAACAGTAACATCCAAAAACCCCAGTGAAACCAAGGCAGAACACTGTAACACCAGTTACCGCTCTTTGACTATTAGTTTTGGTGTGCTCTGATTAGGTTACGGTTCTCTGCCTTTGTTCAGCTGTACGTCAAGATGAAGTTACTGTGAGCAGCCTGGAGTTACCAATTTCTGCCTTTGTTTGCTGTCATACTTGCTATCATGAATAGGCTAACACTCTGCTACATATAAAGCACTGCAAACAAGCAAAGTCTATAAATTCGAGCACAACTATCTTGAATAATCAGTTTTTTTCTTCATAATTTGTATTCTTCACTGAGTGTAGTCGAGGGTTATTCACTAGTGGCATTAGGTAGTTGACTGCAGTGTGTGTGATTGTTAGCATGTAGCACGATCACACATAAAATCAGTACGCTCACAGTTATAAAACCATTTTCCTACCTTTTTTGTAACCCAATAAAATCCACTGCAATTAATGTCGACACGAGATGTTTAATCCACAAGAATACTGATTCACTATTCCAACTGCTGGCGTCGGTCAGTCGGTCTTAAGGTTAGCTGGGTTATTTTTGTTAATGAATATTTTTATGAATTTTTAATGAATGTTATTTAAATTGTAACTATTGTGCCTTAATGGAAAAAGTGACTGCAGTCTAAGTGGAAGAGAGAATGTAGAGGGATGTCAGGAGTATTCCACTCTAAAAGAGTTAGGAACTGCTTAGAACAGTTCTAGAACACCAGGTCATACCTATGATTTCGGAAATTAACTCAAAAGTAATGCAAAAGTAGTTTAACATATTACAGCACAGAGACAAGAATATTGTAATACTGTAAATAACTACTTTCAAATGACAGAAACGAATGATATATCATCTACTATATTTTGGAAGTAATTTGCAAATGCAGCTAAAGGACAGGACAGCAGTAAGGAAATGGCTATAAGTAACAGCCAATCATCCACAATAGATAGCATGATTATAGACACTCCAGGTGTTGCTGTTTATTGTAAATGTGGATCAGCAGTATTGAGCATGTGGAAGTTACTGCAGTTTGCCTTGGCACGACTTCAACATACCATACAAAGGCAGAGGACAGTAAGAGGACAATATAGGGGTCAAGCTTGAGTTCAAGATTTTTTATGTAGACAAACGTCATTACTAAAACATGTAATTGCCACTTTTCCAATGTTCTGTCTATAACTAATTTATCTGGGCAACGAAAAAATATTTGAAGTCATTTTTCTCAATTCAACACTCTAGTGAGTTAATGTCTTTTACCTAAATAGGGCAGTATGGAAGTACTCGAAATAATCCGTGCTTCCCAAGTTGCTATGGCAACACAACAACTACAGTAATTGATCTGTTGTGGGGATTCTACAGTTGCTATGGTAACACGACAACTACAGTAATTGATCTGTTGTGGTGATTCTACAGTTGCTATGGTAACACAACAACTACAGTAATTGATCTGTTGTGGGGATTATACAGTTGCTATGGTAACACAACAACTACAGTAATTGATCGGTTGTGGGGATTATACAGTTGCTATGGTAACACAACAACTACAGTAATTGATCTGTTGTGGGGATTCTACAGTTGCTATGGTAACACGACAACTACAGTAATTGATCTGTTGTGGTGATTCTACAGTTGCTATGGTAACACAACAACTACAGTAATTGATCTGTTGTGGGGATTATACAGTTGGTATGGTAACACAACAACTACAGTAATTGATCGGTTGTGGGGATTCTACAGTTGCTATGGTAACACGACAACTACAGTAATTGATCTGTTGTGGTGATTCTACAGTTGCTATGGTAACACAACAACTACAGTAATTGATCTGTTGTGGGGATTCTACAGTTGCTATGGTAACACGACAACTACAGTAATTGATCTGTTGTGGTGATTCTACAGTTGCTATGGTAACACAACAACTACAGTAATTGATCTGTTGTGGGGATTATACAGTTGCTATGGTAACACAACAACTACAGTAATTGATCTGTTGTGGGGATTATACAGTTGCTATGGTAACACAACAACTACAGTAATTGATCGGTTGTGGGGATTCTACAGTTGCTATGGTAACACGACAACTACAGTAATTGATCTGTTGTGGTGATTCTACAGTTGCTATGGTAACACAACAACTACAGTAATTGATCGGTTGTGGGGATTCTACAGTTGCTATGGTAACACGACAACTACAGTAATTGATCTGTTGTGGGGATTCTACAGTTGCTATGGTAACACAACAACTACAGTAATTGATCTGTTGTGGTGATTCTACAGTTGCTATGGTAACCACAACAACTACAGTAATTGATCTGTTGTGGTGATTCTACAGTTGCTATGGTAACACAACAACTACAGTAATTGATCTGTTGTGGTGATTCTACAGTTGCTATGGTAACACAACAACTACAGTAATTGATCTGTTGTGGGGATTCTACAGTTGCTATGGTAACACAACAGCTACAGTAATTGATCTTGTGGTGATTCTACAGTTGCTATGGTAACACAACAACTACAGTGATTGATCTTGTGGTGATTCTACAGTTGCTATGGTAACACAACAGCTACAGTAATTGATCTGTTGTGGGGATTCTACAGTTGCTATGGTAACACAACAACTACAGTAATTGATCGGTTGTGGGGATTCTACAGTTGCTATGGTAACACGACAACTACAGTAATTGATCTGTTGTGGGGATTCTACAGTTGCTATGGTAACACAACAACTACAGTAATTGATCTGTTGTGGTGATTCTACAGTTGCTATGGTAACACAACAACTACAGTAATTGATCTGTTGTGGTGATTCTACAGTTGCTATGGTAACACAACAACTACAGTAATTGATCTGTTGTGGTGATTCTACAGTTGCTATGGTAACACAACAACTACAGTAATTGATCTGTTGTGGGGATTCTACAGTTGCTATGGTAACACAACAGCTACAGTAATGATCTTGTGGTGATTCTACAGTTGCTATGGTAACACAACAACTACAGTGATTGATCTTGTGGTGATTCTACAGTTGCTATGGTAACACAACAGCTACAGTAATTGATCTTGTGGTGATTCTACAGTTGCTATGGTAACACGACAGCTACAGTGATTGATCTGTTGTGTCTTCATAAACACTGATGAATCCAGCAATGATTTAATTCCTCCATCATGAATAAACATCAGATGATCCTGTCTGCATGTTGCTCTGCGCCTCACTGATCCAGGATCAGCTCCGTGTTGTAGATGCTCAGAGTGTTCAGGGTTCTGCTGTTCTCAGATCAGCTCTTCCAGGTCACCTTCAGTCTCCTGCTGGAGAAATGAGCTTCTGCTGCTGAGTTTAACAGGAGATTCAGAGTCTGGACACTGTCAATTATTCATGCAGGAGTGTGTGTGTGTGTGTGTGTGTGTGTTTGTGTGTGTGTGTGTGCGTGTGTGTGTGTGTGTGTGTGTCTGTCTCAGTCATTGGTCTGTCTATCTCTGTGTGAGTGTGTGTGTGTGTGTGTGTGTGTGTGTGTGTGTGTGTGTTTAGATCAATCTGTTGTTCGGCTGCATCTCTGACATTCACACACACTCAGACATACTGTATAATTCTCTGACACACACACACACACAGATGAGCTCTCGATGCTCCAGATGTGCTCATCTCTGACAGCTCCAGGTGTTCCCAATTGTCATGAATTCCCACAATCCCCTGCAGCCGGATCAGCTGTGTGTGTGTGTGTGTGTGTGTGTGTGTGTGTGTGTGTGTGTGTGTGTGTGTGTGTGTGTGTGTGTGTGTGTGTGTGTGTTTAGATCAATCTGTTGTTCAGCTGCGTCTCAGACACATACACACACACACAGCTGACATACACAAACACGCACACTCAGACATATAATTCTCTGACACACACACACACACAACCCACACAATCTCTCTCTCTCTCTCTCTCACACACACACACACACACACACACACACACACACACACACACACACACACACACACACACACACACAACTCTCCCATTGAGTGTTCTGGTCCTCACACACAGTAGACTGAGCAGTCAGACTGAGGATGATCAGTTATTGTTGATCATCAACACACACACTGCGCGCTTTACACACCTGATGTTCCTCTCTCACACACACACACACACACACACACACACACACACACACACACACACACACCCACACCACACACACACACACACACACATCATTCTGTGTGCTTTATTTCGGACTAGACTGACGCTCCGGTACAGTTTCCCGCCGTGACTCATAACTCACCGATTGCACCTTCTCTCTCTCTCTCTCTCTCCTCTCTTCTCTCTCTCTCCTCTCCTCTCTCTCTCTCTCTCTCTCTCTCTCTCTCTCTCTCAAAATAGCAGAGCACAGTTCCCAGGCGCTCAGAGAGGTCGGACGCCGGCTCACACACAACACCAACACGCAAGCACAATCTCCCGAGACGCTCGGGGTTTCGGATTCCCTCTTCGATCGCGCTCGTCCGTGCGTCATGCGGGACTCACCGGCACCGGGACCGCGCGGAGGCACGCGCCGATGGCGACCCGTGAGCGCGCCAGGACTAAGCATGCTGAACGGAACCGGGACGGGACCGAGCCGCGGGAGATGCTGGCGCGCGCGCTCACCGGGTGCCTGCTGTGCGCGCTCATCCTCTGGACTCTGTTCGGAACATTCTGGTGTGCGCGGGCCGTGCTGCGCTTCCGGCACCTGCGCACTAAAGTCACCAACATCTTCATCGTGTCGCTGACGTGTCGGACTCTGTTCGTGGCGCGTGCTGGTGATGCCGTGGAAAGCGGTGTCGGAGGTGGCCGGTGTTCTGGCGTTCGGCGCCTTCTGCGACATCTGGGTGGCGTTCGACATCATGTGCTCCACCGCCTCCATCCTGAACCTGTGCGTGATCAGCGTGGACCGCTACTGGGCCATCAGCAGCCGTTCCGCTACGAGCGCAAGATGACGCCGCCGCGTGGCATTCGTGATGATCGGCGCGGCGTGGACGCTGTCGGTGCTCATCTCCTTCATCCCGGTGCAGCTGGACTGGCACAAGGCGGCGGCGCGCAGCGGCGGCGGGAACGGGCGGCGGCGGCGGCGCGGGAGACTGCGACTCCAGCCTGAACCGGGATACGCCATCTCCTCGTCGCTCATCAGCTTCTACATCCCCGTGGCCATCATGATCGTCACCTACACGCGCATCTACCGCATCGCGCAGATCCAGATCAGGAGGGATCGCCTCGCTGGAGCGCGCCGCCGAGCACGCGCAGAGCTGCCGGTCGAACCGCCTGGCGTGCCAGCACCACAGCGCCTGAAGAGCTCCATCAGCCGCGAGACCAAAGTGCTGAAGACCCTGTCGGTGATCATGGCGTGTTCGTGGTGCTGCTGGCTGCCGTTCTTCGTGCTCAACTGCGTGTTCCGTTCCTGCCACGACAAGCCGTCCGCGGGCCTGCCGTGCGTCAGCGACACCACCTCGACGTGTTCGTGTGGTTCGGCTGACCACTCTTCGCTCAACCCCGTCATCTACGCCTTCAACGCGGAGTTCCGCAAGGGCTTCTCCAGCCTGCTGGGCTGCCGGGGCCGCTGCCGGACGCCGGTTGGAGACGGTCACATCAGCAACGAGCTCGTGTCCTACAACAGGACACGCTGCTTCCACAAGGAGATCGCGAGCGCGCTACGTCAACATCATCCCGAACGTGGTGGACGACACGTTCAGAACCGGATCTCGCAGCTGTCGCTGCGAAAACGAGGACGAGGACGCGTGCACGGACTCGGTGTGCGAGCTGGAGTGTGACGCGGAGCCCCGCGCGCCCTTCACGGCCAACGGGATCCGCTGAGCGCCGCACGGACTGACGGATACCCGCTGCTGTTTCTGCCGCGCGTGAGTGAGTGTGAGTGTGAGTGTGTGTGTGTGTGTGTGTGTGTGTGTGTTTCTGCTAAACTCTGCACTGATTCTCCACACTGAGGAAACAGAAGATCTGAGGAAACAGAAGCTCTTTATCTTTCACAGAGGCTGATGTTATTACACAGATCTCACTTTTACACTCATATTTGCTGAGAAATGCAAATTTCATTTTCAAGAAGGGGTGAACTCATTCACGCTATTGATATATGTGTGTGTGTGTGTGTGTGTGTGTGTGTGTGTGTGTGTGTGTGTGTGTGTGTGCCAAATTATTGCAATGCAAAAGTGCATAATGTAGAAGGTGTACTGTACCAGTCAGGCAGATGATCTCAGCTGAGCTCTGGTGTTTAATATTGATCATCAGCAGATAACCCTTCTGAATGTGCTGCTTTATAGCTCAGCAGACTCTCACATGTCTGGATTCTGCTCAGTGTAACTCTGCATTCAGCACTTTGCTCATCTCTAACACACTAAAACACATTTAGTGCAGAAGCACAGTGCACTTACAAAAGAGTTTACAATAATCACAAAGAGCTGACAGATCCTGAAACACGACACTGCGTCACTCTGGAGACTGTAGAGTAAAACACACTCCAGTTTCATGAATGACTTCTGAATGTTTTGTGTTTAGTTGTGTTTAGGTTCTGATTGTAAATGACCTGTGGCTTTGTCTATTTGAGTGTGCTGAGATCAGTGTGATGTTGCTACACCTCCCGTCATCTCTGCTCAGATCTTCTGGTTTCCCGCGTGTGTAAATGTTCCTGGATTGGTCATTTGTGTGCTTGATACTGTGTGATAAACGCAACACTTCTGAAGTGTATGGGCAGAGTTTGCAGTGTCACACACACACACTGTAGAGTGAGCATATGGCAGAAACAGTGCGGGAGCCGAACACAGCTGCGCTCTTCATCATCCTCATCCTCATGTCCTGCTGGAGAGATTCCACTGAAGAGAGGCCTTACTCCGCGGGACTCAATCGGCCTTACACTGAGTGCCACTATCCTGAACACTGACCGAACACTGAACAACTCTGACCAACATTACTGCCAGTGGCCATCACCACCGCAATTAACCATCATCACCACTGCTGACCAAAACTACCGCCATTGACCATTACTACTGATATTGACCATCACTACAGCTACTGATCATAACTATCGCCATTGACTATCACTACCGCCACTTACTATCACTACCGCCACTTACTATCACTACCGCCACTTACTATCACTACCGCCACTGACTATCACTACCGCCACTTACTATCACTACCGCCACTTACTATCACTACCGCCACTTACTATCACTACCGCCACTGACTATCACTACCGCCATTGACCACTACTACTGCTATTGACCATCACTACAGCTACTGATCATAACTATCGCCACTGACTATCACTACCGCATTGACTATCACTTACAGCCATTGGACTATCACTACAGCCACTATCATTTACCGCCAATATCAGTACCGCCACTGACTATCACTACCGCCATTTGACTATCACTACCGCCATTGACCTATCACTACCGCCACTGACTTTCACTACCACCACTGACTTTCACTACCGCCAGTATCACTACCGCCAATATCAGTACCGCCACTGACTATCACTACTGCCACTATCACTACCGCTACTGACGATCACTTCCATCATTGACTATCACTACCGCCATTATCACTACCGCCACTAACTATCACTACCGCCATTATCACTACCACCACTAACTATCACTACCGCCATTGACTATTACTACCGCCATTATCACTACCGCCATTGACTATCACTACTGCCATTGACTATCACTACCGCCACTATCACTACCGCCACTGACTATCACTACCGCCAATGACTATCACTATTGCCATTGACCATTACTACCGCAACTATCACTAACGCCATTTACTATCACTACCACCACTATCACTACCGCCAATGACTATCACTACTGCCATTGACCATTACTACCGCAACTATCACTAACGCCATTTACTATCACTACCACCACTATCACTACCGCCACTGACTATCACTACCGCCAATGACTATCACTACTGCCATTGACCATTACTACCGCAACTATCCCTAACGCCATTGCCCATCACTACCGCCACTATCACTAACGCCATTGACTATCACTACCGACACTGACTATCACTACTGCCATTGACCATTACTACCGCAACTATCCCTAACGCCATTGCCCATCACTACCGTAACTATCCCTAATGCCATTGACTATCACTACCGCCATTATCACTACCGCCACTGACTATCACTACCGCCATTATCACTACCACCACTGACTATCACTACTGCCATTGACCATTACTATCGCAACTATCACTACCGCCAGTATCACTACCGCTACTGACTATCACTACCACCACTATCACTACTCCCATTGATCATCACTACAGCCACTGACTATCATTACCGCCATTGACTATCACTACTGCCATTGACCAACAGTACTGCTATTGACCATCACTACTGCCATAGAGCATCATTACCGCTATTGACCGGCACTGAACGCCACTGACCGCTGCTCCACACGCCAAAAGACGGACGGAGCGTCTGCGCAGGCGCGGGTCTCCAGTCTCTCCACATGAGCTAAGAACTCTTTTCTAAAGTGTTTATTTATTTTATTCCTCTACAGAGCTAATATATAAAGTGTGTTTCTGTTTTCATCAATGACCCTAGTGGAGGGTTACACACACGGGGAAATGTGTTCCTTCAGTGTGTGTGTGTGTGTGTCTCGTTTCCAACACAAACACATTCACAAACACACACGGAGAGCTGCAGAGGAAAGGAGATTGTGCTTTAATATGAGAATAATCATCTGCTGATTGGGTCAGAGGATCGATCATGTCCTCATTGATGGACTGTAGGTGTGTGTGTGTCTGCTTCTGTGAGTGTGTGTGTGCTGGAAACGCAGCAGCTGTAGTGTGGTGATGTGGTGTTTATGCTCTCACATCTGTTAACCAGCACACGTCTGATGTTGTGACGCTTCGTTGCGTTTCATTACTGTAATGTTTATTGTTTACAAAAGCGAAGCCTGTAGATTAACCGTAACCAAGCACCTCCTCAACCTAACCACGAAGCCACTCACTGTGTGTGTGTGTGTGTGTGTGTGTGTGTGTGTGTGTGTGTGTGTGTGTGAGTGAGTGTTTTCTCAAACAAACAGATGAATGTACTCTACCTGTCATGTGCACAGATGTTTTTTAATAAAATGACCAGTAAAGTGTCATATTTTGGTTATTCAGTGGTTCAGCTGTGTGTGTGTGTGTGTGTGTGTGTTTTATATCTTATTTTATACTATGGGTTTGCTAAATGCTGGACTCTGATTGGCTGCTGGTCGCTCTCAGGTGTTTGGTTATTGTCAGATAAAGGCACAGCTAAAGTAGTTCCGGCAGGTTTAGAGCGCATTACAGCTCCATATCACTCCACTGAATGATGAGTTATTACAGGGCCAGACGGAATCTGCGGACGTTTTTTGCAATTTCTGCGGAGAATTTTGGGAGTCTCATAACTAAAACCTTAATATGTGAAATATGTGTCATTTAAAAACTGGATAAACTCAGATTTACACACATTTACTCAAGTAAATAAACAGAATTAATGATGGGCTAAAAATCTGTGGAATTCTGCGCGCGCAGATTCCATGTGGGCCTAGCTATTACACAGATACAACAGTCAGACAACACATCAGAAGGAGGAGGAGATGTTTGAGGACACACACCTGACTAACACACTGAAATACGTTCAGATCAGTTGATCAATACTCCAGCAGACGCTCCGTCACTGATCTGATCTCAGGTATCAGCAGTGTATCGAGCACATTCAGCACAATATGAGTGTGTGTGTGTGTGTGATATTACAGCTTCCAGAACACACAGATGTACTGTGTATGTGTGTGAGTAATGACGCAGAAGCCGATCTGTGTGAGTGAGTGTGTGTGTTTAGTGTCTAAGAGTGTGTGTTTAGTGTCTCTCTAAGTGTGTTTGTTTAGTGTCTGTTTGAGTGTGTGTTTAGCTCCCTACAGTGTTAGGAACACAAGGTACACACACCCCCTCAGAGAGCTCTGTGTTTTCTGTGAACAGGTGTGTGTTCAGGGTAAAAGGTTGTGTTCTCCTGTGGTGTCGGTCTGCAGTGGAGTGATTTAGTTAAAGAGCAGAGGAGATGAAGTGATGATTGAGCTGAGTGTGGTCTGCTCATCAGTGTGTGTGTGTGTGTGCTGTAATAGAGCGGATGTGGACAGCTCCAGCGGGAGGCTTTGTTTCCTCTCCGCAGAAACACTGTAATCACCGGATTACCTTGACCTCCTAATGGAAACTAATCCCACTCAAATAATTCATGAAAAACCGCAGCACATTCCTGCACAGACACACACTTCAGCAGCGCGACACACACCACTGAACACGCTGTAAAACAGCAGATCATCAGTAACACACGCTCATCTCCAGACACACTCTTACCAAAGAAAGACTCTGCCACAGTGGAGAGCCCCGATCTCAGAGGAGAGCAGCTCACAACATCTGAACACAGTAGAGTCAGCTCAGCTGCTCAGCTCATCAGTGATGGACCATTCCTGTCAACACTGGCATGTGAAAATAAGGGATATGCCCACCATAATGACTAAATCTGTTCTTCTGGAGCTGTTTTACTGTAAATAAACAGTTAAATGGTCAGTAATATGTTTTATTATTATTATTTACAAAGAAGAAATAAAGAGTGTACATTAGCAGCAAACCCATTAGCAAACAGGTCAGCTTATTAACATTAATAACAGAAGTTATCAAATCTCATTAATCTGCACTCACATTCTGAATAAAGAGCAGCGAATGAAGCTCATTTATTAGGATTTATTAGGAAGAGGTGTCACGTTAAAAATGCACACATCTAACGCTATAATGAAAGCATTCGACTGCTTTCATGACTTTATATGCTCATTTAGGACAAAATGAATTGTGTTTGAAAAAACCCACCAAGATGGACATCTTTAGATGTTATTATTATTAATTATGTGTATCTGTCTGTTTAAACACACACCCAAAACCCAGACTGTTAAACCCCGTGTACAGAATCCGTTTGGGAAACAGCGTCTGGTTATGAGTATGGAGCGCGTCAGCTGACAGTCACGCACCAACACATGACTGCTTTGAGGATGTCATAGGAGGGGCGACGACACCTGTGATGAAAAGGAAAGGGAATCCTGCTGTTTTATATTTATTTACAGTGTTTTCATGCCTAAATAAAACAAAAGCACAGGACAGACTCACATTTAAGAGCGAGCGGCGTCCCCTGGTGGTTCATCAGTATAGGTTGTGTATAGGGAGGATCGGCTCTTTAATGTTTATCGCCACACTTCAGAGAAAGACTGAAAATATACAGGAGAATACCTTTACGGGAAGATAGCGGGATAGAACTGAAATATATGGTAGAATCCCGGGAAAAACGGGAGTGTTGACAGATAAGGTGTGAACGCGCTGCCCCTAATGTGTGTGTTTATCAAATACCGCATTCATGACCAAACTCAGAAAGTCCAACATGGGACCATCAGCCCGATCTGCAGCTGTGAGTCAGTGGTGTGATATATGTAAAGCCTGGGTTATACTTCTGCATCAAGCACACACATATGCTCTGCTGCAGCCTGCGTGTGGTCGCATAGCCCTCGCTGACACGCACCTCTCAAATCTTGACTGTTTCTCAATTCCAACAATGCAGAGAACGGACTTGTGTTCTTGTGGAGAGCGGTCTTGCCAGGTGTCCTCAGAAGAACGAACTCAGGAGACCGCGAGAACAGAGAAGGCGTCCTGTGAGGAATGAGATGCTGCGCTCTTCCTGATGGTCACGTGACCTTCAGCCATTTATAATGGAAAAGTATTTAAAGATTACAGCGTTCATACAGAGAGGGATTGTTTTTCCCCTTTCCACAATATATACTCTGCATTAAAGACTTTACAGATATACACTGCACAATATACATAAAACTTCAGCAAATCAACACCCTACATGTGTTTACTCCTTTATTAGGATGTCCATGGTGATGTTTACTTTCATCGTCTCATTTCGGGATAAATAAGTGAACTTTAATAATAAACCTCTATAAAATGCTGCGCTTCCCACCTCCAGTCGCAATGACTTCTGGAACTTCTAGAGCAAGATGGACACTCAAGTCTGCATCGGTGCGTCCTCTATCTAGAACACATCTGAGAAGTTTCACGCGTCCTCTGCTCTTGTGATCTTCAGTATTGGAACTCAACTTTGGCAGCTGATGATGATGTTACATGAGGACGCAAGACCGCTGAACAACACATTGAGAAACAGCCAGTGTTGCCAGATTGGAAATGTGAAAGTATCGTACCAGATCCTCAAAATTATCGTATTTGGAGGAAAATTATCGTACAAGAGTCAAACGGTGAGTATACAGCTATTATATAGACAAATAGAGTTTTGACACAACGTGAAAATTACCACAATAAGTAAAAAAAATAAATAAAAGAACATAGGCGAACCTTAGTGGGAAGGTTCATTGAATACCTGCGTGTGTTGAGGGATTCATTTTGCGGTACAAATATGATATAGAGGTAAAGTTGGTTTTATATTCGCACATTCGGACTTTCCCCTTTATAATATCATTTCATAAAAGTGTTATTTGCAAACTCTAAATAGCAAAATCATATTAGCAGCCAATGACTATCAAAGTCCAACATTGTTCACAGTCAAATAAACAGTGTTAATGTTGTTTTGAAGACACGCTTGCATGCTAATTTCGATCGAATATTCAAAGTAACATGGTAAACAATATAGAGACTTCTAAATAAATGAATGTGCGAATATAAAACCAACTTTACCTCTATAAATATGATGCCTACATGGAGCGCAACATAGTGCTGGTTGGCTTGAAAGCAGTGCACCCTCCTGAATTTTTAACAGTCTGATCCAGAGGATCTGTAATGAGCCGATCTCGTGGCTTTGTTTTGATGAGATTACCTTTGGAAAAACACGTTCACATGATGCATTTGAATGGGGAAAAGCGAGAACATCAAGGGCAAACTCTCCTGTCCTTCTCACCTTCCTTTTCAGCACTACTTTTTAAAACTTGACCGACCTCAACCTGAAAACGACTGACTGAAGCACGGCCGCGCGCAGCAGGAATGTTAACTCGTGAGAGAGAGCTATTCTCCACGTTGATTGGCTGAGAAGATGAGATAGAGATAGAAAACTAGTCATTGGATAGAAAACGTGTCTAACTCCACCTTCTCCTCACAGACATCAGACACAAGATGCAGCTATCAGTAAGTCTAGAAGCCCTAAGATTACAATGAAACTCATTTTAAATGCCATAAAATTCTGAAATGATCCTACATTATAGGATTTTTTACATTATTGATCGTACATCGTACAGAGGTCGAAATTATCGTACAAATACGATAATTATCGTACGTCTGGCAACACTGGAAACAGCCAATGTAACTACACGTCACAACGATGCGTAGAGCAACCTCTGTGATTGGCCGGCTTGGTAGCGCTGATAAGTGTGGGCGGGACCGAGAGCCACGCAAACCCATTGAAGCGAGTGTTTACAAGTGTGGAGTCCGGTGAAGGAGCTCCAGATGGAGACTGTTGTGTTCACCACATGATTAAGGCTGCTGCACGTCCGCCGGTTCCCGCCTCTGAATGAGCCAGTTTGAGCCACTTCTACAGTGGGGAAGTGTTCAGGAAAAACTAAACACCAGTGAAGAAACTGAACACAGAGGAACAGAAACACCTAACGCCAGCTAGTGTTTCAGAAGAGTTACTGCAGAGCAACACACACAGCAGCAGGAGGATAAATGCACGGCTACACGCAAGGCATGCGCTGTGGGTCACGCCGATCACTCCACACAGAAGAATAACCCAGGCTTAAAGTATCAGCAGCTCTCCTCTACAGTAGGTGGCACTGCAGCCTCAGCTCATTACACACACACACACACACACACGCTATGCTCCGACCCTGTGCCCTAATCCCTTCAAAGGGTTTACCCTGCGGAGAGACAACTTTGAAAACAGATTAAGGGCGTAGGGGTCAAAAATGCTGTTTTTTGGAACGCACCTCTGAGTCAACAAAACAATCAAGGGTGTGTGTGTGTGTGTGTGTGTGTTCATCGCTCTTTCTGTCTACATGCTGACATTCACAAAACACACTGGGAATGTGGAGGACACTGCAGGCGGTGCCTTATTTACTCTAGTGTTCATGTGCTGCGTGTGTGTTTGTGTGCATTTATACTACAACATTTGACTGAGAATGATCACAGCAGTGTATAGCAGAGTACTGAACACACACTACAGACTCCACTACTCTGCATTCTGATTGGTCAGTCTCGTCATGCTAAGGTGTGTTATTCCCAGATAACAACCGCTGAACTACACAGATCTGCACGGACTGAAGAGCCTGAATAATCTGAATAATAACAATATTTAATAACAGAAAAACCTCAGCACAGACATCAGGAACAGGAGGAGAACATTAGTGTTGAGAACAACACACACACACACACACACACACACACACACACACACACACACACACACACACACACACACACACACACACACACACACACACTCAAACTGCACTGCTGTTATTGTACTCGTGGGGACATTTGATCCTCATAACATCATGAATACAAGGAACACACACACTTTCTCCCACGCACACACACACACACAGCTGATCCTCTGCACAGACGCGTCGACCTACAAACACCGATCTGCGGCATCTGTCTGAGACAGCCAATCAGCAGTGAGCCTCTGAGTCATGCGCACTGCATTCAGACACATGGTGTGTGTGTGTGTGTGTGTGTGTGTGTGTGTGTGTGTGTGTGTGTGTGTAACTGCTCTCATTATCTGTGAGTGCCCTCAGTGTGTCTGTCATTCAGGATCAACAGGATTCGCCTGTTCTGAAGGCACTCAATCGGGTTTACAGCTGCGTGCAGAACACACACACACACACACACACACACACACACACACACACACACACACACACACACACACACACACAGCAGCTGTATGAAGGTCGTGCAGGTCTGAGGTTGGACACTGAGTCAACGTTACAGTGATGATTATACAAAACTGCTTCATTATAAACACTGAACTAATCTTCTAATTAATGCGCATTTCAAGAGTTCCACTCAGCTGATGATCAATAAAGCGTAATTGGCATGCTGTCCCGGGAGAGAGCCCTGAGCTGGTATATCCTTGAGCCCGGGGCTCCCTCCCGTTAGAAGGGCGAGAGGGAAGTTGGAGCTCAGGAAGGTCTCGAGGACTCCCCCGCTTATCGCCGTGTGAAAAGTGTAAACTAAAGTTGTCTTAGGCAATAATTTGGTTTAGTCGATTGGCTATGGTTAGGGCCAGACGGAATCTGCGGACGTTTTTTGCAATTTCTGCGGAGAATTTTGGTAAAAATCTGCGGATTTCTGCGGAATTATTTTGGGAGTATCATAACTAAAACCTTAAAATGTGAAATATGTGTCATTTAAAAACTGGATAAATTCAGACACACATTTACTCAAGTAAATAAACAGAATTAATGATGGGCTGAAAGTCTGCGGAAATCTGCGCGCACAGATTCCGTGTGGGCCTAGCTATGGTGTATGTTTTTGGACGGTGGGAGGAAATCGGGGAACCCGGGGGAAACCCACACGAACACGGGGAGAACATGAAAACTCCGCACAGAAACGCCAACCGGCTCAATGGGAGGTTGAACTGGTGGCGTTCTTGCTGTGAGGCAACAGTGCTATTCACTGGGCCACCGTGTCGCCCTATAGGAAAGGGTGGAAGGAGGGGTAGAAGGAGGGGAACTTCAAGACGAAGATAACTGGAGTGAAATCTCTGGTTATTTATAGTGTGTCCGTCATCATCTAATAGGGCAGATTACGGAGCTGATAAGGTGCCAGCCGTGTTGATCATAACCACGTGATCCTCTCAAAATTAGTTTATAAATAAACCACACTTTGATGCAGCTGCTCTAGAACATCTCGAACACACACACACACACACACACACGCGCGCGCGCGCGCGCGCACACACATTTTCAGACTTAAACACACAAAGCATTATGGTCATGTTTCTTTGTCATCATGTTTATGTTTTGCCAAGTAAAAAAGTTGAAATACTCTTAAATAGACACATTTACTGGAAAAGCAAAATGACTCAAGATATTATATATTATTATTATTATTATTATTATAGTTTAAGGTATTTCTATTTAATGAACACACTCAGAAATCTTATTCAGATATACTGTATAATCTAGGGGCGATGCGGTGGCGCAGTGGGTGGAACGATCGCCTCACAGCAAGAAGGTCTCTGGTTCGAGCCTCGGCTGGGTCAGTTGGTGTTTCTGTGTGGAGTTTGCATGTTCTCCCCGTGTTAGCGTGGGTTTCCTCTGGGTGCTCCGGTTTCAGTCCAAACACATGTGCTATAGGGGAACTGATCAACTAAACTGGCCGTAGTGTATGAGTGTGAATGAGAATGTATGGGTGTTTCCCCATGATGGGTTGCAGCTGAAAGGGCATCCCCTGCGTAAAACATGTGCTGGATAAGTTGGTGGTTCATTCCGCTGTGACGTCCCCTGATTAATAAAGGGACTAAGCCGAAAAGAAAAGGAATGATTGAATGAAGCTTTCAGAAACTGCTCTCGGCCTCCACGCCTCCACCCTTCAGCCCGTTGGGGGTCTCGCAGTCCAGCACGTTCTTCATCTCGCGCTCCAAAGTCTGCTCCTGCACGCCGTTGATCTTCCCGAAGCTCCGGCTGATCTCCACGAAGGTCTTGTTCTTGGTTTCCGGCAGGACGATGAGCAGGTAAACCGCACCGGCGGCACAGACCACCACAAACAGCAGGAAGGCAAAGGTCTGCAGCGCCTCCTGCAGGAGCACACACACACAGCACATCTTCACAAACACGGATAAATGAACACAGTACATATGGAGTAGATTATGTATATATGATTAAGATTTTCTCATTCGTAACAGCTGTATACATATGAATATAAATAAACATGAGCGGGCTCTAACTGTAGCCCCTACTCAGAGGGTCTGCCATGGCAGGTCTGCATTTCTTTGATTGATTTCTCACAGCTGCTTATAAATAAATAAATATATATAAATATATAAATAATTTCTGGCGTCACGGTAGCTCAGTAGGTAGCATTGTCGCCTCACAGTAAGAAGGTCTCTGGTTTGAGCCTCGGCTGGGTCAGTGTGTGTTTCTGTGTGGAGTTTGCATGTTCTCCCCGTGTTGGCGTGGGTTTCCTCCGGGTGCTCCGGTTTCCCCCACAGTCCAAACACATGCACTATAGGGGAATTGATCAACTAAACTGGCCGTAGAGTATGAGTGTGTGTGTGACTAAGTGTGTATGGGTGTTTCCCAGTGATGGGTTGCGGCTGGAACAGCATCCGCTGTGTAAAACATATGCTGGAATAGTTGGTGGTTCATTCCGCTGTGGCGACCCCTGATTAATAAAGTGACTAAGCTGAAGGAAAATGAATGAGTGACTGATTTCAGTTCTCTGTTGTTCAGTCTTGTTGTTGTGTAGATATGTATTTACCCATATCAATAAATATATTGGACACACAGAACTCTCTCTATATATGTACACTTATATAGTCACGCTTGTGTCAATATAATTATCTAGCACCGCTAAATGAGATTACAAAGCATAAATATATGGAGATGGAGGATCTGATCTGAGTGTGTAGATGATGATGATGATGATGATGATGATGCGTCTGTCTCACAGCGTTCTACAACAGAGCATCTGAAATATGAGTGTGTGTGTGTGTGTGTGTGTGTGTGTGTGTGTGTGTGTGTGTCACCTGTATGAAGGGGAACAGGAGACCCACAGCGAAGTTTGAGAGCCAGTTGACGATTCCTGCGATCATGAACGCAGCCGGACGATACTTCTGCTCAAACAGCTCTCCGGTCAACACAAACGGGACACCACCTGACACACACACACACACACGCACACACGCACGCACGCACGCACGCACGCACGCACGCACGCACGCACACACACGTTATACAGAGCACTGTTTAGAAGTATTAGTATAACTATCATTAATCAATAACAATAACTCTCCACACACACACAGAGCACAGACCCTGTAATGTATGTTGAAGTCAGGATGTGTTACGGTCAGTGTTTTATGCTCAGAGTGTGTTCAACGGTCAGAGTGTGTGTGTGTGTGTGTGTGTGTGTGCCTCTGTAATCCCGCATCTCCTGCTGGACTGACGTGATCCATAAATCAAAGAGTGAATGAAACTTCCTGAATGAATGAAGAGTATCAGCACAGATTTACTGCTCACACACACACACACACACACACGCACGCACGCACGCACGCACACACACACACACACACACACACACACACACACAGACACACACACACACACAGACAGTGAATGAGTGTAGTGAATCCCGCAGAGATCTGTGTGTATATGTGTGTGTGTGTGTGTGTGTGTGTGTGTGTGTGTGTGTGCGCAGATGGCAGTGCTGCTTCATGTCATTAAGGGACTGATCCAGATGTGCTGAACTCAAATGTCCAAAAAACATTAAAGTGAATGTTTAAAAATAGACGTGCGGCTCAAGCTGTGTCAAATCCTCAGCACACACACACACACACACACACATACTGGTTTTTGTGGTATACAGGGACTTTGATCGCCAAACCAGTTTTTTGCTGGTCTATGGGGACACCCCTTTCCCGTTGACTTACAGAGATGATAAAACCATCAAAAAATTTGTTTTGCTCTGCAGAACACAGATATCACTTTGGATTTACTATACACACACCAGAACGTATAATACTACAACATGATATTTTGCTGGTACATAAGGACAGCCACGCCCCCTCCTAAAATGTTCCCGCCTATAACATAATTGTGATTTACAGGATCCGACCGATTTATGAGAACAATATTTTCACAATACACAAACGTGTCAGCTACCTGGATTACAGGGACTGATGTGCTTTACAGGTACATGAGTGTACACACACACAAATGTGTCAGTACGCTGCATTACGAAGCCCGAGGTGGTTAAAGAGTACTGACTTTACACAATACACAACCGCACATTGTCCTGCATTATAGGGACAAATGTGATTTACTTGAACATTATGATACACAATACACAAACCTGTACATATCCTGTTTTACCAGGACTGAGGTGGTTAAAGAGTACCAGAGCTTAAACACAATACACAGCACAAAATACAACATTACAGGGACCAATGCCTTTTAGAAGTACTTTAATTATAATTGCAAATTACAAAATAAAAACAAACTATTAAGTGGAGTTAGTCTACTAACTTGTCCACTAATGAGTTAACAATTGTAATCTTGCAATGAAACAAAACATCCCACACAAAAACTGCAGAGGAATCCACTTACTTAATGGTTAGTTCACCCAAAAATTAAAACGCTGTCATTAATTTCTCACACTTGTATCGTTCCAAACCCGTGAGACCTTCATTCATCTTCAGACACAAGTGAGGATATTCTGGGTTTGATCTGAGATCTTTCTGATCCACCTATAGGGTCATTGGATATGTAATGTTCAATGTTCAGAAATGAAACAAAAACAGTTAAAGTCCATGTCATATCAGTGATTCAATTGTAATCATATGAAGATATGATTAGTGAGAAGGAAGCACAAATAAAACAAAATACATGTTATTTCTTTCTATGCCATTCCGTTCATCACCAGCAACATTACCATTGCTGTGCTCCCCATAAAGGAGGATGAGAAGAAATAACTGATTAAAGTTATTTTTGTTTTCGGTTTGTTAAATTATTTTTAAGACTTTATTTTAAATATTATTACAGCTTCTTATGATTACAATCGAATCACTGATATGACATGGACAAATTTGACTGTGTTTGGTTCCTTTCTGAACATTGAACATTACATATCCAATGACCCTATAGGTGGATCAGAAAAATCTCAGATTAAATCCAGAATATCTTCATTTGTGTCTGAAGATGAACAAAAGTCTTACATGTTTAGAACGACATGAGTGTGAGAAATTAATGACATAATTTACGTTTTTGGATTAACTAAAACGTTAGGTCAAAAATTCAACTGCAATGAATAAAAAATAAAGAAAAATAGCATGCCACACATTGAAAATGTCTCACTTTTCAGGCAGTAAGCATGAGATTAACTCTGAACTAGGGTTGGGTCATATATTGCATACCATTGCTGTGTGCATTTCCACATTAAAGCCGTTTGTGTGATCTCTAATAAATGTCCATCAGTGTTCAGACGGAGCAGCGTTTAACACACAGAGCTGGAGTTCACTGAGAAGATACACAATTCACCTGCAATAATCCATGTGATATCATGCATGTTATTGCAAGTGAATTGTGTATCTCATCAATGAACTCCTGCTCGGTGTCATGCTCAGATTCAACTGTCTGTCTCAAAATCAGTCAAAATCAGTCAATCTGAGGGGAGTTTTGCTTGATGGTAACCTGCCGGTCTCGTGGTCAACTCATTTGAACTGTCTGGCTGATTGACTGACTCAGACTGGGGAATGTACTCCTCATCTGACAGCTTGTCTTCCTCTGAACTTATTTCCTATTGCCAAGATATCTGTGATTAATTTACAGCACTGGTAATTATCAAAAATAAGAAAATAAACTATAGAACTGAATATTCTCTTACACAAGGTGACTCTTTCCATTTATGATGCCTTGAATAGCAGAACTTGTGCCAATAACTGGAGCATACTGTAAAACAAATGTCAGGACATATTCAACTAACAAATTCTACACCTAAACATAGAATAATGTAAAAAACATAAATAAATAACATTTTAAACAATAGTACACAACTATTTTCAATGGTTTTACATATCTGGCCATAAATAATGTTCTGACATCTACTGATGAACAAATTAACAGATATTCAATGACTGAATTCATAACATAAATGTGTAATACTCATTCATTGGTATCATGAATGATACTAAAACTAAAGGTTTATATATGGCATGTTGCATGAAGAATATGATGTTATACTAACATGGCAGGCCAATCCACTTCAGTGCCGCAACAGGTCCCACGCATTCAACACATTTGTCCATGCTTAATAAGGCTGAAGTGACCACAACATATTTGCAGACCTGCGTAGAAAAAAAAACTGTAAATCTGAAGTTACAGCAAAAATCTATGTAATAAAAATGTACATGTAAAACTACATTATGAGCTGCATTAATGAGGAACACTGCAAATAGTTTTAGTCAATACATATGGATACCTCCAGAGCTCTTTCAGTAGCACCAAAGTTTTCCTCGTCAGTTAAAACATACTCTTCGACAAGCAACATCTGAAAACAATGGAAAAAAAGCAAAGCTCATGCAGAAATTATTTCTAACATAATTTTTAGAATTTACTGAATATACAATGCTCATGTTATTACCTTCTCAGCACAATCCGGGTCATTCAATGATGACTGGTCCTTCACCGGAGTCATCTGAAAGTAAGGAATTAGAAATGAAATCAATAAAAATTCCACTACAGACAAAGGATTAACAGATTGTCTAAATAAATAATGGATTACCTTTTCCACTCCTTCAGAAGCTTCACAAATACTGGAGTCCTTTACAATTGACGGGATTACCGACATCCATCAGCTGAAGACATGAAATCAAATAAAGAAGATCACTATATGATACTCTAATAATGATAGTAGTAGTAAAAAATAGTGATGTTATGAATGATGACGAGGCTGATAATGCCAAATTCAGATATGATACTATTTTTAGCACCATTCAATACCATTCACAATACAATTCATAAAAAAACTATTTATGTCTTACAGCAGGGGTGTCCAAACTCGGTCCTGGAGGGCCGGTGTCCTGCTGAGTTTAGTTCCAACTTGCTTCAACACACCTGCCAGGAAGTTTCTAGTATCTAGTAAGAGCTTGATTAGCTGGTTCAGGTGGGTTTGATTAGGGTTGGAGCTAAACTCTCCAGGACACCGGCCCTCCAGGACCGAGTTTGGACACCCCTGTCTTACAGTGACGGGATAAGCTAAATGCAAATCACCAAATAAATGAGTAATCTAAAATTTTTACAATACGTTCTCTACTTCTGTGACTTCTGACTGGCACACAGTGTTAATTTCAAGAGTGGATGGTTCAATGTCACTAAGAGTCTATAAAACATAAAATAGCACATTTGTAGCATTGATAAAGACAATATGTCTATGAAATATTGTTTCAAAACATTTAAAATAATTGACTAATCTTGTTTTATTGATGTAATATACAATGTAATAAACAAGAATAAGATTACAATACTTAATTTCAAATCAATAATTAAATGCTAACCAAGATAATGTCTATGACCATTTATTGATTACATTACATGCATTTTATAATGTCTGGTTGTTTGTAGCTTTACATCGGACATATCATATTCTCGACCTGATAGAAAAACCTCAGCATGTTGTTAGTCTGGTATATGAGAAACCTGCTTTTTTCAGAGAAATTGTACTTAGTTCAAGTACTTCTTTGCAGGGGGGAAACACTGTCTGTGTCAGTCGTACAGCATGTCTCTAACACACACTAATGTAGCAAATGATGTTAGCATTTGTTTTTAAGAGGCATGCTAATCTGTTCTTTAAGTATTAACATAAATATGACATGAACATTTTAGAATACCTTTATAGCTGCTGTGTCTTTTTCAAGTTTCTTTAGGTTCTTCAGGCACTGGTCCTTCTGAGTTATGTTCTGAAAAGAAAAAAAACATCATTAAATTAGATAAAGCAAAGTAAAAATGATTATTATAAAATTAATTAGTTTTACTTTACTCGAGAATTATTACTGTCAATTAACAATTACATTTAGAGCATTGAAAACATTAAAGTGATAAGTGTGGCCACAGTAAGCTGTAAATTATGAGTATTAAGCTTAATAATCCACATGTATGCAGCCCAAAGTCCTGAGAATAACTAAACCTCATTGACAAGACCTGTCAAACTAACACAATGCGATTCTTTCATCACGAATTTTACAACAGTCCTCATAACAGGTGTGAATATACACACAGCCTGTCCTCATAAACCAGGGTCCCTATAACAATGGTGTAAATATACACACAATCTGGCATCAGGAAGATGTTCTTATGATGGTCCTCATAAAAGTAGGTCCTCATAATGTAGGTGTAAATACACACACACACACAAACTGTCCTCATGACAAGTGTCCTCATAATGCAGGTGTAAAAATAAACACAGCCTGTCCTAATTAAACAGGTGTAAAACAAACACAATCTAGCATCAAGAACATGTTCTTATGATGATCCTTATAAAACTGGGTCCTTGTAATGCAGGTGTAAAAATACACACACACACTGTCCTCATGACACTAGTGTCCTCATAATGCAGGTGTAAAAATACACACAACCTGTCCTTATTAAACAGGTGTAAAAACACACACAATCTAGCACAAGGAACATGTTCTCAAGGTGATCCTCATAAAACTGGGTCCTCATAATGCAGGTGTAAAAATACACACAACCTGTCCTCATTAAACAGGTGTAAAACACACACAATCTAGCATCAGGAACCTGTTCTTATGATGATCCTCAAAACTGGGTCCTCATAATGCAGGTGTAAAAATACACACAACCTGTCCTTATTAAACAGGTGTAAAAACACACACAATCTAGCACCAGGAACATGTTCTTATGATGATCCTCATAAACCAAGTCCTTATAACACAGGTGTGAATATACATACAATCTATAATACTGGAATGAACGCACATGTAAAGCAAAAAGGTCACTAACCTTATCTTGTATAACAAATGACCTTTAATAATTTTAATCTAAAATCTAATAGTAAGAATGAACTCTGCATTGGTTTTCATACCGTGTTTCGCCATGGGCACTCAGCATCTCCGTAATCATAGGTGATCTCTTCACCAGGACTGATTCTCCTTAATGCAAATAAGCATAAGTGAGGTTTTCCATCCACACAGATCGTCTTCATCTTGCTATTTGGGTTAATATGGTCATCGTTTACAAATCGCCCAAGAGAGCCGTCATCCCGGGCCGCATCAACACTAAACAAATGACAGACAAAATTAGCACTGAAAACGTAAGGCCAACAGAGATCACGGTGTGATTAACAATCATTTAACAGTCCTCACCAAGGACTGAGAATATGTAATATAACCAATAATTATAGCAAAGTATGCACTCTCAGCTATGGAGTAAATAATCAATGACATGGCCACTGCCACATTCTGAATCATCTGACTTCAACAAATATTTACATCAAACAATTGTACGTACCAGAGGAGTTTTCCATTGTAGCGAAACTCGAACATGAAAACCTTAAGTGCATCATGGTAAATTCTTTGCCTCTGCTCAAGTTGTTCTTTGCTTATAAGTTTGCCTCTGTATTCCAGCAGGAAATCCCCTTTTTCAAACTCAGTACAGCTGAACACACCTCTGCCTACAGAACAAAAGAGTTAAAAATCACCACTGAGAACAACATATAATGGGATACATTTATTAACAAAAGTAACTTTAAAGGGAAGGTTCACCCTCCAAAATAATAAAAAAAAACAACTGTCATTTACTCACCATCAGATGTTAGTTACACAATGACTTCAAAAGAAATGTATAGAGGAACAGAGATGGCAAAAGTACACCCATACTTTACTTAGGTAGAAGTACAGATACTCATGTTTAAAACGACTCTGACTACACTTTTGTACTTCAGTAAAAGTAAAGAAGTACCGCCTGAAAAATGTACAAAAGTAAAAAAGTAAAAAGTAATCCGTTTCAACCACAGTCCAAAGACATGCGGTATAGGCGAATAATAATTCAACTAAATTTGCAGTTTATAAGAGTGTGTGTGTGTGAATGTGAAGGGTATCCGCTGCGTACAACAAATGCTGGAATAATTGGTGGTTCATTCTGCTGTGGCGACCCCTAATAAATCAGGGACGAAGCTGAAGGATAGCGAGTGCGATAGGTAGGTAACTAGACCTTATATCCTATTGATACATTAATGTAAAATAACTTGCTTTTCCAATTGTATGCAAAATGTTTGTTGCCAATTTTATGAAAGTAGCCAAGCAGCATCAAACCTTGTAATATAGCCTAACAACATTGCTCAAAAAGTCAGCTCATGTATCATCATCCTGACGCAAACTCACAGCGTTCATCATGTAGTTTTGCTGCTGTTAGATCAAAAACAACAGCTGCCATTCGTGTTGATACACTCCAAAAATGATTCTGTAGGCCTGTCTATCTTTATAAATAATGTCTTACATTTTACACTGAATTCTGTCTAAAATATATTGATTTTTTCTTTTGCTAAAATAAATACTTATCAGATTTGACTGCAAACTATGTTTTTGCATTAGGCTGAAGCTGCTTATTCTCTTCAAAGAGTAGCTCTCATATATAACCTGCTATTTTAGTGTTTTTTTTTCAGGTATTGTGGTTATTTTATTTAATGAATAAACATTAATTCTGTTACAGTTTTTCTCAGTCACTTTGGTCCATTTCTCAGATCAGAATTGCTATTCTCAAAACTCCTTGTTCAATCTTCAGATCCTCATTGTGTCACTTGTGCACATCAGAAAGCAGTTTCTCTTTATGAACAAGTTGCAAATGCTTTTGTTCATCCATGCAAATGATTATGTGCAATTCTCTGATGTTTCCTATGTTATCAGTTCCTTATATCATGTTGATCAACATGTATTATTTTATCTCTGTAGAATAGACTCACCCCCACAACATTTAATCGTTCAAATGCCTGAACAAGTTGTCTTAATATTTAGTCATAATGCATTTTTTACATTTCTCTCAGATGAATCTTGACTTTTTCTAATGAAGGTCTAAAAGGAGGTTGTCCTGTTTACATTTTTCCTTTTGTTTTTTTCTTTGTGCTATGCGGTGCTCTCTTTACCTTTCTGTATCAGAATGACATGATCTGGCAATTACAGTACAACCAGCAAAAATATTGCCTAAGTTTACACCAGAACAGCCCTCCAGAGTACACTGATATTGACAACATGACTACTAAGTAATTTGAGTCTTATTCATATACAATGACACAAAGACATGTCATTCTGACGCCACTGACATATTCAGGGACACAGAAATTTAGTTTTGAGAGCTGAACTGAAGGATTTTGAACAGGAGACTGGCTTTTGCAGGTAATCCATGGTGTTTTGCTATTTATACGTGTTGTTTTGAGAAATGCACTTAGGCGTACTGTTTTGCAAATTTCACTTCTGATCTGAGAAATGTGCCAAAGTGACTAAGAAACACTGTAATACATTTATTCTATGCTAAAAGCAACATACACAGGCGTGACTACAACCTACAAAACATGTGCATGATCGTTTTACACATGATAAATTCAGGATCTTTAACATTATATTTTATTCACAAATTGCACAGTATAGTTACTTTTGTTGTAAAATATTTGTTAAAAATTTATAAAAACTGAAAAACAGATATGAACTTACCAGAAATAAAGGAAATAAACCGCAATGCATAAATCTTTTTCTGAAAGTATTTGATTGTCTTAGTACTAAATGTACAAATCTTTACAAAAAGCACTATTTTTCGCGGTATTAGATTGAAAGACCAGAGAAAGCCCATGCAGTATGATCGGAAGTGGACAAAAGGCTTAAGTATTTTAAAACAGTATGTTTTTGACTGGAATGTGTCTCGTTTACCTGTGATCCGAACAAGCAAAAGGTGTCTTATTACCGTGTAAACAGGGCAGCATCAGTCATGTTAAATTTGCCGACTACCTCTGTCACATCTGCATAGTAATCCTAGCCTTTCTCATAGTAATCTTCACGAACTAGGCCATGTACGGTGCGCGATAGCCTTGAAATAGCCACGCGCTGCAGCACGCAGGCGCGCAATGAGGAAAAATAGATTGCATAAAAAATGCGTTCTTATTGCGCAATGACAAGAAATAATATAGATCGCGCCACCTGACACATGAAAATGAAAGTAACGACCGTGGTTTAAAAAAATGTAAGGAGTAGAAAGTACAGATATTTGTGTAAAAATGTAAGAAGTAAAAGTAAAAAGTTGTCAAAAAAATAAGTATTGCAGTAAAGTACTGATACCAGAAAAAAACTACTTAAGTACAGTAATAAAGTATTTGTACTATGTTACTTCCCATCTCTGTAGAAGAAATTAAGAAACATACACAAAATCAAACCAGTTAACTCACCTTTAATATCATTGATAAATGTGCACTCAAGCCCATTTCTGTCCTTCCCCAGAAGTGAAAACTGGATGGCCTCCTCCAGTGGCTTGGCATTTCTCCTTCGCAGTTTCCTTTCAGCCATTATTTGATGTGACTGCTTTAAAAATAAAAATTAGGATTATTATAATAACTTTTGGATTGCATTTAGTAAGCATATTTTTAATAATTAGCATATTTTTTTCTAGTATTAATGTAAGACAATTATTTAATCTGGGACAGTATATGTTGTAAAAAGTCAAATATGACACATATAGCATCTGCTAAAATAATTGCCTTTTCATCTTTTTAAAGTGGCTACGACAATCTGTATTATAAAAAAACACTGTAGACATAATAGTCACTTTCTTATTATATGCATTATATATTTAGATGTATTTAGATTGCATGTCTTTGTTTAATAATCTCATTAAACTATCTAAATCTAGTACTATTTATTAGCACTGGCATATCAATATACTGTACTGGGTGAAGCACCTCCTCTTCACAGACTGTAGTCATGACAACCCATTATTATATTCCTTATACTGTTAAATTATATTGCAAATGAAAAAGTAAAAAAAAAAAAAATACAAATCCACGATGCTTGTCCCACGTTTCTGTTGTCATACTATAAATATAAGCGCGCTAACGTTGTTAGCATCATGAGCTAGCTGCTTACTGACAGTAAAATGACTCATAAAGCGCCTTCAAGGCACAAACAAGCTAAACTATTTAAAAGCAGAATAACTTACCTTTCTTAAAATAGCTGCCTCGATCAGGTCCAGTGAGAGACGTCTTCTTTTCAAGTGCAGATTCAGCAATTAACCACACTCTCATAACACATCTGATTAGGCCATGTGCAAAAGGGTCATAAAAATTTTACTAAATAAAAGTAATAATAGTAATAATTATTATTTAAATAACATGCATTTTATAACATATATTTTATAAGCCTAGACATTAACTATTAGGTTATATTTACACTAAAAACATTTTTTCTCTATATTAAACTGACAGTTAAATAATAATTCAACTAAATTTGCAGTTGTTTATAAGAGTGTGTGTGTGTGAATGTGAAGGGTATCCGCTGCGTACAACAAATGCTGGAATAATTGGTGGTTCATTCTGCTGTGGCGACCCCTAATAAATCAGGGACGAAGCTGAAGGATAGCGAGTGCGATAGGTAGGTAACTAGACCTCATATCCTATTGATACATTAATGTAAAATAACTTGCTTTTCCAATTGTATGCAAAATGTTTGTTGCCAATTTTATGAAAGTAGCCAAGCAGCATCAAACCTTGTAATATAGCCTAACAACATTGCTCAAAAAGTCAGCTCATGTATCATCATCCTGACGCAAACTCACAGCGTTCATCATGTAGTTTTGCTGCTGTTAGATCAAAAACAACAGCTGTCATTCGTGTTGATACACTCCAAAAATGATTCTGTAGGCCTGTCTATCTTTATAAATAATGTCTTACATTTTACACTGAATTCTGTCTAAAATATATTGATTTAGATTAGGCCTCGTGCAAACGGGTCATAAAAATATTACTAAATAAAAGTAATAATAGTAATAATTATTATTTAAATAACATGCATTTTATAACATATATTTTATAAGCCTAGACGTTAACTATTAGGTTATATTTACACTAAAAACATTTTTTCTCTATATTAAACTGACAGTTAAATTACTTTAATACATAATTACATATTACAAAAATTAGGATTATTATAATAACTTTTGGATTGCATTTAGTAAGCATATTTTTAATAATTAGCATATTTTTTTTCTAGTATTAATGTAAGACAATTATTTATCTGGGACAGTATATGTTGTAAAAAGTCAAATATGACACATATAGCATCTGCTAAAATAATTGCCTTTTCATCTTTTTAAAGTGGCTACGACAATCTGTATTATAAAAAAACACTGTAGACATAATAGTCACTTCCTTATTATATGCATTATATATTTAGATGTATTTAGATTGCATGTCTTTGTTTAATAATCTCATTAAACTATCTAAATCTAGTACTATTTATTAGCACTGGCATATCAATATACTGTACTGGGTGAAGCACCTCCTCTTCACAGACTGTAGTCATGACAACCCATTATTATATTCCTTATACTGTTAAATTATATTGCAAATGAAAAAGTAAAAAAAAAAAAAATACAAATCCACGATGCTTGTCCCACGTTTCTGTTGTCATACTATAAATATAAGCGCGCTAACGCTGTTAGCATCATGAGCTAGCTGCTTACTGACAGTAAAATGACTCATAAAGCGCCTTCAAGGCACAAACAAGCTAAACTATTTAAAAGCAGAATAACTTACCTTTCTTAAAATAGCTGCCTCGATCAGGTCCAGTGAGAGACATTAACTATTAGGTTATATTTACACTAAAAACATTTTTTCTCTATACTGACAGTT
>LR812532.1:136609-151609 GCA_903798195.1 Danio kyathit
GTAGCCCAGGCACACATAGTCTAGTACACTAGTGTTAAGTCTTTCTGTAAGGTAGCCCAGGCACACATAGTCTAGTGCACTAGTGTTAAGTCTTTCTGTAAGGTAGCCCAGGTACACATAGTCTAGTACACTAGTGTTAAGTCTTTCTGTAAGGTAGCCCAGGTACACATAGTCTAGTACACTAGTGTTAAGTCTTTCTGTAAGGTAGCCCAGGCACACATAGTCTAGTACACTAGTGTTAAGTCATTCTGAAAGGTAGCCCAGGCACACATAGTCTAGTGCACTAGTGTTAAGTCTTTCTGTAAGGTAGCCCAGGTACACATAGTCTAGTACACTAGTGTTAAGTCTTTCTGTAAGGTAGCCCAGGTACACATAGTCTAGTACACTAGTGTTAAGTCTTTCTGTAAGGTAGCCCAGGCACACATAGTCTAGTACACTAGTGTTAAGTCTTTCTGTAAGGTAGCCCAGGTACACATAGTCTAGTACACTAGTGTTAAGTCTTTCTGTAAGGTAGCCCAGGCACACATAGTCTAGTACACTAGTGTTAAGTCTTTCTGTAAGGTAGCCCAGGCACACATAGTCTAGTGCACTAGTGTTAAGTCTTTCTGTAAGGTAGCCCAGGTACACATAGTCTAGTACACTAGTGTTAAGTCTTTCTGTAAGGTAGCCCAGGTACACATAGTCTAGTACACTAGTGTTAAGTCTTTCTGTAAGGTAGCCCAGGTACACATAGTCTAGTACACTAGTGTTAAGTCTTTCTGTAAGGTAGCCCAGGTACACATGGCCTAGTACACTAGTGTTAAGTCTTTCTGTAAGGTAGCCCAGGCACACATAGTCTAGTACACTAGTGTTAAGTCTTTCTGTAAGGTAGCCCAGGTACACATAGTCTAGTACACTAGTGTTAAGTCTTTCTGTAAGGTAGCCCAGGCACACATAGTCTAGTACACTAGTGTTAAGTCTTTCTGTAAGGTAGCCCAGGCACACATAGTCTAGTGCACTAGTGTTAAGTCTTTCTGTAAGGTAGCCCAGGTACACATAGTCTAGTACACTAGTGTTAAGTCTTTCTGTAAGGTAGCCCAGGTACACATAGTCTAGTACACTAGTGTTAAGTCTTTCTGTAAGGTAGCCCAGGTACACATAGTCTAGTACACTAGTGTTAAGTCTTTCTGTAAGGTAGCCCAGGTACACATGGCCTAGTGCACTAGTGTTAAATCATTCAATAAGATAGCCCAAGGATTCATAGTGTGTACACTTGTGTTTAGCCATTCATTGTTGCAAAACAACAACAACAACATATATTTTGCTTCACAAAAATGTTTGTTGTACAAATAAAAATACCTTAGTGAAACAATTCTATCTTCAATCCTCTGTATGAGCAGAGAAAAAACAGCTGCATGTTGTTTAACTAATGAATGTACATCACTTTACCCAACATTTCTGATTTACTGGATAAAGATTAAAAATCCCATAACTTGTTTGATTACTATAAAAAGGGAATGCTCCTTAAAAATATCCATGGATTCTGAAGACTTTATTGATTTCCATGATATTAAATACATAAGGAATAGCGAACAGTACATTTAAGTATATATATATATATATATTGTGTGTGTGTGTGTGTGTGTGTGTGTGTGTGTGTGTGTGTAGGCACAGGTGCTGGAGCTGTGGAGCGTGTCTCCGCCGGTGGACACAGACGTCCTCAGCTCTGACCTGAGATCAGCACACACTGTCAGACAGCTGGAGCATCATGCACACACACACCTGCATCAGATCATGACCTGTACTGATCTCTGCTATCACACACACATACACGCCACAACACACACACACACATCACATCAGATCATGACCTGCACTGATCTCTGATATCACACACGACACAACACACACACACATCACATCAGATTAAACCACCCCAGCACATTACAACACACTCTTGCTTTAAATCAGCACCTGGAAATCCTAGAAATAGACCTGCTAACACTTCTAGACCTAGATCTGAAAATTCAGATTTACCTCACAGATATAAATGACACGCTATATTCATGTAGAAAGCAGCCGTTTAATACTGTAATAATATTTACAATATTATGAAATGAATGCAGTGTTGTGTTCTCACCTGACCGAATATCTCCGGCAGTCCCAACACCTGACCAATGAAAACACCCAGACAGATGAAGATGGCGTGAAACTGACCAATGGACCCACGCACCTGTCGAGGAGAGATCTCACCCAGATACATGGGCAAAACACTGAGAGACACGCCTGACACACACACACACACACACGCACGCGCACGCACGCACGCACACACACACACACACACACACACATACACACACACACAGACTATTGAAATGATTGAAAAGAATCTAATTAACAGAAATGCACGCTTTTAGAGCCAATCAGGACTGACCTGAATCCATGCCGATGATAAAGCGGCCAATGATGAGCATCTCAAAGGATCCGGCCATCTCTCCCAGAGCCAATAGGATTGCAGCAATGAAAGCCAGAGCGTTATTGGCCAGCAGAGTTCCTTTCCTACACACAGCAATAATTAAAATTTGTTAATCAACAGCAATTGCACAAAACACCCTAGCAACCACACAACAGCAGCCTAAACACAGCACTGCAACAACCTAACCACCACAACACAACACCACAACACTGCACAGCAACAGCCTAAACACCTCAAAACTACACAACTACAGGATAAACATAGCAACAATGCACCGCAACAACCTAAACATCAAAATATTGCACAGCAACAGCCTAAACACCATTACACAACACCACACAGTAACAGCCAAAACACCCTAAAACGGCACCACAAAAGAGTAAACACCAAAACACCATAACAACAAACCACAACAGAGTAAACACGGCAACACTGCACAGCAACAACCTAAAAACCATAATACTCTGCAGCCTAAACAACACAACACTGAAATGCAGAACTGCAACAGCCTAAACACTGCAACACAACACTGCAATGCAACACCACAACACCACAACACAACAGCATAAACACAGCAACAGAACAGCCTAAACACCACAACACACCGGAAGAGCCATACTGCTCTGCAACAGCATAAACACCACAACAACACACTCCAACACCACACCACACCCTAAACACTGTAACAACAAACCACAACAGCCTAAATACTGCACCACAACAGCCAAAACACCATAACAACAAACCACAACAGCCTAAATACTGCACCACAACAGCCAAAACACCATAACAACAAACCACAACAGCCTAAATACTGCACCACAACAGCCAAAACACCATAACAACAAACCACAACAGCCTAAATACTGCACCACAACAGCCAAAACACCATAACAACAAACCACAACAGCCTAAATACTGCACCACAACAGCCAAAACAACATAACAACAAACCACAACAGCCTAAATACTGCATCACAACAGCCAAAACACCATAACAACAAACCACAACAGCCAAAACACCATAACAACAAACCACAACAGCCTAAATACTGCACCACAACAGCCAAAACACCATAACAACAAACCACAACAGCCTAAATACTGCACCACAACAGCCAAAACACCATAACAACAAACCACAACAGCCTAAATACTGCACCACAACAGCCAAAACACCATAACAACAAACCACAACAGCCTAAATACTGCACCACAACAGCCAAAACAACATAACAACAAACCACAACAGCCTAAATACTGCATCACAACAGCCAAAACACCATAACAACAAACCACAACAGCCAAAACACCATAACAACCAAACCACAACAGCCTAAATACTGCACCACAACAGCCAAAACACCGTAACAACAAACCACAACAGCCTAAATACTGCACCACAACAGCCAAAACACCATAAGAACAAACCACAACAGCCTAAATACTGCACCACAACAGCCAAAACACTGTAACAACAAACCACAACAGCCTAAATACTGCACCACAACAGCCAAAACACCGTAACAACAAACCACAACAGACTAAATACTGCACCACAACAGTCAAAACACCGTAACAACAAACCACAACAGCCTAAATACTGCACCACAGCAGCCAAAACACTGTAACAACAAACCACAACAGCCTAAATACTGCACCACAACAGCCAAAACACCATAACAACAAACCACAACAGCCTAAATACTGCACCACAACAGCCAAAACACCGTAACAACAAACCACAACAGCCTAAATACTGCACCACAACAGCCAAAACACCGTAACAACAAGCCACAACAGCCTAAATACTGCACCACAACAGCCAAAACACCGTAACAACAAACCACAACAGTCTAAATACTGCACCACAACAGCCTAAATACTGCACCACAACAGCCAAAACACCGTAACAACAAACCACAACAGCCAAAACACCATAACAACAAACCACAACAGCCTAAATACTGCACCACAACAGCCAAAACGCCGTAACAACAAACCACAACAGCCTAAATACTGCACCACAACAGCCAAAACACCGTAACAACAAACCACAACAGCCTAAATACTGCACCACAACAGCCAAAACACTGTAACAACAAACCACAACAGCCTAAATACTGCATCACAACAGCCAAAACACCATAACAACAAACCACAACAGCCAAAACACCATAACAACAAACCACAACAGCCTAAATACTGCACCACAACAGCCAAAACACCGTAACAACAAACCACAACAGCCTAAATACTGCACCACAACAGCCAAAACACCATAAGAACAAACCACAACAGCCTAAATACTGCACCACAACAGCCAAAACACTGTAACAACAAACCACAACAGCCTAAATACTGCACCACAACAGCCAAAACACCGTAACAACAAACCACAACAGACTAAATACTGCACCACAACAGTCAAAACACCGTAACAACAAACCACAACAGCCTAAATACTGCACCACAACAGCCAAAACACCGTAACAACAAACCACAACAGCCTAAATACTGCACCACAACAGCCAAAACACCATAACAACAAACCACAACAGCCTAAATACTGCACCACAACAGCCAAAACACTGCAACAACAAACCACAACAGCCTAAATACTGCACCACAACAGCCAAAACACTGTAACAACAAACCACAACAGCCTAAATACTGCACCACAACAGCCAAAACACCGTAACAACAAACCACAACAGCCTAAATACTGCACCACAACAGCCAAAACACCATAAGAACAAACCACAACAGCCTAAATACTGCACCACAACAGTCAAAACACTGTAACAACAAACCACAACAGCCTAAATACTGCACCACAACAGCCAAAACACCGTAACAACAAACCACAACAGCCTAAATACTGCACCACAACAGCCAAAACACCATAAGAACAAACCACAACAGCCTAAATACTGCACCACAACAGTCAAAACACTGCAACAACAAACCACAACAGCCTAAATACTGCACCCACAACAGCCAAAACACCGTAACAACAAACCACAACAGCCTAAATACTGCACCACAACAGCCAAAACACCATAAGAACAAACCACAACAGCCTAAATACTGCACCACAACAGCCAAAACACTGTAACAACAAACCACAACAGCCTAAATACTGCACCACAACAGCCAAAACACCGTAACAACAAACCACAACAGCCTAAATACTGCACTACAACAGCCAAAACACCATAACAACAAACCACAACAGCCTAAATACTGCACCACAACAGCCAAAACACCGTAACAACAAACCACAACAGCCTAAATACTGCACCACAACAGCCAAAACACCGTAACAACAAACCACAACAGCCTAAATACTGCACTACAACAGCCAAAACACCGTAACAACAAACCACAACAGACTAAATACTGCACCACAACAGCCAAAACACCGTAACAACAAACCACAACAGACTAAATACTGCACCACAACAGCCAAAACACCGTAACAACAAACCACAACAGCCTAAATACTGCACCACAACAGCCAAAACACCGTAACAACAAACCACAACAGACTAAATACTGCACCACAACAGCCAAAACACCGTAACAACAAACCACAACAGACTAAATACTGCACCACAACAGCCTGAATACTGCACCACAACACTGCTCTGCAACAACCTAAACACCACAACAACACCAGGCTTCATCAGGTTTTCTACCTCAGTGCATCTACAAATGAACAGAAGGATTCCTCAACATGCAAGGTCGTTATTATTGGTGTAAAAAGGCAGAGATCTGCAGATGTAAAGTGGTGTGAGGGTGTGTGACGTCAGTGTCAGAGTGAGAATAATGTGTGAAACACTGCAGCTCTTCCACACTGATGGAGTCTGTCTGAGAATGAGGAATCAGACATCAGCGGATCAGACCCGACAGCTCCCTGACCGCAGCTCTGACCGCACACACACCACAGACATCTCCATGACAACAGCCCTCGCCAACACTGGTCAACCCGCTGGATAAAACACTTGATAAAAGCAGCAAATATAGTTTATCTCATGTGCATTAACCCAGAGCGAGTGAAATATCAGACAATAAATGATGACAAGAACAAATGAAAGTGAATAACTGATTTATAAAACATCAGAACACTACAGAATCTGCTTTGTTGAGTTGTAATATGTCTTAAAAATATCCTCAAATGAATTATTCCTTTGTTAAATGTCTGTGTGTGGTGTGTTTGGTCCGACATGACAGTGTCCAGTTAATATTCCTTCATAATCTGAGAGGGATCTCGAGGGGATACTGCAGCTCACTGAAGATCGGCTGATGAAAACCTTCAGAAATCACTGATCAACATATGAAGACAGGCGGAACTGTCACTCTCTGACTCTCTACAACTACAAGACTACTCGTGTGTGTGTGTGTGTGTGCGTGTGTGTGTCTGTGTGAGAAAGAGAAAGAATTACACACACACACACAATACTCTCTTACTCTCTCTGTGTGTGCATGCAAGCTTGTGTATGAATGTGTGTGAGAGTGTATGTGTATGTGTGTGTGTGTGTGTGTGTGTGTGTGTGTGTGTGTGTGTGTGTGTATGAATGTGTGTGAGAGTGTGTGTGTGTGTGTGTGTGTGTGTGTGTGTGTGTGTGTGTGTGTGTGTGTGTGTGTGTGTGTGTGTGTGTGTGTGTGTGTGTGTGTGTGTGTGTGTGTGTGTGTGTGTATGAATGTGTGTGAGAGTGCGTGTGTGTGTGATTGGCATATAAAGGGTATGTTGTGGTCTGTCAGTCGCTCCACTGATCCTCACACTCGTGTGTTTAACTCTACAGATCTGCAGTTCTTTGGATTTAAACACACTGAAACATTCCAGAGGGGTTTGAGTTCATGGAGAGTAAAACACACATCACACACATCCTGCTGCTATTCTGGACACACACTCTTCCTCTCAGCCTCAATCTGCCAGTGTGTCTCTGTTTGTGTGATGTTGATATATATGTGTGTGTTTTGTTCAGGTGTGTGTGTCTGTGTGATGTTGATATGTGTGTGTGTGTGTGTGTGTGTGTGTGTGTGTGTGTGTGTGTGTGTGTGTGTGTGTGTGTGTGTGTGTGTGTGTTGCTCTACGAGGAATAGTTACAGCAGAGTTGCAGCAGCAGAGTAACAGCTCCTCAGACACCCGCTGTAGCAGAAACACTCTTAAACCATCCACACCACCCTAGCAACAGCACAGTAAAGCCCTAGAAACCTGAACAGCGGAAGGTCATTGTCATTTGTCGTTTGTTTTGTTTTAATCACCACAAGCCTAATGTTTACAAAACATTTAACATATATATGCACACACACACACACACACACACACACACACACACACACACACACACACACACACACACACACACACACACACACACACACACACACACACACACACACACACACACACACACACACACTCATAAACTTACACACTCATATATATATATATATGCAAACACAACATATTCTAATATGTAAACACTCACACAATCCTACATAAACAAAACCTCTCACACACACTCACTCTCTCACACACATGGACAAACACATATATATTAACATCACACAAACACAAAACAAGCAATCCTGCATGTGAGTAGCACAAAGCTGTACTTCCACACACACACCTCAAAACACACACACACACACGCCTCTACAAAACACACACACACACACGCCTGCCTTTAAAACTAGAGTAAACATGGACACTCATTTATAAACCAAATAAAAGGCTCAGGTTGAGACTGAGAGCTCAGAGACTCAATAAACACTCATACACACACAGACACACACACACACACACACACACACACACACACACAGACATGTCCGTTTACAGCAGGATTTCCAGCAGAGCCGCGCGGTTACGCTGATGACTGACCCAGATACACTCAATGAACACAGGAGAATCTTCTGAAGCTCAGACTGACGCTCGCTCCACAGGGACTGAGGAGAACAGAGGAGAAACACACACACACACACACACACACACACACACTCCACCTCGTCCATATGATGACAGCATGCAGCTGTGCCAGAACTTGCTCAAATACACCAATTAATAACTGACAGGAAGAGTGAAAACAGTGTGAAATCTGCTGTGGTCAATATTATTAGCCCCCTTCAGAAAGGACTGACTTTGATTGGCTACAGAAGATATCGATGTTGTCCAACGACTCGCCTAATTAAACTAATTAAGTCCTTAGTTTACACTTTAAGCTTAAAGTCATCATGGCAAAGACTAAAGGAATCAGTTATTAGAAATTAATTAATGAAACTATTATGATTAGAAATGAAATGTGTGAAAGAATGTGTTTAAAAATGAATGTAAATTTCACAGGAGACCTTATAACAATCATAATAGAGGTATAACAGTCATAGTAGAGGTTATAAGAGTCATAATAGAGGTTATAAGAGTCACAATAGGGGTTATAACAGTCATAATAGGGGTTATAACAGTCATCATAGAGGTTATAACAGTCATAATAGAGGTTATAACAGTCATAATAGAGGTTATAACAGTCATAATAGAGGTTATAACAGTCATAATAGGGGTTATAAGAGTCATAATAGAGGTTATAACAGTCATAATAGAGGTTATAACAGTCATAATAGGGGTTATAAGAGTCATAATAGGGGTTATAAGAGTCATAATAGGGGTTATAACAGTCATAATAGAGGTTATAACAGTCATAATAGAGGTTATAACAGTCATAATAGGGGTTATAAGAGTCATAATAGGGGTTATAACAGTCATAATAGGGGTTATAACAGTCATAATAGAGGTTATAACAGTCATAATAGAGGTTTTAACAGTCATAATAGAGGTTATAACAGTCATAATAGGGGTTATAAGAGTCATAATAGGGGTTATAACAGTCATAATAGAGGTTATAACAGTCATAATAGGGGTTATAACAGTCATAATAGGGGTTATAACAGTCATAATAGGGGTTATAACAGTCATAATAGAGGTTATAACAGTCATAGTAGAGGTTATAACAGTCATAATAGAGGTTATAACAGTCATAATAGAGGTTATAACAGTCATAATAGAGGTTATAACAGTCATAATAGAGGTTATAAGAGTCATAATAGAGGTTATAACAGTCATAATAGAGGTTATAACAGTCATAATAGGGGTTATAAGAGTCATAATAGGGGTTATAAGAGTCATAATAGGGGTTATAACAGTCATAATAGAGGTTATAACAGTCATAATAGAGGTTATAACAGTCATAATAGGGGTTATAAGAGTCATAATAGGGGTTATAACAGTCATAATAGGGGTTATAACAGTCATAATAGAGGTTATAACAGTCATAATAGAGGTTTTAACAGTCATAATAGAGGTTATAACAGTCATAATAGGGGTTATAACAGTCATAATAGAGGTTATAACAGTCATAGTAGAGGTTATAACAGTCATAATAGAGGTTATAACAGTCATAATAGAGGTTATAAGAGTCATAATAGAGGTTATAACAGTCATAATAGAGGTTATAAGAGTCATAATAGAGGTTATAACAGTCATAATAGAGGTTATAACAGTCATAATAGGGGTTATAAGAGTCATAATAGGGGTTATAAGAGTCATAATAGGGGTTATAACAGTCATAATAGAGGTTATAACAGTCATAATAGAGGTTATAACAGTCATAATAGGGGTTATAAGAGTCATAATAGGGGTTATAACAGTCATAATAGGGGTTATAACAGTCATAATAGAGGTTATAACAGTCATAATAGAGGTTTTAAACAGTCATAATAGAGGTTATAACAGTCATAATAGGGGTTATAAGAGTCATAATAGGGGTTATAACAGTCATATTAGGGGATATAACAATCATAATAGAGGTTATAACAGTCATAATAGAGGTTTTAACAGTCATAATAGAGGTTATAACAGTCATAATAGGGGTTATAACAGTCATAATAGAGGTTATAACAGTCATAGTAGAGGTTATAACAGTCATAATAGAGGTTATAACAGTCATAATAGAGGTTATAAGAGTCATAATAGAGGTTATAACAGTGATAATAGAGGTTATAAGAGTCATAATAGAGGTTATAACAGTCATAACAGTTCTAATAGGGGTTATAACAGTCCTAATAGGAGTTATAACAGTCCAAATAGGGGTTATAACAGTCCTAATAGGGGTTATAACAGTCATCATAGGGGTTATAACAGTCATAATAGAGGTTATAACAGTCATAATAGAGGTTATAACAGTCATAATAGAGGTTATAAGAGTATAATAGAGGTTATAACAGTCATAATAGGGGTTATAACAGTCCTAATAGGGGTTATAACAGTCCTAATAGGGGTTATAACAGTCATCATAGGGGTTATAACAGTCCTAATAGGGGTTATAACAGTCATCATAGGGGTTATAACAGTCATAATAGGGGTTATAACAGTCATCATAGGGGTTATAACAGTCATAATAGAGGTTATAACAGTCATAATAGAGGTTATAACAGTCATAATAGGAGTTATAACAGTCATAATAGAGATTATAACAGTCATAATAGAGGTTATAACAGTCATAATAGAGGTTATAACAGTCATAATAGAGGTTATGACAGTCATAATAGGGGTTATAACAGGAGGGCTAATCATTGTGTCTTACATGATATGAACACTAATTGTGTGTAAATGATCCTGTTTGTTTGAATAAAAGTTTTATAGTAATTGCATGTAAATGTGTGTTTCTCTTTACTCTTCTACTTATTCTGTTCAGCTGCTTTATTCATATAAATAAGTAAATTTAAAAAATAAAATACATGTGTATATATATATTTACTCATTTAGTAACATTCTGAATTTAATAGAGTTGATCAGTAGTCCAGCTGTCTCTCTGCATTTCTCTTTATCACCAAGCAAAGTCGATTCATGACAGCATGATTATGATCGTGATTATATTGACCTCAATAAATAAAATATGACATTTTCCCTAAATCCTGCAGCCCTAATTTACATGCACCACACACACACACACACACACACACACACACACACACACACACACACACACACACACACACACACACACACACACACACACACACACACACACACACACACACACACACACACACACACACTCACACAGGTGTATTGCTGTAGATAGGGAGTGTGTCTGGAGCTTCTGTCCAGAGTTTCCTCCAGGGAAATGATGTGTGTGTTTAAACACCTCAGTGCAGAGAGACGCGCGCAGCTAAACGCCCTTCAGAGACTGTTTATTTCTGTGTGTGTATGTGTGTGTGTTAATGCGGCGTGACCAGTGTTCTGATGAGTCCAGCACAACACACGTGTGCATATATGTGTGTGTGTGTGAGTCTCCGCTTCAGCTCTGCACCACACTCAGCTTCTGCTTTAGATCAGATTTAACCTTGAGAATCTCAGTCATGTTGATCGTAAAATAAAGAGATGAAACTCCTGCAGCGCTCCACTCTAACTGCAGCACACACACTCTCATTAAAGGGGTAGTTCACCACAAAATTCAAAACTAATTAACTGTCAAATCATTCAGTGAGTCTGAGCTGTAATCAACCAGCTTCAACAACAGAAAAAAAAGACAATACCATGTATAAATGTCTTTGTTCAGCAGTGTTTCCTCTTCAGCATCAGGTGAGCCCTGACCTGAATTAGAGGAGAAACACTAGCACACTAACTCAGATTAATGACACACAACAGGACGAGGGAGCTCTTAGGTTTCATCTGAAATATCTTCATTGTGTTCTGAAGATGAACACAGGCGACTGGAAGGAGAATAATCATTCATTCATTCATTTTCCTTCAGCTTAGTCAGGGGTCACCACAGCGGAATGAACCGCCAACTATTCCAGCATATGTTTTACTCAGCGGATGCCCTTCCAGCTGCAACCCAGTACTGGGAAACACCCATACACACTCATTTACACACACACACACACACTCATACACTACGGCCAGTTTAGTTGATCAGTTCCCCTATAGCGCATGTGTTTGGACTGTGGGGGAAACCGGAGCACCCGGAGGAAACCCACACCAACACGAGGAGAACATGCAAACTCCACACAGAAACATCAACTGACCCAGCCGAGACTCAAACCAGAGACCTTCTTGCTGTGAGGCCACAGTGCGACACCACTGAGCCAGCGTGTCGCCAGGAGAGTTATGATTAACAGATTATTAAGTTTGAGTGAACTAACCCTTGTAAGATTGCAGATGCAGGTGTTTAGAGCTGCTGTACCTGTGTGCAGCACCTGCACTAGCTCAACATCAAACAAACACAAACACCTCATTACCATAATCACATATCATTTGCATACATTTAAATAAATAGCCTGAGGACACAGAAGAGGTCAGACTGTCAGTCAAACAGACATGAACCGGTTGGTCTGTGCTTTGATGGTTTTTTTAGACCAGTTTGTAAACAATTATTGGAGAAATCAGATCACATCACTCACAGGAGCATCTTTTCTGCTCAGAATCTCTGGGTTTAAATCTGCGTAAACCAGAAGTTGCTGAGACCTTTATATCCGTATGCTGATGTACATCTAACTGCAGTGAAATACTGAGAAGGGGCGGGGCTTATTATGGCATAATTCAAAATTTCACCTCTTCCCAACAGGGAAAACCAGCAACAGTCAAGAATGCATGATTATCTGCTGCCATGGCTTTACAATCAAATAATGTGATTATAATGGAAGTCAATGGAGCAAAAACAGCAGCAACATCAGCAAAGGGGAGTCCATCTGAACAGAGTGTGTTGATGAGTTATGGACATGTTCAAAGCATTTTCCTAAAATAATTGTCAAAATAAGATTCGTCAGCAAACATCACAACATTTCCTGAAGCCTTTAAAATCAGCCCAGAGTGGATGAAAACGACCCAACAGCTTTGAGTGTGAGATCTGAAGTGTGTGTGTGTGTGTTGACTCTGACCTGCCCAGGGCTTTGATGAGGAAGGAGACGGTCAGCGCTCCCACCAGACCCCCGATGGCGAAGATGGAGACGGTGACGGACCACAGCAGGGTCACCGTACCCTCTCCAATGGGCTCATTATAGCGACTCATCCATGTCCGATTGTAGAAGGCCTTTATGTACTGCAGAGAGAGACACACATTGATGTGAACTCTGAAACACCACACTCACGTGACCTTTGACCCACAGAGAGTCTCCTGTTCAACTAATGACAGCAGGACAGATGTTCTGGAAAGCACAACAACACTGCACACATGCCTTTCTTACTCGTGTTTCTAGTCTAAATATCAACAATAATTAAATTAGGAAGCATTTTCTGGACTAGCAAAAAATATTGTCTTGTTTTCAGAAATACACTCACCGGCCACTTTATTAGGTACACCTGTCTAACTTCGTTAACGCACATTTCTAATCAGCCAATCACATGGCAGCAGCTGAACACATTTAGTCATGTAGACATGGTCAAGACGATCTGCTGCAGGTCAAAGCGAGCATCAGAATGGGGAAGAAAGGGGATTTAAGTGACTTTGAACGTGGCATGGTTGTTGCTGCCAGACGGGCTGCTCTGAGTATTTCAGAAACTGCTGATCTACTGGGATTTTCACGCACAACCATCTCTAGGGTTTACAGAGAATGGTCCGACAAAGAGGAAATATCCAGTGAGCGGCAGTTCTGTGGGCGCAAATGCCTTGTTGATGCCAGAGGTCAGAGGAGAATGGCCAAACTGGTTCCAGCTGATAGCAAGGCAACAGTAACTCAAATAAGCACTCAGGCCCATAATATCCACCCACACTTTGGGTCCATTAGTACCAATTGAGCATGGTGTCAACGCCACAGCTTACCTGGGAATTGTTGCTGACCATGTCCATCCCTTTATGACCACAGTGTCTCCATCTTCTGATGGCTACTTCCAGCAGGATAACGCACCATGTCATAAAGCGCCAATCATCTCAGACTGGTTTCTTGAACATGACGATGAGTTCACTGTACTCAAATGGCCTCCACAGTCACCAGAGCTCAATCCAATAGAGCACCTTTGGGATGTGGTGGAACGGGAGATTGGCATCATGGATGTGCAGCCGACAAATCTGCAGCAACTGTGTGATGCTATCATGACAATATGGAGCAAAATCTCTGAGGAATATTTACAGTAGCTTGTTGAATCTCTGACATGAAGGATTAAGGAAAATATGAAGGCAAAAGAGAGTCCAACCCGGTACTAGTAAGGTGTACCTAATAAAGTGGCCGGTAAGTGTTATGATTCACAATTTCCTTAAAACGGGCTAAATAATCTGCCAATAGGGTAAACATAACACAGCGAAACCAACATTCATTTGTTTACCCCAATGGCAGATTATTTAGCCCGTTTTAAAGATTATTGAACCAGAGAGTATTTGTGGTCGATGATCGTATTTAACCACTATTAACAGAAGTGTGATGTTTTATATTTGCAGGCTGGTGTGCTGCCACGTCCTCTTCTATAAGCAACACTTTCTGCACATCTCTGAGCTTCAGCTGACCAGTGACTGATTTATTTTCAGGAGCAACTCTCTGAGTTA
>LR812532.1:156609-164109 GCA_903798195.1 Danio kyathit
TATATTGTGCTGTGCCCACATTTTCTGCTCTGGTTGTAAAAGTGTGTTTTTCTGGGAGAATCGTGAACATGACACGGTGTGTGTGTGTGTGTGTGTGTGTGTGTGTGTGTGTGTGTGTGTGTGTGTGTGTGTGTGTGTGTGTGTGTGTGTGTGTGTGTGTTTGTGTGTGTGTGTGTGTGTGTGTGTGTGCGTGCGTGCGTGCGTGCGTGCGTGCGTGTGTGTGTGTGTTTCTAACAGACACACAGTGACCCCTGCTGGACGACACACTACAGTAAACCCTCATACTGTACATTACTGACCACACTCACATCCACACACACTCTTACTACAAGAAGATGATTACTACAGATATTACAGTTCACTAATTGCAGATATCTATCCCTGTTTTAAGCATAAATTCATAATTAAGATTTCTAAATTCACATTTCTAATCATAATAGTTTAATAACTCATCTCTAATAACTGATTTATTTTCTCTTTGTCATGATGACAGTAAATAATATTAGACTAGATATTCTTCAAGACACTAGTGTTCAGCTTAAAGTGACATTTAAAGGCTTCACTAGGGTAATTAGGGTAAAGTTAGGGTAATTAGGCAAGTCATTGTATAACAGTGGTTTGTTCTGGAGACAATCCAACACTAATATTGCTGAAGGGGCTAATAATATTGACCTTAAAATGACTTTAAAACTATTAAAAACTGCTTTTATACTAGCCGAAATAAAACAAATAAGACTTTCTCCAGAAGAAACAATATTAGAGGAAATACTGTGAATCTTTTTTTTGTTAAACGTCACTTTAGTAATATTTGAAGAGGAAAACCCCTTTTATCTGAGTTATCTGACATTATAATGATGATGCATTTGGCACAATTTAACTCTGAGTTCATCTCATATTATATTATGTAATTTAGTTGAGTTAAACAGTCAGAACAAATACATCATCTTGATAATGTCAGATAAGACTGATAGAAGCGTACAGCATGTAATGAACAGCAATCAAGCTAGAATAATTGCGACAGCTGCTATGACAATATTTACACACTAATAATAATAATAATGATAGTGATTTCTCTGATTATCAGACTGTAAAGCACAGTCAGCAAACATGAGCTCCAGCCACTGGATCAACACTCTTTGGGTATAATATATTAAAGTTGACTTTATTTTGCATCATAAATGACGGTGTGCTGTATATCATAACTTTACTAATCATCAGTGTATATCTCTGATCTGAATCATTCATGCTTTATGGCTCGTCAGTATATTCTTATCAAAAACAAACATATGAATGAAACTGGGAGACTGTCTGTACTGGCTGCTGATTGGCTGTCGAGATGTGGGCATGGCATTCATAAACCAATCATAGAGTAAGGTTGATGTGTTCATAACTGTTTCATCTTCAGTGGATATTACATGACAGACACAAATAAAACACTCATGATATCAGTCATCTTGCATTAAATAATCTAAACTCTCAGCAGTTATGTGTTTATCTTCTATCCTCACTTGTAAATCACTTTAGATAAAAAGAGGTAAATGTAGATGTATTATGGTGTTTTCCACCAATTATTCAAAAGTCAAACTTATTCAGTGTTTTCTTCTTCAATTATTTCCCAAATGATGTTTAACAGAGCACAATTTCTCACAGTATGTCTGATAATATTTGTTCTTCTGGAGAAAGTCTTATTGGTTTTATTTCGGCTAGAATAAAAGCAGTTTTTATTTTTTAAACACCATTTTAAGGTCAATATTATTAGCCCCTTTAAGCTATATATTTTCTGATAGTCTCCAGAACAAACCATCATTATACAATAACTTGCCTAATTCCCCTAACCTGCCTAGTTACCCTAATTACCCTAGTGAAGCCTTTAAATGTCACTTTAAGCTGTATAGAAGTGTCTTGAAGAATATCTAGTCTAATATTATTTACTGTCATCATGACAAAGAGAAAATAAATCAGTTATTAGAGATGAGTTATTAAACTATTATGATTAGAGATGTGTTTGTAAAATCTGCCCTCTGTTGAAGAACACTTTAAATATGACAGCAGGGCGGATAATTTTACATTAGTATAAATCTTACATTTAACACCTCCTCACTGTCCTGAATGAGCTAATGAATGAGCTGTGATTTAATAAACTATTTCAAAGCATTCGCTAGACTGCAGGTCAGAGAGGATATCTTGGCATCATCACGTGCTGTGATCGAGGTGGTAAATGTTGGTGCATGTGAAGATAAAGACATTGTACTGTAGGAATCACTGTATTTATGACATTTGTGTCTGTGTTATCATTAAAGTGATTCACCTGCTCTGCTGTACAGCTTGTTCTGTTTCTCAGTGACAGCTCAGGGATTACACACGATCAAGAAACACTGTGTCTGACAGCATGAGCGGGATTTCAGCGGACATGATCCTCAATTTCTCAGTTTATAAATAAATACGACACAAAATGAGCATCAATTACCATCAGTCTGACTGGAAACTGGTGTCAGTTATGAAGTGAGTTTGTTAGCATGTGAAAAACTAGTGCTGGGCAACAATGAATCACGATTAATCAAATATCAATATAATAAAATATCTACATATAAAGTCAGATTTATTCGCCCTCCTGTTTATTTTTCCCCAATTTCTGTTTAACAGAGGGCAGATTTTACAAACACATTTCTAATCATAATAGTTTTAATAACTCATCTCTAATAACTGATTTATTTTCTCTTTGCCATGATGACAGTAAATAATATTAGACTAGATATTCTTCAAGACACTTCTATACAGCTTAAAGTGACATTTAAAGGCTTCACTAGGTTAATTAGGGTAACTAGGCAGGTTAGGGGAATTAGGCAAGTTATTGTATAATGATGGTTTGTTCTGTAGACTATCGAGAAAATATATAGCTTAAAGGGGCTAATAATATTGACCTTAAAATGGTGTTTAAAAAAATAAAAACTGCTTTTATTCTAGCCCAAATAAAACAATTAAGACTTTCTCCAGAAGAACAAATATTATCAGACATACTGTGAACATTTCCTTGCTCTGTTAAACATCATTTGGGAAATATTTAAAAAAGAATAAAAATTCAAAGGGGGCGAATAATTCTGACTTTACCTGTATATATATATATATAATACAAATTATATATCAATTTAAATATCTATGTAAAAGAAAGCTTTGTGTTGTTTTGTTTCTATGTACGTGTATCACATATTCTTAATATATTTATATATATATATATAATACACATATATCAAAACAAACAAACTTTTATTTTGGATGCGATTAATCCAAAACTATACTGACTTTAGTGCTGCAGAATGCTGAATAGTGGATAAAAACAATAATAATTAAAGTCACACACACACACACACACACACACACACACACACACACACACACACACACACACACACACACACACACACACACACACACAAGACTTTGACACTGGAAAACACACACGCTTGTTTTTCTGCACATCAACACTGTTTTCTTCAAACAATCAATCATATGGCCTCGACCGGTTCAGTTCGGACATGCGCACGCACACGCACACACACACGCACTGTTTCTACTGTACCGAACCCACACAGAAAACTCTGCAGTTTTACATTTTCAAAACCCCTCATTCTGTGTGATTCATGAGCATTTTTATGTTTACATGTTCAGCTGTTCTCATGTTTACCTCATGGGGAACTCAATTTTGGTCCCCATGAGTCTGTGTGCATTCAGGTTTAACCCCACCGGGGTATATAAACAAGCACACACACACACACACACACACATCCAGATTTATTGCTAATCATTAAATTATGAGCAAATGACTGTGGATCACGTTATTCTCTGATCATGATCATGGCAACATGCCAAACTACATACACACACACACACACACACACACACACACACACACACACACATACACACACTTCATGAACACAGAAACACAAAGCGAGTAACTTACTAATACTACATGAGTTTTAAATCTTTATCAGTAATCAGCAGAAGCTCCGGACACTGAAAACATGGTAATCTGACAGTAAAACTGCAGAAAGTAAAACACACACACACACACACACACACACACACACAGCTCTGAGTCTGCCAGACCCAATGATTAACATGATCTCCTTTACCGCGGTACAGAGAGACACAAACCTGCTGCTGCTGCTCTGATTGGCCAGATCACTGCACTGCTCCAGGCTGATCTGCAGTCAGCGGACTCATGACAGAGAATGAGGAGAGGACACACAGCGAACGCACTCATAAACACACACACACTCATAAACACACACCTTTGCTCATAAACACACACTTATATCTCACACACTCATGTACTCCTACACACTCCCCATGTGTGTGTGTGTGTGTGTGTGTGTGTGTGTGTGTGTGTGTGTGTGTGTGTGTGTGTGTGTGTGTGTGTGTGTGTGTGTGTATAGTTTTCAGGACAAAGTTCAACTAAAGCTTGAGCTGCGGCTCTTCATGTTTCAAGACCTGCTGTGTGTGAACCTGAGATGGGCAGAAGCTGCACACACACACACACACACACACACACACACAAACTCTCTCTCTTTCTCTCACAGACATACACACACACACACACACAGAAACTGTAGAATCACCACAACAGATCAATCACTGTAGCTGTCGTGTTACCATAGCAACTGTAGAATCACCACAACAGATCAATTACTATAGTTGTTGTGTTACCATAGCAACTGTAGAATCACCACAACAGATCAATTACTATAGTTGTTGTGTTACCATAGCAACTGTAGAATCACCACAACAGATCAATTACTGTAGTCGTGTTACCATAGCAACTGTAGAATCACCACAACAGATCAATCACTGTAGCTGTTGTGTTACCATAGCAACTGTAGAATCACCACAACAGATCAATCACTGTAGCTGTCGTGTTACCATAGCAACTGTAGAATCACCACAACAGATCAATTACTATAGTTGTCGTGTTACCATAGCAACTGTAGAATCACCACAGCAGATCAATCACTGTAGCTGTTGTGTTACCATAGCAACTGTAGAATCACCACAACAGATCAATTACTATAGTTGTCGTGTTACCATAGCAACTGTAGAATCACCACAACAGATCAATTACTATAGTTGCCGTGTTACCATAGCAACTGTAGAATCACCACAACAGATCAATTACTATAGTTGTCGTGTTACCATAGCAACTGTAGAATCACCACAACAGATCAATTACTATAGTTGTCGTGTTACCATAGCGACTGTAGAATCACCACAACAGATCAATTACTATAGTTGTTGTGTTACCATAGCGACTGTAGAATCACCACAACAAATCAATTACTATAGTTGTTGTGTTACCATAGCAACTGTAGAATCACCACAACAGATCAATTACAATAGTTGTCGTGTTACCATAGCAACTGTAGAATCACCACAACAGATCAATTACAATAGTTGTCGTGTTACCATAGCGACTGTAGAATCACCACAACAGATCAATTACAATAGTTGTTGTGTTACCATAGCAACTGTAGAATCACCACAACAGATCAATTACAATAGTTGTCGTGTTACCATAGCGACTGTAGAATCACCACAACAGAATGTGGCACATACACTAATACTAATATAAATATAATACTAATGACAGTAAAAATAATACTGTGGTGGGATTATTAATTAAAGCTTTATTTTATAATTATTTACAGTAATGACTATACTGTAAGACGTAAAACAATTAGAAGCGTCAGGCTTTCCACTGTCCACCCAGAATCTTTAAAGGAACTATCAAACATCTCAGAAGGCAAGGTTATGTGTTGCAGAGATTTTAATGGCCATCATTACAGGATAACTGTAGTGATGTGAATGGAGAGATTACAGAAGAATAAAGAATAGGGAAAATGTAGTATGTGTCAGTGTTATAAATGAGAAAGAGCCAGCGGAGGACATTAGGCTTGTTTCAGAGTCAGTAGCTGCTGTATGTCTGTGTGAGCTTCAGAAGGAAATCTCCACAGGGAGCCACCAGCAGCCAATATTTGCTGAATTAGGCTCAAAAGAGGAATTTAATGAAATCAACACAGCAGGAGGATGGATTTTCAATAAAGCAGACGCGGTTAAATATAGTGAGGTAAGTGAAGGAATTATAGAGGAAATCAATGCTAATGAAGACACAGAGGAGGTAAATCAGTGTATAAGTGCAGTCGAACACAAGAGCACGAGGAAAAGAGCCTTCAGTGACGGACAGATGAATGAGGAGGAGGAATTAAACAGAGCATTTAAAACACTCTTCATTTACAGCACTTAATTAGGCAGAGAAAGACACCAGCCTGGGCTAGCAGAAGAGTAAAACAGCAAACAGAGGATTAGAGAACAGTTGCAGAACAGTGGGTGGAGGAACGGATGTTTATAAGGTTTGGGGTATAAATGAATGAGAAGAGAGAGAGTACTGTATAATCCAGCTACAGTAACTGATAACAGAAGCAATAAAAGAAAAGGCAGCGAAATTCATAGAAGATAGTAAGTGAAGAGGGCGAGAGGAAACATTATCGAAATATACAGATGTTAATGTAGACTGTGTTTAACCTTGTGTGCTGTTAGGTCATTTTCATCCACTCTGGGCTTTTTTTCAGGCTTAATTTGGCCTCATCTTTCTCTGTGTTTCTCTGTTCAGATCGCCTCCCCTTTGGTGATGTTGGTGCTGTTTTTGCCCCATTGACTTCCATTATAATGAGATTTATTGGTTGTAAAGCCATGACAGCAGATAATCATGCATTACTGAGTGTTGCTGGTTTCCCTGTTGGGATTAAAAGGTGAAAATTGTCCATTTTTACTGTTAATTCTGTATTTATTTTGCACAGTGCACTGTTAGCCTCTCGACTCGTTCACTATCAATAAAATCTGCTTATTTTATTGTCTAGAGTTTTCTAAAATCCGTATGTAAGTTATTGAGTTGAGTTATTGAGCATTTACTGTTTATTTAATCAAATTATAAATAATTATTACAAAGCATATTCAGTCTCGGTTTTCAGCCGAGTGCATCCAGAGTTTTCAGTTTCAGCCCTGAACTATAATTTCTGTAAACACCGAGATGGTCCTGTTAAAGTGTGTGTTGTGCTTGTAATATCCTAATTTAACACACACACTGATTATGTTTTGATGTTTTATGGTCTCTCCACAGCTGTAATGATGTTTCTCTTGTACAGACTGTATATTCTCTCCCTGTTAACAGCTCTTATGTAATGTGTGAGCGTTTTATCTCCAGGTGAAAGATGACCTGTCCTGAGAACACCTGAGATCAGTGTGTGTGTGTGTGTGTGTGTGTGTGTGTTCCTGACACTCAGAATACAGTAAAGCAGACGTTACCACACAAAAAACACACTTCTGTGTAAGAGCAGTCACTGACCGAGGTAAAGTCCAGCTGATGAACTGAAAGTGTGCTAGAGCAAATAAAACACAAGAGCACTTATTTAACACATGATTAATAATGTATAGAAATAACTGTGTGTG
>LR812532.1:169109-194109 GCA_903798195.1 Danio kyathit
CAGACGAATGCCTGCCACTCTCTGTCACACACACACACACACACACACACACACACACACACACACACACACAATTGCTCCCTGTGGCCTCAGGAACGCTGAGCTCTGCTTCTGGAATGTCACGCGTGTGTCGTCTGGATATGCATGTGTGTGTGCGCATGTGTATGTGCGTGTCTGTCTGCATCTGTGTGTGTGTGTGTGTGTGTTGTTGCGCTTGTTTTCCTGCGAGAGCGTCTGAGCTGTTGAGGTGGAGAGTGGAACATCAAACAGGAGGGGGAGATTCTCAGATATTCTCAGATTTTCAGAGTCCACTGTTTAATGCAGGCGTCGTGAGATGTGGTGACGAGTGTGTTGGAGTTCAGCCAGGCCAGACCGCTGACGTGATGCAGCCGGTGACAATCTGCAGACACACACACACACAAATAAACAAACACACACACACACAAAGAGAACAAACAAAAACAAACACACACACACACACACACACACACTTGTTTGAGCATCAGGTGACTGAAATCCAAACTTTCTGCAAACTGGGGCCAAGGTCAGTATTTTTTCACACACACGCACACACACACACTCTGCTCACCCGGCAGCTTGATCCTCTTCTCGGTGTCGCTGACCGTCCACACGTACACCATCATGTCCATCCCGCTGGTGGCGAAGTGCTCATTATCAGGAGACCAGGACAGACACACCACCTTCGCATGATGCCCGTAGAACTCACTCTTCTCCTGAAACACACACACACACACACACTTAAAGATCTTAACATCTGAAAGCTCCAAAACAAACACGCCCATAACTCAAGACTCCACCCCTTTTTGCATAATCACTGCTATTGTAACTGGACACGCCCCTTACTGCTGAGTTGTGCTTTCCCCTCTATATATAGTCTCATGTGTGACTCAGGGTCAGTGTTGCCTCCGTTTCTTTAATGAATACAGTCAGTGAGCAGAACGTCTTCCCTTCCTGAACAAATCTGTTGCTGAATCAATCATTTGAGTCAATTATTGTTCATAAAGACAGTTATTAGCTTCATTTATAAATGAATCAGTAGTTTAATGAATCATTTGAGTCAATGACTCAATTGATTCATTCATAAAGACAGACACTAGCTTCATGTTTAAATGAATCAACAGTTTTGAATGAATCATTTGAGTCTGTGATCGTTCATAAAGAGTTACTAGCTTTATTTCTAAATGAATGATTCACTAAATATACTTCTATATAATTCACTGAATTAATGTCATATTCACACATCCTGACAGGTCTAAACCAGCTCAGATTTGTAGAATATTTTACATCATTTCATAAATCTTCAATTAATTACATCACATATGCTTAATTAAATCGTTTTTTTTCTATAATAACTGTAAATGAGTGAGCGTGCAGAGCTGAAGGAATCATCTGTCATGAATCATCTGGAGATTGACTCACCTTGTACGCATCGGCGACGGTGAACACAGTGACCACCTTCTTCTCATCCGTCACCGCCAGAAACGCTCCATCTTTAGAGTAAGACATGTCCGTCACGGGTCCCTGCACCTCCAGCGCCTTCCCATCATCCTTCAGTGTGTTTCCCTGAAGCGAATACAGATGCACCTTCCCGTCCTGCACACACACACACACACACACACACACACACACACACACACACACACACACACACACACACACACACACACACACACACACACACACACACACACACACACACACACACACACACACACACACACACACACACACACACACACACACACACACACACACACACCTTCATCATCAGTCACTCTTAGCTGAGCTCCACTGATTATACTAATGAGCACAGCAGTAGGGCTGTCAGAAATCATCTCAGGAATAGATGTGATTAGCAGCGTTCACACTCATTTTGTGCTGTAAATGTAGCTGATAGTGTATTTATGCTCCACATCAGATAGATCTGACCTAACCTCAGTGTTTGAGGAATAATGTAGCTGTAGTGACTGAGCAGCTCTATTCTGAACAGCAGGCTGATGTTTTCATGTGTGTTATTCATGCGTTGTGTTTTACTCCATTCCTAATTCCCCTCACATGCACATGAAGGAAGTCAGATTTCATTTAAGAATGTTAAAAGTCATTTCATTTTAATAATGATGAGTTTAATCTGGCCCTCTTGTGGGCACAGCAGACAATACTGTACTTTATCCTGCAACATTAAGCATTGCCTTCAGACTTTGAATATAATTTGAATTGCTTATTTAAAGAATGAAATTTGGGTTTGACAGCTCTACACAGCCCAGTCTGTGCAGTGATTGGACACTTACGGCTCCGCCCACCGCCACAGTCCCGCCTCCAGGATGAACGGCCACAGCTTCAGGCTCGTAGTCCAGAGAGTCCAGAGTGAAGAGCTTCTTCTTGTCCTTCAACAGTACCAGCTGAACACACACACACACACACACACACACACTTCTCAAACATCTCAAACGTGATGGTTCTGCGTGTGTTTAGTTAGTTGACACTGGAGGAGCTTTCCTGAGTAGTTTATTTAAACCGCTTTTCCCACATTCTAGAGTGTATTGGTCCCGTGTGTGTGTGTGTGTGTGTGTGTGTGTGTGTGTGTGTGTGTGTCTATTCTGTACCTGTCCGATACACACAGTGACGGCGAGTCCTCCTGGTCCCACACTCACACACTTCGGCTGCACGTCCATTTTGACCATATCAGATGCACTGAAACACAAACACACCCACTCCAGTCATGATCACATGGTGTTCATCTGTATGCAGAGGTGTGTGTGTTTGTGTGTGTGTGTGTGTATGCATGGGACTGTGAATATGTGTGGATAGAGGTGTATGTTTATACAGTTGATTGTGTGTGTATGCAAGTGTGTGTATACAGGAATGTGTGTGTGTGTGTGAGAGTGAGTGAGTGAGTGAGTGAGTGAGTGAGAGAGAGAGAGAGAGTCTGTCTGTGTATACAGGAATGTGTGTGTCTGTGTGAGAGTGAGTGAGTGAGTGAGTGAGTGAGTGAGTGAGTGAAAGAGAGTGTCTGTCTGTGTATACAGGAATGTGTGTGTCTGTGTGAGCGTATTCAGATAGGGCTGGGTGATATGGCAAAAATGCAAACTCAATATTTTTTTTTTGCATATTAAAGAATAACGATAAATTTTATTATTTCAACAATGACTGATGCGACAAAACGTAGACAGCTCATTAAATTACAATTTAAAATATTGTTTATTAAACTAAAAGAGATTACACATTTGGCCTTAAATTAAAACAAATAGTAAAATACATTTTAAAAGATTAATCTGTTTAAAGTCTGGCAGTATGAGGTAAATTAAACGTGCAAAACATAAACAAAAAAAACTGCAAGCCCAAACAAATTGTAAATCTTTCAGGGTTTTTGGGTGACACTTTAGGTGATGGAGTTTGTTGGTCGTGTTACCAAACTTGGTTTTCACAAACTGTTGACATACTTTATTCGTACAAAGATTTTTTCTTCTGTCAAATAAACAGCAGGACTAACTCAAATCAATCGCTGCATGGAAAATATGCATTTTTAATGCTCTGATGTAATTTCTATATCACAAACCTCTATCAACATTTTTAATACAAGTCATTATTTAAAGACTATGAGCTGAGCATCTGATTTTACCTCAGCACTGCACTTCATCTTCATCTCACTCGCGGTGAGCTCAGGTGACCGAGTGCTTTAAATAAGTTGAACTCCTCAGTTTAGTAAATAGTGTCAAATTAGCACAAAATATCAGTATATGCTTTGCTAACTGGCTCTTCAAATATTGCTCTTTTTTTTATTTTTTAAAGAAGCTATAAACAGAAGCCCATGCTGCGGTTGCGATGATGAAAGACAACCAATGGCACAGGCTTATACTCTAGCATATAGTAATTTTGTATTAATAAGTTTATAAAAAATGTACTAATATACATTACAGAGGTTTGTGATGGAACAATCAGAGTGGAGCATAACGAAATCCTTATTTTCCATGAAGCGCAATTAACACAGTTTTAAGGCGGATGGCGACGCACAAAAATATAAATGAATTTTGTTTGGTACAATTTTAATGTATTTTCTGTTGATCAGCTATTTAGAACATAAACAACGACAACAATGAACATTTGACATGAAGTCAAGTACCCCAGGGTCCACGGCCAAAACACACAACGGTTAAACACAATTATAATATAAATAAAAGTGAAATATTCAGTTTCGAATTATGTATTTCTGTTAACTGCATGATCAAAAATAAAAGAGAAGCCTATATTAAACTGTTTTCACTGCTGACGACAAAACCACTCATTGATCCGGCGTTTGATTAAATTGTTTGAACACTTTAATATTTTAGACAGAGTAGTTAAAAGTTCGCATAACCAATGATTGATCTCATGCACCCGCGATCCACCTATAATCAGTGCTTAACTTGTCAATTGCGAGGTCCTGGAACAGAGAAGGGTAAGAGATCCGGCATGTTACTCGAGGATAGAGACGTGTTGCGCACGAAAGCAGAGAACTGGGGGGGGGGGGGGGTTGGTTTTCAGCGGGGTGGATGGCGGAGGGGTATTGCGGACAAAATTGAGCGGGGGAGAGGTGTCGCGGACGAATGTGAAGAGGGTTGGGGAGTCGCTGAAGAAAGTGAAAGTAAACAGTAGACGGGGGAGGAGGGCGATCGGTAACATGAGGTGCCGGATCAGATTTCAGAGGTGTCGAATCCAGCGTCTTCCGACACAAATTAAGCCCTGCCTATAATTAATCATCATGTAGACTACTTTGATTCCCTGACCCTCATCTTAAGGGCAGCACCAGCGGATATAACAGAGATCTATTAACAATCGGCAGCACCAGCGGATATAACAGAGATTTATTAACAGTCAGCAGCACCAGCGGATACAAGCGATATAATCTGTGCATAACAGGGTTTTATGCAAAGAGCCAAGAGTGACTCCATAAGGTAATGTGAACTGCACACACTTGATTATTACTTTGTGTAAAGCTGTGGACGCAGGTCACAGTGCAAAGCATAACTTATCCTTTAAATGTCCACAATTAATCATTGATAAGATGTATCGATTGAAAGAGTTACTGACAATTAATTGATTATGGAGTAAACGTTAACATCCCTAATATATAGGCCTATATACATGTGCATATATATATATATATATATATATATGTATATGTATATGTGTGGTTAACCGACATACTCCTTGATGTCTTGCTTCATCACGGCAGTAACAATAAATACGGTACTGTCACAGCCGTAGTTGTGGCATATTGCTGCTCTGTGATTGGCTCTTATGTCAGTACTGAGTGAAAAAGTCCAGAGCTCATCATCGCTATCGAAACACATTTTATTGCAGTTCGATATGATGTTGTTTATTAGCCCAGCCTTATATACAGGTATCTGTGTGTATCAGTGTCCGTGTGTGTGCGCATTCGTGTGTGTGTGTGACCTGTACTCCTTCTTCTTCAGGTCAGTGTAGCGCACAGTGTCGTCCATACTGCAGGTCACCAGCCGCTCTGCGTCGTCCACCATCATCCTGGACACCAGATTGGAGTGTCCTTTACCCACGAACGCCTCGTTCTCACCGCTCTCCGCGTCCCAGTAATGTGCACACACACAGGTTAAGGACAAACACACACACGGCTGTAAACCTCAGCAGAGCTCTTGTGATTATTCATGAACAGTGTGTGCAGTAATGAAGGATATTGATGTGTCCATCATGACTGCCGGAGTAGATGCTCGTCTGTCCGTCCGCCTTGTGGACCGTCACACACTGGATGGACTTAGTGTGACCCTGAACATACATATATAAAACACACACATATATAAAACACACACATATATAAAACACACACATATATAAAACACACACATATATAAAACACACACATATATAAAACACACACATATATAAAACACACACATATATAAAACACACACATATATAAAACACACACATATATAAAACTATAAAAAATGATGACTGGGTGTGTGTGTGTGTGTGTGTGTGTGTGTGTGTGTGTGTGTGTGTGTGTTTACGAGTGTCACATCTGTATGACCGTGTGTAATGTGTGTGTGTGTGTGTGTACATGTATACGTGTGTGTGAGACCTTGATGGTGCGCAGCGGGCGGTTGGGGTTGTTTCTGTCCAGGTAGTTGATGTATCCGGACAGAGAGACGCTCAGCAGGTGTTTGTTGACCCACAGACAGCCCAGCTGCTGATCCAGAACATCTGAGCCCAGACTAAAGGTGGAGACGCTTGACCCGCTGCCCACGTCCCACAGCTTCACTGTCCGATCACCTGATGCTGACATCAACTGTGTACTGTCAGGACTCCAGCTCACCTGAGGAGGAACACACACACACACACACACACACACACACACACACACACACACACACACACACACACACACACACACACACACACACACACACACACACACACACACACACACACACACACACCTTCATCATCATACTAGCTGTGTTCATAATCGCAGGCGCAGACTTGACTCACTACAGCCGATCACAGCAGCAGATTTATGATCAGACGTAAGGTTTCTCCAACTTTCTAATGCGATAATCCCAAATGTGCTTATAAACAGGTGTGTGTAAACATGTCTAGAGTCACACTTACAGCATAGATCCCTCCATCATGAGCCTTCTCTCCTCCCAGAGACGACAGCTTCTCTCCAGTCTTACCATCATACAGGAAGATCTGCGCGCGCGCGCACACACACACACACGGTTTGTGCATAATTACACACATAACACATAAATGTCATTATCCACATTCACTCACAGTGCATTTGGTCTGAATGGTTTGGTAATCACACACACACACACACACACACACACACAAACACTCACCTGTCCATCAGCTCCGGCAGAAGCGTAACGACTTCCATCAGGAGAGAAGCGCACACAGTTGACGAAGCGGCTGTGATCCTGCACACACACACACACACACACAGTCAGGAAAACACTGCAGTCTTTCTGCGGTTCAGGAAATGAGCCAAACACACACATCAGCGTCTCTGTAAACACACACACTCCTCTGAGACTCATTACTGTAACAACCAAACAACTCAGAAAACACAGATCAAAAAGACTTTAAATTACTTACATTAACATTTGAAACTACTTCAATAAATGAATCTCTATATTAAATTACTCCTGAAATAATTCTTCAGTCTTTGTATTTGATGTTAGTTTATCGCCCCCTCTTGGCTGGTCAGTGTAACTGCATGGTTTAGTTTTGAGCTCTTGACTCAGTCTCTACAGTGAACATCAGTGTTTGATTATAACCCAGAAATAAAACATGTTCACTTCTGTGCGATCAGATATTTTTACACCAGTGAAAGCTGTTTCAATCACTCATGACGACCGCTCTCTCTCTGGGTCAAACACTTAATAAATCAACAGTTGAATATTCATTACTGTGTTTATTCAGATTGAAGACCGCGCGTGTGTGTGTGTGTGTGTGTGTGTTTCAGTCCATTCATGATCTTATTAGGATGTTCCAGCTGGTAAACAATACTAAACTGCCATTGGCTGGTGCAATGAGTGGGTGTGGCTATGAGGCCCCACCCACTCCTTATATGGAAATGTCCTCCAATTCACTACTGGATTACTTTAATGAGGTCAGATGAGACTACACACACACGCTCACACGCTCACACGCTCACACGCTCACACGCGCACATGAGAGCTGCTTTACTACAAACTGAAGCTAGAATGTATTTATTCATTTATTTATTTATTTTAATGCCGTCTCAGCAGCATTGGCTATGTTCATGACATCACTTGTACTAAATATTCAATATAGAATCTACAATCATAACGGTTTCTTAGTAAACAGGTGTATTTGTGCATGTTATTAAATGTAGAACCCTTCGAGATGGCTGCACACACACACACGCACGTACACACACTCTCATCTCCGCTTACGGTCATGGTGCACTTAAACTTGAACGGCGGGCCCTCCAGGAAGGTGGTGCAGTTGTCGTCGCTGCCGGTCACCAGCCGATACGGACGCGTCTGCTTGATGTCCACACTGTTGATGATCTTACTGTGACCCACAATCTCTCCTACTGAAGAACCGGTGTCCCAGAGGAACACTGCACCAAACCTGCACACACACACACACACACACAGTTAACACACTCACAATCTCTCTCACACACACAGGTGATGTCAGCACAATGTCACACACGTAGTCATTGAGTCAGCAGTGGGTGTGTCCTGCAGCTGTCACTCACTTCTCTCGCCCCTCCCCCACCACCGCCAGTCTCTTGCTGTCTTCAGTCCAGGCGATGTCTTTGATCTTCCCGCCGAACGGCTGATACTCGTACTTCAGCAGGTGCTCCTTCTGTGTGGTGTCCCAGATACGCACCTTCCCTGACACGTCTGCACACACACACACACACACACACACACACACACACACACACACGGTCAGAGCAGGCCCATTGCAGCAGATGCACAGCACACACGCACACGCACACGCAGAGATAAATATACACTCATGGGCACACACACAGATAAAAACATGCACACAAAGTTAAACACGCACAGAAACACACACTCATGCACACACACAGACAAACAGACTCACGCGCACGCACGCGCACACACACACACACAAAAGAAACACAAACTCACGCACACACGCACCCACACACACAGATAAACACACACGTGCACACACACACACATGCACATGCAAACATGCATATAAACATGCACAGGTGCGCACACAGGTACATAGTTACACAAGCATACACAAATGCACACACACACACACACACACACACGCGTACAAGTATAAACCAATCCACACACACACAAACATAGGTGCACACAGATAAACACACACACAAAGACAGACACACACATGAACACACACAGCACAGATCTCTCTCACCCACGCACGCGCACACATGCCTCTCTGGATGGTTTAACAACATTAACTATACGAGACTCAAAACATCAGTGATATATTCTGCTTGTGCTGTTCGAGATGAGCAGAAGCGTGAGAGGCGACGGAGACGTCTTCAGCAGAGTTCAAGGAGGAACTGAAGCTGCTCAGTTTGATGCTCACAGTAAAAGAGGACACCATTGACTGAAACTCCCATCACCATACTGACACCGAGTCATCAGCAGAGCCTGGAGAACTGCCCAATGCTGATACACAGAGGCTCTGCTGTGCTTGATCACGCTTCCTCACACTGATGTCTTGATGGATGGAGAGAATTATCACCGTACACGTGCGTGATGAAGAAAGATTTATCACTTCACTTCAGAGGACAGAAGGATTCCTTATTCTCTGTGTACATTCAATGATGTTTAGCAGAGCCACTAGGCTTGATCAACAGTGGTGGAAATAGAAATAAATATACATTTAATATATCTTATGAAGACACACAGCTGTGCTGATGAGCTAAATACTGTGTAATAGCTGGATCACACAGACCAGCGGCGCTCAAACAGACTCCTGTATACTGTAAGGCACAGGTGTCAAACTCAGCTCCTGGAGGGCCGCAACTCTGCACAGTTTAGTTCCAGCGCTAATTAAACACACCTGATCAAACTAATTAAGCACTTCAGACTTGCTGCGCTCACACTGGACTTTTCTCCCCATAGACTTCCATTCGTACACACGCGAATGCGCAGACCGGAAACGCAAGCTCGTGCAAAAAGTTTCGCAGTTCACTGCGGTGCAAAGTTCAAGCTTGGTGAACTCTGACCTGTGAAATCGCATCACTTGACTGCGTGAGACCAATCCAGGATCAACACATGACCTCTCTGAACAGAAATGTAAACATGGAGCAATCGCTCGCCTTATTAATGTCTAATCATCTGGTGTAATCCCGCCCCTTTTCACAGCGCCGTACGACAGAATTTCACCAGCTCAAACTCTAGTGTGACCGCAGCTTTAGTGTGGTGGAGCAGGGTTAAAACGAAATTGTGCAGAGCTGTGGCCCTCCAGGAATTGAGTTTGATAGCCCTGCTGTAAGTCTATGACCCTTTATTCTCAACAGAGGAGCAGGTAAAGGATTAGGTTTTGTTCTTGTATCTGTTTTATTCCTCGTTTACTGAATGTTTTTGTTATTAAAAGTGTATTTGCATTACACTTAGATAGCTTGTGGTAAGGTATGAATCTGATCATTCCCTGTAGACAGTATAAAAGAGGGTCCTAAACAGAACCATCACTGAGAAATACAGTGAAGAGAGGATCCTGGGACTTTCATTAGGGTATTAAATAAAGGCATCCAGCACAACACATATACAAATGCACACATACAGATAAACACACATGCATGCATGAACAAACGCGCACAGATCTCTCACACACACGCACACACTCACCGCCTGATGCGATGTAGAAGCCACTGGGACAGTATTTGGCCACGATGACCTGATGCGGATGCTCGGTGTAGACATCAGCGATCGCAGGGTTCTGCAGACACATGCGCAGACATACACAGTAAATTACCATGATAATAACCGCTGGATTCAGGAGCAGCACAGTGGAAAATGAAGACATGTCATACTGGAGGAGAGTGTGTGTTCCTTCATGCTCTTAAAAACAACAACAAAACTCCCTGTGACTCAGAAATCATCTAACTCAATGTGTAGCACATTCAGAAACTGATTACAGCCAGCAAAAGCAGGCTGGACACTGTAGATTCAGCTATTATTGACACACAGCTCTAATAAGACAGATTCACCTCTGACTGTAATGAGTGATCAGCATCAGCCGAGAAGTGGACATCAGCGAAGAGTAATTGTGGATTTAGCATCATGAGGTTTATTGAGGAGTTTAATGCACTAATGGTAATTCCAGCTTTATAATATACTGTTAATTAACAACACGCGTATGAATATTCAATCACCATCTCAACATGTCATAGATTACTAGATTAATAGCAAAATGTTCATTTGTAATAAACAGCCTATTCATTCTTCAATCTTACTTTGAGGCTGTGATGAAAAACGACAACATAAGGCACTCTAATGTTAAATATTCAATAATTACTGACTTTATTTTAGCCACAATAACAATATCATGCATGTTCAATGTTCTGAGATATTGCATTATTGTATATCAGCATCTACACTGAGTTAATTAAAGTTATTAATATATATATATATGCATGTGATTATCTCCCTCACAGAGAGCGGAATGGAACCATTATTTCGTCTTTTGTGTTACCAAACAAAAAGTTTCACCTCGATGTTCCTGATGATCACACTCTTGCCGTTGGTGTACAGGAAGTTGTTTCCTTTAGGGTCTCCGCCCAGGACTTTGGCCACACCCCTTTCCATATGAGGCAGGCTGGCAAACACTCGCTCTGCGGAGACACACACAACATCAACTAATGATCAACAACCACACACGCATGTGCACACAGAGATCTAAGAAAATGTTCCAAGAAAATGTACAATATTTTTGAGTGCTCATCTTCATTCAGTAGTTGCAATATTGAGCAATAGCTCAGTCTAACTTTCCCTTGTGTGAACAAAAACTGCAGACAGCGTACTGCTCTCAACCAGACTGACAACAGAGAGCTCTGAACTCGCAGAGCTCCCTTTATTCATCAGGGGTCACCACAGCGGAATGAACCGCCAACTATTCCAGCATATTCCACACAGCGGATGCCCTTCCATCTGCAACCCAGTACTGGGATACACCCATACACACTCATTCACACACACACTCATACTCTACGGACAATTTAGCCTACCCAGTTCCCCTATAGCGCATGTGTTTGGACTGTGGGGGAAACCGGAGCACCCGGAGGAAACCCACACCAACACGGGGAGAACATGCAAACTCCACACAGAAACACACACTGACCCAGCTGAGACTTGAAGCAGAGACCTTCTTGCTGTTAGGCCACAGTGCTAACCCCTGAGCCACCGTGCCGCCTGGTTACATGATTTCCTAAATTAATTTTGGATCATTTTAATCTCCCCAAATTATTACAGAATGCAGCTTCAGGAATAAATCGGTTGTACAACAAATTAGCCTCGCTTATAGGAATCATTAGAACAAGAAACTTTTCTGAAACTAAAATTAAAGAACTAAAAAACTATTTAAAAAGTTTAAAAGATGTTTCTTTATGGGGCGGCACCGTGGCACAGTGGGTAGCACAATCGCCTCACAGCAAGAAGGTCTCTGGTTTGAGTCTCGACTGGGTCAGTTGGTGTTTCTGTGTGGAGTTTGCATGTTCTCCCCGTGTTGGTGTGGGTTTCCTCCGGGTGCTCCGGTTTCCCCCACAGTCCAAACACATGCACTATAGGGGAACTGATCAACTAAACTGGCCGTAGTGTATGAGTGTGTGTGTGTGTGTGTATGGATGTTTCCCAGTGATGGGTTGCAGCTGGAAGGTCATCTGCTGTGTAAAACATATGCTGGATAAGTTGGCGGTTCATTCTGCTGTGGCGACCCCAGATTAATAAAGGGACTAAACCGAAAAGAAAATAAATGAATGAATGAATGAATGAATATTCCTTTACGCTAGGCTAATTGAGTGGTACACTTGATAAAAATACATTCATTTTGGGTAGATTTTCATGTTAGATAGTCTTGGCACAGTAATTCCCTCAAGGAAATGTTTCATTAAGTTAAGATAATTAAACACTTCCTTTAGGGAATTACTGTGCTAAGATGACCGAGCCAAATTATCCAGAGTGCCCAAGCAAAAGGAGATTTATTATTATTATTATTATTATTATTATTATTATATGGGGTCTGAAACATTATTTGAATAGCAGCTGGTGCTAAAGCCGCTGTATGTGGTACAGTAGTGTGCAAAGAAACTAAAAATAAAACTGAATAACCCATGAACAGGTTACTGCATGCAGGAGCTACTGAAGAATCTGAGGCGGAGGAAACACGGCAGATTTAAGTTCTTAATCCAGCCTTGAAGGAATCATAAACATATAGAAATATCCCCAATGCTACGTGTTGTATAATAATAGCGCTGAAATGTTTTCATGAGGAAGAAAATCTGAATTATATTCATAATAATGTTCACTAATGTCCGCCCCCGCCCCATAGCAAACATAACCGTCTTCACACCCTGCGCGCCATTGGCCAATAAGACAGAGTGTCCCGCCTCTAAACGCACGCCATTGGCTGATCCACTGTCAGACTGTTCCTGATGCTCAAAACGATCAGATTCAGAGAAAATCACACACACACACACACTCTTAATAATAACACTCAAACTAAAACACGACACGCTTTACACCGCGGAAACACTCACTAAATACAATACACGACAACACCATGATTCTGAAGGTCTATAACGGCATTATCGCGGTGTTTCCTGAATTGAAGGATCCCGGAAAAACATGGTAAATGGATACGATTCACAGGCCATACACACATATACACACACACACACACACACACACACACACAGACAGGTAAACACATGAGCTTGGCTGTGATCACAATGGAACGACCACGGTAACGATACACTCATAAACACACACACATACATACACACACACACACATTCTCTGCGTATGTACACACAGATCACACACACGAGCTTTGCTGTCATCACAATGAAACGAGTACGGTAACGATACACTTACACACACACACACACACACTCTCTCTCTGCGTATATGCATACAGATCTCTCTCTCACACACACACACACACACGCTGGCTGTGCACTCACTGAGCTCGTAGGACATGTCTGCGTGTTCTCCTCCGGTAAATGAGTGAATGAATGAATAACGGCTGATCGGAGCTGAACTGGACCGGATCTGCGCTTCTGTCACCGGCTGATCGCTGCTCCCCGAACGCGGAAGTGGCGGCGGCGCGCGGACGGCTCGGCTTTGCCCATATATAGTAAAGAGCGTTCGGGCTCAATCAGACCTGCGCACACACGCCCGACCGGAAATGACGACGCACGGCAGAAAAGCGATGAAGCTGATGAAGCTTTCTTTAACCGAGTGCTGAGTCCAGAGCTTGAGCATGTAAACACGTGACATCTGCGTTAAAAGCGGAGGTCTTCATCCAGACGAGTCATTCATAGGCAGTGTGGAGTCATTATGTACACTGTTTATTATGTCAGCGCACACTGCAGTTCTGTAGCTGATAAAGAGTTCAGTAATTAGGTGTTCGAGTTAATTCACTCAGTAAAAAACGTTTGGGAATCTTCAGTTCAATAAAGTCTGAATATGTATGTGGCGTCAGTGCTTTTAACCACGCCCCTCTCATCTTTATTTTTATTTATTTTTTATTATAACACATCTTATATTCCGACAATCATAGCTCTGTAAGATGACACTGTAGTCATACAAGAATGTAGCCTATGGAACAAAATCAATGTTAAAAGTATTGAAATAAGCTTGTCGAATAGCACTCACTGGAAAAACAATACATTCAATTAACAAGTGCTGGCATTTTAATGACCTGAATTGTGTAGTTTGTGAAATTTTGTGAAATTTAACAGCTGTTTATTTAAGATGACAATATTTCAATTTAAAACACAATTTCATACTTATTATTAATGAATTATTTTGTAAAATTAACAATAAATCAACACCTTGTGTCATTATTTTGCTAGGAGATAAAGATGTGAAACATAAAAGCCCCGCCCCCTACTTAATATTCCAATTCAGTTGGACATACATCAACATCATAGATATTTACATTAGATGTCGTCTACACTACTGTTGTCTATTGGAAGAAGTGCATCAATAGAGCCGCCATCTTGGTACAGGGTAGCACTTCTTTGAAATGATTGTGCAAGGTGCAGTGGAGGACCGGCCATCCAGAGTCAGAGATATACACACACATATACACATATATCAGTGATCGGGAGTTTCCCGCTGGTCAGTATGCAAATTTTTATTTAAATTACGAAAGTTATAATTTTGCATCACTTTTCTATATGGATGGATCAGTGAGCGTATGGGCAGTGCCAACAAAGAGTGTGTGTGTGTGTGTGTGTGTACATGGAGATGTATTATCCTCCCTCCCTGTTAAACTTGATCTAATCCGTGTCCTGAAACACCCCCCCCCCCCCCCTCTCCTGCTGTCACTGCTAATGCTAACGGAGGGAGCGATTCGTTTGTGAATCTCCGCTATGAATGACTCGTGTGAATCATCGATATCCTGCGTCTCAATGTGCACATCCACCTTTCTGATCTAAATGGTATATAACATCTGTAATCTTCAATAATTTAGGGAGGACAGTAGGCACACTGAGGCGCAGCACTGTTCTGGTATCAGGCACCCATATAAGTTACTTCAAAAACTAGCCGCTACTTCACTTAGCTGACGGTAGCACCAGTTTCTGGCAGCGTCTTGTTGGCATATTTCATTTACAGTGTTTGCTGATTTTATTCAACAACACCAGCATAAGCCGAGTGTTTAGTGTGAGTTGGTGCTGCCTCCCCTTATGGTCAGTGCAGTAAGAGACTGTATTATCATCAATAACGCTACTTGTGGAGCACAAGAGTTTATAACATACAAAATCATAAGAAATGAAATCTTCCCTATATAATGTTCTGCCTTTGTTTTCTGTGTTTGCTCATTCCTACACCTGTACACAGCGCTGAAGTCCAGCATCTTCACACTGGCTTTAGTCTTGACTAGTGCGGCTGAATGACTTCTGTCCTGGGAGCCCTGTACCAATATGGCGGCGCTATTGTCACATGCTCAGGGTCCGTATGCGATATCTAGTGTATATATCTATTATAACACATACCTGACAATGATAGTTTTGTAAGATGACACTGTATATACAGTCATACAAAGATTCGTTAGTGATACAGAATGTAGCCTACATAAAAAAGGAGGAAAAGAGAGCCCCGCCCCCTACTTAATATTCTGTTTCAGTTGCACGTACATTAACATACTGAAATAAAAGTCTCTGCAACTTCCGGCCCACAAGGACTTTAACAGCCACTCGTGGAAACCTTGTTCAAGTAAATCATATGTAATGTCTGTTTGTATTTATTCAGTGGATTAATGCACGTTGAGTGTATATTATTATTATTACTGTTGTTGTTATTATAGAATAAACTCTACAGGCAGATATAGTCATGCTGACTCTACAGTATTTACTGCTCACGGTGACTCACTGCTCTGAAAAAAGAAACGCTGTATAGCATATCTATAATTACGGTAAGTATCTGAGTTTAATAAGATTATAGAAAATAAAAGTAATTGGCATTGGAATGTGCTGAAAGGCAAGTGAAAAATGAGATGAAGAGCGCTTCCAGAGGAGACCTCATGAGTTCTGCAGGCAGGAGAACCGACATCCGACATCGACTGATCAGTAAAGGTCAAACCAATCTATACATCAGTAATCTACACGGCGAGGTCGAGTAAACGTGACCTGTGGAGCACAACTGCTGAACTCTGATAAATCTACAGATACACACTCTCTGAGGACAATCAGCAGATCAGCACTTTTGGAAATTACAGAACATCTAGTAAAAATTCATGACATTTAACATATAGAAAATGAACATGTGGACACAGAAACAGGTAAAGAAAAATAATTAAATAATATCAGACATGAAAGTAATATCAGACACACTGTATATATTATAGTTCGTACCCTTTGGTGATGAACGCTACATCATATCTGTTGTATGAATTAATGATAATTAATGTTCATTTAGCTATGTTATGTTTATTCATATTTAATGAATGTATTTTAATTATATTTAGTATAATACTATAGGGTGATGCAGTGGCGCAGTAGGTAGCGCTGTCGCCTCACAGCAAGAAGGTCTCTGGTTCGAGTCCTGGCTGGGTCAGTGTGTGTTTCTGTGTGGAGTTTGCATGTTCTCCCCGTGTTGGTGTGGGTTTCCTCCGGGTGCTCCGGTTTCCCCCACAGTCCAAACACATGAGCTATAGGGGAATTGGGTAGGCTAAATTGCCCGTAGTGTATGAGTGTGTATGGATGTTTCCCAGAGATGGGTTGTGGCTGGAAGGGCATTTGCTGCGTAAAACATGTGCTGGATAAGTTGGCGGTTCATTCCGCTGTGACGACCCCAAATTAATAAAGGGACTAAGCTGAAAAGAAAATCAATGAATGAATAATACTATAATATACAGTATAATACTATAAAAATTCATTACTTCAGTATTTTTTATGAAATATATATTTCTGAAATAATAATGGAGCTGTCATTAACCTGGAATTGCTCAAAATATCCACTTACTGAAACCTTTTAGGATTAATAAAGAGATTTGTGCTTTTTTAAGTCTCTGGAAAATAAAAATTTGCCTTTTTTGCTATAGCACACACTCCTTAACTTTCATTAAGAGAACAATTAATTCATTTTAAAAAGTCAAAAAGGTTAATCCACTGAAAAGTAGTGTGTGTTTTCATCTTCAAACATAATTTAGCCACTTTCATCATTACTATTAATCAACAACAAAAGAATAAATTAAGCCCCTAAGACTGAAATAAATGCATGGAATTGAAAATATCCCTTTAAAAATACTGTAAATGGTAAATTATAAATCTATTATGCACGCTTTAGTATTTCTAAATGGTATTTAAGTGTTACACGTATATATATTTCTTTACAATGTAAACCAAATCAAACTGTAACCGTGACCACAGAACCGTGATAACTGAACTGACTATTTTGTGAACCGTCCCACCGCTTGCATTTACACACTAATTAATATGTAATGACACAGTGAAAGTGAGGACTGAGGAGGGCCAGAGCATGCATCATTTACACTGGCTCTCAGGATGCATGGCTGAAGCAGGCATTGACATGTACAGCTCATCCATAAATGAAAATTCAGTACTCATCTACTCGTCCTCCAGACCTGTTTTTGTTTATTTTCCTCTTCTAAACACAAAACAAGACATTTTAAAGAATATTGGAAACCCATTAATTTCAATAGCATTTCCCCCCACTACAGATGCCAATGGCTACCGGTTTCCACATTTTTCAAAACATCTTCTTTTGTGTTCAACAGAACAAAGAAACTCATTGAAACTGCATGAGGGAGCGTAAATGAGTAGGCTACATTTTCATTTAGAGGAACTGTCCCTTTAACTAACTGAAGTGGTTTTATTTGACATCACTTGTTTTAATCATTTTAATAATCAGTCAGGTCTCGGTTATTCATCATTTATGGCTGTAAATCGGTTGTCTTTCAGCTCATGCCAGTGTCATGTCTGCAACTCCACACGTTTGGCTCAGCTGTATGGGCGTGGCTGACAAACTTACTTTTAGGCTACTATCAAGAATTTAACAGTAATATAAATCATCATCATCACACCACGTCAGATTATTCAGTAGTATATGTTAACAGAAGCAGACACTTCATCAGCAGAACACCGTAACAGGTTTGATCCTGTCTGTTTTTCTGCAAACACACATGGACGCCATCTTGGCTCATGTAATCCTGCAGAACACACATTATTAACTGAAAGCTCTGCAGATCCTGCACTGACTACACTAAACTGTGTTCTGTAACTGTTTTCTGTACACTGTAACTGTATTCAGTGCGGTATGATCTCTTTATCTGCCGTTTAATTCGAGGAAAGACGCGTTTTCGAGCACAAAGCTCGGGCTACGCAGTCTGATATGCGGGTGCCCGCGTGAGCTGTAGAGCTCTACTGCAGCCGGGAGCCAATCAGAGGTGCGCTTCAGATCACGCGCTCACCGGTCACGCGCGCCGCCAGTCTCTGCGCGGTCACGGCAGCAGAAAGCAAACAATGCACGCCAAGCTGATGAGAAAATATAAAGCTTTGGAGGAATTTCCCGCATCAGCGGCTCTTCGGAGAGCAGGACGGTTTTAACGCAAGGTTAGTGATGAAACGCGTCGTTTGTTCGCCTGTTTGCGCGCCATCGCGGGCGCGTGCGGGATTTGTAGACGGGCACACGCACATAATGCGTGAATGAATGCAGATCTGCGTTTGATCCCTCGGGGGGGAATTACTGCATGTGTGCTGTTATGCATGCGGGAATCAACTCTCCTGTGGAAGAAGAGCATCTGCAGAGCTGAGCAGCACATTCAGCTGCATCTACAGAGAGCTCTGCCTTTATTCTTTCAGGAAAACACATATTTAAATATGCATGATCATTTTTACAGTGTTAAGAAGTAAAACATGCCACCAAAAGCTCAGTTGTTTATCTCTGTAACGTGTCTGTGAGTTTGTAGTTTGTTAGTTGCAGGATAATTATTATATTATTAATACCTTTTAATAGTTGTAATTAAACTATATAAATGTTGTCAATAGTTTTAAAAACTAAACCATGTGCATTGTTTTCTTGCATGTATTTACATTTTTGTTAGATTTGATAGCTACATGGGTTTATCTAAATATCAGTTTCACATATTAGAACTGTGTGTAATATTATGACATTGTAATAATGGGTGTAATTGGTGGAAAGTCTTAAATATCTAAGATTTGTTTAGTCAATATTGTTCAGTGTGATGTTAAAATTATTTAAACCAAATATAAAGAAAATCAGACATTATTTGTAAGCAAAAGCATTTTTTGTGCCAGAGAGTTTAACAAGACACACAAACGTGTATATTTAGTAAATGCAGTAGATGATGAGCTCTTCAGATGTTACACTCTATGTCATGGTAACTTAACTCTTAGTTCTCTCCAGACAAAAATGTCAAAGTCAAACTGAAGCACCTGTGTCCTGCGGGTCAGCTTCATCAGATTATCAGCTCCTCAAGTGCACCATCAGGCTTTTTCTTATGTTAGGACCAGATCATCACTGGGCTCTCTGCAGAACCAAATCCTGCATATCTAAAAGTGTGGGCAGACTCAATCTACATGGACATGTTTCCCTTCACCTGACCACACCCTCAACACTAAACTCACCAAGATAATGGTGTCAAAATCAGATAACGTGGTAAAAACACCGCTCCCACTGATCCAGAGCTCCACTATTACTGTTTTGCAGAGAGCCATGTTAGTATTTTGGTTTGCAATTATGCTAAATATTTATTATACATTCCATTAATCCAGCAAATGCAGATGCATCATACAACAGTATTAATGTATTAAATATTTAATACAAATATAAATTAAAATAGGTGCATTTCTGTAGAATTACATTTCTATAGAATTACATTTTATGTGTGAAACAGAAAAAATATATATTGTAGTTTATGTTAGTTTGCTTATTTTGGTCAGGTTATTTACGTGTCCATGTAATCCCAGCAATACTAGGATTACCTGAAACACTGATTCCTTAAACTATGTTGGTAGTGCCAGATCTTGTGACCGCAGTCGGCTTGCGGTTTTGTGAAACTAGTCCAACTAGTTTGCCTGTTAAGGGTCTCTACATGTTTCACTAAAGATGCGGTAGTGTTTTCAGTTTACTTGGCAGATTTAATCTATTTAACAATGTTGTAATGCCACAAATAATTAACAAATCCAAATTCTGTAAATTAGGTATGTGTAGTGGCAGGGACGTAGCCAACATTTTAAAGTGGGGGGGCTGTATGAAATCCAAAATTTTATGTTCATATAATTATTAATCACCTGTTTCTAAATGGTCTCTAAAAGTGAGGGGGACATAACAAACCCCCCCGCCCCCCTGGTTGCTACGCCCCCTGTTTAGTGCCAAATTGCAACATAGCTAATGATGACGTACATCAACTGATATTTATTGCTATCATTGTATTTGTATGTATTTCCTGAAACACTCTTGCTTTTCTTCCCATTGTGCAGGTTCATTCAAACTCTGAGCCCAGAGGAGTGGATATTTACTAGTGTGGATATCTAATTGTCTAACATTTGGACTGTGGGATTGTTGACCTGATGCCTTGAACCATGCGTTCTCAACAAAGTTTCATGTCATTTATGAGCAACAAAAAAGACATTGATCGCCTGTGCTGCGCTAAATGTCGTTTTTCCACGAAGGACACCGAGCTGTTTGAGAGGCATGTGTCCCATCATGAGGAGATGACCTTCTCCTGTGTGCTCTGCAGCCATGTTTCCTATTCAAAAACAGAGTCTCAGAAGCACATCGTCTCTCATACTGGCTCATACCCGTACAGGTGCAACTTCTGCTCCTATGGAGCGGTGCGGAGAGATTACTTGGTGAAACACATTCTGCGTATACACAAGAAAAATGCGGAAGAAGGCTTCAAAATGGACCAAGACTGCGATCATTCATCTGTCCCTGAAACCCTCTGGATGTCTGGTTGGCTTAAAAGGAACGATCAGTCTACAATTCCCAGTTCCCATGTAGAACTCCCTAGTGGAAGTCAACCAAGAGTCAACAAATCGTCTGTTATTGCTAAATCAATGAGCCAAACCAGCAGTAGCTGTGCCCGGGTGACCTGCACTACGACAGCACCCAGCATCTCCAACACCACATTTGCACTTTCTAGGACACAGTTCCCCAGTAGCATTCCCAGCTGCTCTACAAGCGCAAGTCACACATCAGGCAAACCTCCACAAGTTGTGCTAAGATCGCGAGAGGAAAACGGCACCCTGTTTAAGTCTTTACTCAATGCCGATAGTCAAAGTAAGGTGACTAGCAGAAGAGCTGTACTAGAAAAGCCCATCCCGAAAGCCACTTTCCCAAGAGTACAAAGTACTTTAACAGAACCATTTCAGCAAAGCCAGAGGGTTGGTGTTCCTGAGAAAGGTTTGCACTCAAAAATCGTTCCTAGAGTCCAGGTACGACTGCCTGCTGAAATGAACACCGCGCTCAGACCGCTGCTTAATATGCCACTGTCCAAGAGGAACGCCCAGGTGGATCCGAGAGCAACTCAGTCCACAACAGGGGCTATCTCTGTGATGCAGAAAACGGCAGTACTTTCCAGAACTCCGATCAGAGATCCACTGCACTCCTCTGCAGAAAAGAGCAATCAGACAAGGACAAACACCAGAACACTTGTAGGATCATCAACAGAGGTTTCAAGTCCATTATCCAATGTCCAGGTGGAACTGTTAGCACCACTTAACCAGCCAATTCAACACAACAAACCATTAACCGTGTCCTGTCCAGAGGAGATCAATATTCCTGCTGGGTGTTTGGTGGAATTGGTGGAGGTGAAAAACGTCAATGGGACTCGTGAGTTGGAGCTCCGCTTGATCCCACCAAATGCAGTCCCACAGGACAAGAGAAGCGCTCCGGATGGATCTTCACAAGATGCTACTGGGAGCAAACTATCCTTCAAATGTCAGGTTGCTGCAAAAGAGTGTCCAGTCGGTCCATCAACATCTTCAACATTTCACCAAGTCAAACAGCAGCAGTCTTCAGCAAGCCCTAACACAAAGACTTCAGCACACAAACTACAGCGTTTCTCAAAAACACCAGCCAGGAATAAGATCAACCTGAAGGGCAGAAATTCAGGGATCAAGCGCACAGTGGCAGCTCATGATGGAGTCATGTTGGAGGGTCCAGAACTGAGTTCTGAAGGCTTTCCTGTGATCTCCTCAGTCTTCTCTCTCTGTCCTACACCCACATTAACCCAAAGCCTCCCGCAGGCCTTTCCAGAAACACAACGCTGGACGGTCACAACAAAAGAGCCAAAGGACAAAGTGAGAAGTGGAGATCGATCGCTGGTCTGTAGTATTCTGATTAAAAAGGAGGAAGAACCTGAGGAGAAACCCAAAGTTGCTTCTGTGGACCTCGAAGAAACAAAGACAGAGCCTGGGAATACTGAAGACTTTACAGTATCTAAGGCTCATGCTCGAGTGAAAAGAGCTGGAAAAACTTTAGATGCAAGACATTTAAAACAAAATCCTTATAATGTGCAGTTGTCTCAACCATTGGTTATTCCAAACCAGGGCTTCGTCTCATCAAACAAGGACGATATTCCACATCAAGATAAAGAAGCGGAGTCTGGCAGGATCTCGCAGCCCCACAGCTGTGCTCCCCTCAAGTATCCCAAAGTGTCTCTGGTCAGGATTCCCAGTTCCTTGTTGGAATCTGCAGAGGAGCCTCCGGAAGCGCCAGCGCAAGAGGAGAGTCTGACGGCACGGCCGGTTCTCTGCTGTACAATAAGAGAACAGAACGTGTCCGGCAGTCCTGAAGTGGCCATCAAGCTGATATTAAAGAGAGCTCTTCGCGCAAGTGAAGAGAAGGACTCAGACTATGAGCCGCCACCACGGAAAAAACATAAAAAAGAAAAGAGGAAAGACAAGAAGCGCAGGTCATCCATGGGTCTTTCTCATACCATGACCGAAGCGCTGAGGATAACTCCTCTGAGAGACGATCAACTCGTTAAGATTCCCGGACCAAACCAGCCGGTGGTCGTTCTGAACCACCCACATCCTGCCGCTCGGGCCGTAAGTGTGGGTGTACAGACACTGAAGAACTATAAGTGGATTTGCTCCATGGATCAGGAGCAGACACGGACTGAGAGGAAGCAGCCCTCGCTCAAGATGAAACTGAAGAAAGTTCATGGACAGAATTACCAGGTAATCGAGTTGGTGTTAAACGGGGTTTCAGAGAAACTGCTGACGTGAAAACCGTACCTTGACGTTTCAAACTTGGACCATTTTTATGTTGGTGCCAATTTATATTTATTTTTTAGAAACCCTGTGTTTTTAACTTTAATGGTAAATAAGACTCTCTGATTGGTGGACAGTGGTAAACTGACCATACAAGACTGTCCATGTTTGATTTGTAGTTGGGAAACTAACATTTTCAACACTTTACTTACCCTCGCCCCTCTTGACAACAAAGCAAACCAGTTCCTATATGTATAGACTGTAAAACTCAACTGTGCCAATGTGTAAATGTTATTATCATGCTTTAAACAACACTAATGACCGCTTTATGTTGTTGTGTGCTCATTTGTGATGACCATACCACCTCATTTTACATCTGTACACTTTCACACCTTCATGTGAAGCACATTCAGTGTTGAAGAATTTGAACTCAAGTTTAGTCATGTTTAAGCTCATCAGTGTTGGTGTGAATCTCTGCAGTGAATTTAGATCAAATCATCCTTCATTGTTGACAGATTCAGGTGGATTTCAAAAGTCAAAGTGTTTTTGCGAACAGAATGTTTGCGTTTACCGAATCAGTATTAGCCAGTTGTGTTTGCACCCATCCTGGGTTTTAAGCGCCGTTAATGTAGCTTGTGTTTAATTGCTCATTGTCACCATTGTATCACAACTAACCTGCTCCAGGCCAGGTTGCGTTCTGGTTTTGTTGTGGGCATGTTTAGGGTATGTTCTGTATATGTTCAGGTTATGTTGTGGGCATATTTATTATATTCATTTATTCATTCATTTTCTTTTCGGCTTAGTCCCTTTATTAATCTGGGGTCACCACAGCGGAACGAATCAACAACTTATCCAGCATATGTTTTACACAGCGGATGCCATTCCAGCTGCAACCCATCACTGGGAAACATCCATACACACTCACTCACACTCATAGACTACGGACAATTTAGCTTACCCAGTTCCCCTATAGCGCATGTCTTTGGTCTTTGGAAACCGGAGCACCCGGAGGAAACCCACGCCAACACGGGAAGAACATGCAAACTCCACACAGAAATGCCAACTGACCCAGCCGAGGCTCGAACCTGGGACCTTCTTGCTATGAGGCGATCATGCTACCTACTGCGCCACCATGACACGATGTTTAGGATTTTTTCAGTATATGTTCTGGATATGTTCAGATTATGTTTTGGATAGGTTCAGGTTATGTTTAGGATATGTTCAGTATATATTCTGGTTATGTTCTAGATATGTTCAGTATATGTTCAGGTTATGTTCTGGGTATGTTTAGGATATGTTTAGGATATGTTCAGTATATGTTCAGGTTATGTTTAGGATATGTTTAGTATATGTTCTGGTTATGTTCAGGTTATGTTCTGGCTTAGAGTTCACAGACAGAGAATCAGCCATGAGCAAAGTGCAATAAAGCCACTCCCCAGCTTTTCTTGCTAGTTGCAGATTTTAGTAAGAATGATTTATTAAAATTAATTTTGATGATTTATATTACATCCATAAACCATAACTAGGCCCATATGGAATCTG
>LR812532.1:204109-228771 GCA_903798195.1 Danio kyathit
CATAAAGGGATGGACATGGTCAGCAGCAATACTCAGGTAGGCTGTGGTGTGACACCATGCTCAATTGGTACTAATGGACCCAAAGTGTGCCAAGAAAATCTCCCCCACACCATTACACCACCACCACCAGCCTGAACCGCTGATACAAGGCAGGATGATCCATGCTTTCATGTTGTTGAGGCCAAATTCTGAGCCGACCATCTGAATGTGTCAGCAGAAATGGAGACTCATCAGAGCAGGCAACGTTTCTCCAATCTTCTCTTGTCCAGTTTTGGTGAGCCTGTGTGAATTGTAGCCTCAGTTTCCTGTTCTTAGCTGACAGGAGCGGCACCCGGTGTGGTCTTCTGCTGCTGTAGCCCATCCGCCTCAAGGTTGGACGTGTTGTGTGTTCAGAGATGCTCTTCTGCAGACCTCGGTTGTAACGAGTGCTTATTTGAGTTACTGTTGCCTTTCTATCAGCTGGAACCAGTCTGGCCATTCTCCTCTGACCTCTGGCATCAACAAGGCATTTGCGCCCACAGAACTGCCGCTCACTGGATATTTCCTCTTTGTCGGACCATTCTCTGTAAACCCTAGAGATGGTTGTGCGTGAAAATCCCAGTAGATCAGCAGTTTCTGAAATACTCAGAGCAGCCCGTCTGGCACCAACAACCATGCCACGTTCAAAGTCTCTTAAATCCCCTTTCCTCCCCATTCTGATGCTCGCTTTGAACTGCAGCAGATCGTCTTGACCATGTCTACATGCCTAAATGCAGTGAGCTGCTGCCCTGTGATTGGCTGATTAGAAATCTGCGTTAACAAGCAGTTAGACAGGTGTACCTAATAAAGTGGCCGGTGAGTGTACATGCACACACACCAATACATATGTGCATGCACACACATAAAGGCCGACACATACAAATGTACGCACACAAACAGACATGTACGCATGCACATGCACACACCAACACTCACTCACATAAGCACACACACATACATATACTGTACATATGTACACGTGCACACAAAACACACGTGCACAAAGATTCACACACACAAATGTATACAACAACACACACACACACACACACTTTAAAGAATAACAGCAGATGTGATGAACACTCACCATCATCATTACAGGAGACACATCTTTATAGACACAATCTGCTCCTGCCAACACACACACACACACACACACACACACACACACACACACACACACACACACACATTAGGTGTTTTTGTCTTGTGCTTCACTCATGTTTCTCGTCCTCTTCTCTGCATCAAAATAAAGTGTGTTTCTCCTTAAAACTAGCAAAATAATCTGCCCAAAATGTGTGTGTTCCTCTTCCCTCACTGTCAGATTATTCAGCTTGTTTTAATGGAAAAGTCTCTTCATTATTTCTGAAAACAAGACTACTGTATATACATGTCTGGAAAATGCTTCTTGACATAAATGTTTCAATATTTGCACCAGAAACGAGACACAAACTGCAGTAAGGCATGTTCGGCAGCGCTGGTCTGAACAGCAGCACATCTACAGGTTTATCTGCTGTTTCTCCTGTACAGATCATCAATCACATCTGCTGCTGTGGATCCTCAGTGTTTCTGCTGTACATCAGGTCCACACTACAGCTAATTATAGAGTCAGTCTCTGTGTGGTTTCTGTGTTTCCTGTTTGTCAGGAGAATCAGACACTTCTGAGAACTTCAGCTTAATATCAGAGCATTAACTCAGTCTGCGACACATAAATACAGAGCATCAGATACAGTGGTGGTCCGACAGAGATCAGCGTTTCCGGCTACATATATGAGCGATGCTAGCTGCAGGAAATTCATCAATAATGTCCACCAAAACAGATCAGTTACTGTAGCTGTTGTGTTACCATAGCAACTGCAGAATCACCACAACAGATCAGTTACTGTAGCTGTTGTGTTACCATAGCAACTGTAGAATCACCACAACAGATCAATTACTGTAGCTGTTGTGTTACCATAGCAACTGTAGAATCACCACAACAGATCAATTACTGTAGTTGTTGTGTTACCATAGCAACTGTAGAGTCACTACAACAGATCAATTACTGTAGTTGTTGTGTTACCATAGCAACTGTAGAATCACCACAACAGATCAGTTACTGTAGCTGTTGTGTTACCATAGCGACTGTAGAATCACCACAACAGATCAATTACTGTAGCTGTTGTGTTACCATAGCAACTGTAGAATCACCACAACAGATAAGTTACTGTAGCTGTCGTGTTACCATAGCGACTGTAGAATCACCACAACAGATCAATTACTGTAGCTGTTGTGTTACCATAGCAACTGTAGAATCACCACAACAGATCAATTACTGTAGCTGTTGTGTTACCATAGCAACTGCAGAATCACCACAACAGATCAATTACTGTAGCTGTTGTGTTACCATAGCAACTATAGAATCACCACAACAGATCAGTTACTGTAGCTGTTGTGTTACCATAGCGACTGTAGAATCACCACAACAGATCAATTACTGTAGCTGTTGTGTTACCATAGCAACTGCAGAATCACCACAACAGATCAGTTACTGTAGCTGTTGTGTTACCATAGCAACTGTAGAATCACCACAACAGATCAGTTACTGTAGCTGTTGTGTTACCATAGCGACTGTAGAATCACCACAACAGATCAGTTACTGTAGCTGTTGTGTTACCATAGCAACTGTAGAATCACCACAACAGATCAATTACTGTAGCCAGAGGTGTTACCATAGCAACTGTAGAATCACCACAACAGATCAATTACTGTAGCTGTTGTGTTACCATAGTGACTGTAGAATCACCACAACAGATCAATTACTGTAGCTGTTGTGTTACCATAGTGACTGTAGAATCACCACAACAGATCAATTACTGTAGCTGTTGTGTTACCATAGCAACTGTAGAATCACCACAACAGATCAATTACTGTAGCTGTTGTGTTACCATAGCAACTGCAGAATCACCACAACAGATCAGTTACTGTAGCTGTTGTGTTACCATAGCAACTGTAGAATCACCACAACAGATCAATTACTGTAGCTGTTGTGTTACCATAGCGACTGTAGAATCACCACAACAGATCAATTACTGTAGCTGTTGTGTTACCATAGCAACTGTAGAATCACCACAACAGATCAATTACTGTAGCTGTTGTGTTACCATAGTGACTGTAGAATCACCACAACAGATCAATTACTGTAGCTGTTGTGTTACCATAGTGACTGTAGAATCACCACAACAGATCAATTACTGTAGCTGTTGTGTTACCATAGCAACTGTAGAATCACCACAACAGATCAATTACTGTAGCTGTTGTGTTACCATAGCGACTGTAGAATCACCACAACAGATCAATTACTGTAGCTGTTGTGTTACCATAGTGACTGTAGAATCACCACAACAGATCAATTACTGTAGCTGTTGTGTTACCATAGCGACTGTAGAATCACCACAACAGATCAATTACTGTAGCTGTTGTGTTACCATAGCAACTGTAGAATCACCACAACAGATCAGTTACTGTAGCTGTTGTGTTACCATAGCGACTGTAGAATCACCACAACAGATCAATTACTGTAGTTGTTGTGTTACCATAGCAACTGTAGAATCACCACAACAGATCAAGTACTGTAGCTGTTGTGTTACCATAGCGACTGTAGAATCACCACAACAGATCAATTACTGTAGCTGTTGTGTTACCATAGCAACTGTAGAATCACCACAACAGATAAGTTACTGTAGCTGTCGTGTTACCATAGCGACTGTAGAATCACCACAACAGATCAATTACTGTAGCTGTTGTGTTACCATAGCAACTGTAGAATCACCACAACAGATCAATTACTGTAGCTGTTGTGTTACCATAGCAACTGCAGAATCACCACAACAGATCAATTACTGTAGCTGTTGTGTTACCATAGCAACTATAGAATCACCACAACAGATCAGTTACTGTAGCTGTTGTGTTACCATAGCGACTGTAGAATCACCACAACAGATCAATTACTGTAGCTGTTGTGTTACCATAGCAACTGCAGAATCACCACAACAGATCAGTTACTGTAGCTGTTGTGTTACCATAGCAACTGTAGAATCACCACAACAGATCAGTTACTGTAGCTGTTGTGTTACCATAGCGACTGTAGAATCACCACAACAGATCAGTTACTGTAGCTGTTGTGTTACCATAGCAACTGTAGAATCACCACAACAGATCAATTACTGTAGCAGAGGTGTTACCATAGCAACTGTAGAATCACCACAACAGATCAATTACTGTAGCTGTTGTGTTACCATAGTGACTGTAGAATCACCACAACAGATCAATTACTGTAGCTGTTGTGTTACCATAGTGACTGTAGAATCACCACAACAGATCAATTACTGTAGCTGTTGTGTTACCATAGCAACTGTAGAATCACCACAACAGATCAATTACTGTAGCTGTTGTGTTACCATAGCAACTGCAGAATCACCACAACAGATCAGTTACTGTAGCTGTTGTGTTACCATAGCAACTGTAGAATCACCACAACAGATCAATTACTGTAGCTGTTGTGTTACCATAGCGACTGTAGAATCACCACAACAGATCAATTACTGTAGCTGTTGTGTTACCATAGCAACTGTAGAATCACCACAACAGATCAATTACTGTAGCTGTTGTGTTACCATAGTGACTGTAGAATCACCACAACAGATCAATTACTGTAGCTGTTGTGTTACCATAGTGACTGTAGAATCACCACAACAGATCAATTACTGTAGCTGTTGTGTTACCATAGCAACTGTAGAATCACCACAACAGATCAATTACTGTAGCTGTTGTGTTACCATAGCGACTGTAGAATCACCACAACAGATCAATTACTGTAGCTGTTGTGTTACCATAGTGACTGTAGAATCACCACAACAGATCAATTACTGTAGCTGTTGTGTTACCATAGCGACTGTAGAATCACCACAACAGATCAATTACTGTAGCTGTTGTGTTACCATAGCAACTGTAGAATCACCACAACAGATCAGTTACTGTAGCTGTTGTGTTACCATAGCGACTGTAGAATCACCACAACAGATCAATTACTGTAGTTGTTGTGTTACCATAGCAACTGTAGAATCACCACAACAGATCAAGTACTGTAGCTGTTGTGTTACCATAGCAACTGCAGAATCACCACAACAGATCAATTACTGTAGCTGTTGTGTTACCATAGCGACTGTAGAATCACCACAACAGATCAGTTACTGTAGCTGTTGTGTTACCATAGCGACTGTAGAATCACCACAACAGATCAATTACTGTAGCTGTTGTGTTACCATAGCAACTGTAGAATCACCACAACAGATAAGTTACTGTAGCTGTTGTGTTACCATAGCGACTGTAGAATCACCACAACAGATCAATTACTGTAGCTGTTGTGTTACCATAGCAACTGTAGAATCACCACAACAGATCAGTTACTGTAGCTGTTGTGTTGCCATAGCAACTGTAGAATCACCACAATCGTTTACTGTAATTCAAGTGTTTTCCTATAGTATGTTTAAAATAAAACTACAGTATTTTACTATAAATCACTACAGTATGTTTTGATGTGAGTGAACAACACCTGGGCCCGGTTTTTCAAAAGGTTTAATCCGGATAAAATTGATCCGGATTTAGTAATCCTTTTTCTGCGATCCGTGATCACGTAATCAGCTTACTTTAAAAAAAATACATACTGCATACATCACTTATAAATATTCAAAAAACAAAAATATTTTCCATTGTGATGAGTATTTATATATCAATTAGTGACAGAATGAAATGTATTGTTTTGGTCAATTTTGACAGCTGTTTGGGGGATTATTTTATGAAGCCAAACTCTTTCCACTTTGCTGTAGGCCTATAGTGAAAGGCTGAATACGTACCTGACGGATAAACAAATACAATTAAAACCTTATGAATAAATAGGATATCTTGTAAGATACTTCTGCATGATCTAAATATAGTATTATTTGAGACATTTTGAAAGTTTTCATTACATTTTGGGCATGAAATCCACGCTGAATCCACCCTTCTGATGGGATCAGTTTAATCCAGATTTTTTGGATCAAAGTGATCCAAATCCTACAAAAAAGACTGAAAAACCCAAACTAAAGGTTTGATCCGGATCAAAACCAAGATTGGATTACGTGATCTAATCTGATTATGTAATCCGTTTTTTCTTTTGAAAAACCCATTTTCAAGATTTGATCCAATCCGTAATCCAAAATCCAAGTGGATTACTTTTGAAAAACCGGGCCCTGGAGATCAGCAGGACCTTCCCCAACCAAAAATGAGACTTCTGTAACTGATATGATATGTTTCAATAGCCCATTTCACAGAGTTATACCAGATAATATGTGTAAAATCAGAAGAACACACGTTCTGGTGTATATAATTAAAACGGATCACACACCATCTCTAATTTACTGCTAATTTAGTATATGTGAAAGGGCTAATATTTGCTCACTAGCTGCTTAAATATGTATCAGCAGGAAGTAAGGTCTGATTACCGGCAAAAGAGGAACGGAAAGCAGACGGTTCACTGTCCACCGGTATGCCCAAGATTATTAACATTATAACCGTTTTTGTCAGAATTACACAGAGTAATCTTAATAAAAATATGATTTACTGATAAATATCCTGTGAGAAGGGAATTTCAGCATTTATAAATGTGATCATTGAATCATGTCATTAAAGGTGTTTGGTTATTTTGAAATAAACGCACAGCTAAAGTAGTTCCGGCAGGTGTAGAGCGCATTATAAGTGTGTAGAATAACATAAAATGTGCTGCAGTTTATTACAGAGTTTCTGTAGAGTAATATACAACACCAACACACACTATACAGCACTGCACACTACAACACATGTGCAGAAAAGGCTTTTCAAGGGTAAAACTCGTTGGATGAAAGATCAAGACCCCCTAATGCGATTCATAAGCAGAAATAAATGGGGGAAAATAAAAAGTTAATCACAAAATACAGAAAACTGCAGCAAATACGCTAAATTATTTACAGATGTGCAATATTTATTACAATTTTCTGTTATTTTACAGACTTATTTCTCTAGATATTATTTCTAATACATTATATTACTATTTTAAATTCTTAAAATGTCAATAAAAGTCCTTTTGTTAAAGTGTAGTGTAGAATGTTCACCACCAGCAGTGGACAGAGCACAATAAATAAATCATGACAGAGTTCATTAAGAGATATTTGTCCAGTGCACATTACTGATCATAGATATGTGCTGGACCGCAGTGAAATCCAGCAAGATGAGGATGTACTTTATCTTCATGTGTTCTGGATTCACTCATGCATTTGCCAGATGTTTTCAATCTAAGTCAATTAATATAAAAGACAATATAAAGCTGAACTAACTGTATTTCATAACTCAGTTCAGATGCTGAATCTACAGCGCGGAGGAATACACATTTTTGTGGACAGGTATTATTAAATGGAATATATTACAATCTTGAATGACTTAAAAATAGAGATAAATCTGTGCTTGTAGCTTCTTCTTAAAGAAAGTAACGTGCTATATTATATTAGTGTATTTATTTTTCTCTGTCTCGGCTGGGCTTAAAGGGATCGTTCACCCTAAAATGAAAATTTACTCACTGTTTACTCTCCATCAAGTGCTTCTTTCTTCTGTTTAACATTAAAGAAGATATTTTAAGGTATGATGAAAAGCGGTAACCATTGACTTCTATAGTATTTGTTTTCCCTACTTTGGACATCAATCAGCGTTCCTCCAGATATCTTCTTTAAACAGTAATCAGAGAGCGTCATGTTTGTGTTAAATGTCTGTAATATATTACTGTATGAGTGAACTCTTCCACTGTACAGTAGAGCGAGCGGAGCGGATCTGAACGACTGGAAAACGGCTTACCTTCATCAGCTGAGCAGCGGGAGACAACCACCGGGCTCCAGTGTGTGTGTGTGTGTGTGTGTGTGTGTGTGTGTGTGTCAATGATTGACGGTGGTGTGGCGACGCCCCCCTCAGAGAACTGTCACTCACTTCCTGTGTGTGATGAGCATCTGCCGTCCTCTGATGATCATCATCAAACACACACACACACACACAACATACAAACACACACACACACACACTCAAAAAAACCCTGCAGGAAGTGATCATTTCCTACTGATGTATTTCTGAAACTCACACACACACACACACACACACACCGTGCAGCTGAATTTCTGAAAGTGACTCTCATCTCTCTTCTATTTTCAGATGTGGTGTGTGTGTGTGTGTGTGTGTGTGTGGGGGGCAGCTATGAGCTGAACATCCTCTGAGATATGTAGCTGTATAGCTGATATTAAAACTAGACGACTCGTCACATTTAGAAAAACAGGTTTTGTTACACCTCAAGAAACCCCCAGAACAGTGGAGCGGTGTGTTCAGTTCAGCCCTCACCGTCAGTCAGAAACACAGGGCTGATGTGTGAAGGCCAGACTTCCAGCATCTGTAAACTGCATGTGTTCATCTTATACATGATGCCAAACTTCAACATCTGCTGTCAGTGTGTAATGCAGAACAACACATTCATGCGTTCATGAGCTCTACATTAGATTACTGTGATGCGGTACTATCAGAGGTGGGCAGTACCCAATGGCATTACATTTACTTAGGTAAAAATGTTGGGTAACTTTGAGTACTTTTAAAACTTTTACTCTTACTCAAGTAAATTATTGGAGAAAACCATCACTCTGACTTCGCTACATCTGGCAGCATTCCCCCGTTACTGTCAAATGATAATAAATATGATTCATACACAGTGTTGGGGAGTGACGGAATACATGTAGCGGCGGTACGTATTTAGAATACTATTCATGGGTAACTGTATTCCGTCACAGTTACTATTTTTAAACAGGGTATTTAGAATACAGTTACTTTCCTAATACCATTGGAATACTTCGGGCGATGCGTGTCTGGCCCATAATAATATTACTAAATTGCCGCCGAAACCACAGAAACAGAAGCTACACTCCCGACTGCTATCGCCAGCGTTAACGCAGTGAGACTCACGCAAATGACCCTGTTCTCACGCTCTCACGCCACACCTCCATTTTCTCACGCAGCAAAAAGGACGATCGCAAACACCGAACAACTGGACAACCATGATTTTCAAATAAACTGCTTTTTTTGCCGTCATTGTTCGTGAATTCGCTGCTTGATGTTTCGTTTGCGCTTTCAGAGGTTTCATTTACGCTTCTTAAATTTACGTTCGCTTTTCTGACACAAATGTGGGCGGGACACCTTAGCCAAAGTTGGCAGCCCTGGTTAACTTGAGTGTACAAATATGGAGGATTCAGACCAGGAGCTCGAGGGGTTGGAGCCGCAACCGAAGCAACTTTCTAGCAGCGGTAAAGGAAAAAATGCATTCACGTCTTGGAAGTTCAAGCAAGGTAGTTCAAGGTGCTGTAGATAGGTGGCTACTGGCTAACATGTTTGACTTAAAACAAAACTTGTTCATTTTGATGTTTACATTTTTAAAGCGAACACATTTTGCATTCTGCTAATATTTGCAATATTGTTCTTAAGTGAGAAGTTTTCATAATAGAAATTAAAATGTTGGATAGAGCCTGCTACATTACCTTGATTTTACATAAACTATTTTGAAGTTTTTCTTTTCTTGTTTACCTGATATTTTTCTGTGCAGACTGTGAAATACAAAGAGTAAGCAAAATGCATATTATATACATATACTGTATATTACAGACAGTAATGCTGTCTATGTTCAAGCTCTTTTTATCTTTATTACAGAAACAGAAATTGAATTTGTTGACACTTTATTTAATTTAATTTTTTATTTAAACATTATTTAATAAACATAATTATAGTGTTTTATTTATTTTTCCCCTGTCAGTCAATAGTGTTTAGCATTAGAGGCCCTCTGTTTTCCTGCAGAAATTGCTACCAACGCATAGTGTGGCATTTAATAGACTTGAAGGCTGTTTTCAAGGGGAAGTAATCCAAGTATTTAGAATACAGTACCAGGATTACGCAAAGTAACGGAATACATTACAAAATACATTTTAAAGCAGGTATTCTGTATTCTGTAACTAAATACATTTACAAAGTATTCTCCCCAACACTCTTCATATATGACTTCAATATGACCTTTTTTTAAAGTAACGAGTAACATAGCGCATTACTTTTAAAAATAGGTAATATTACTTGAGTTACTCTTATCTTGCTTACTTGGCTTTTAATAAATATTCTGCGGAATAAAAGTGACCTTAGGTCTCCCTGCCCCATACCTGCCAACACTGCCATTTTCCCCAGAGTCTCCTGTATTTCAGACCCTTCTCCTGCCACCCTCCCGTTTCGTTATATCTCAGGCTCAGTTGGGCACCACCATTTCTCCTCTCGCCAAACCTCTTGTGCAGAGCTGCAGTCTAGGTGCTGGAGAACACTGGACATCTCCAGCCTCTAATGGTGAACATGACTTAATTGTGTTTATTCTAATCAGACTTGATCAAAGCAGTCTGCAGAAACACTTTGATTGACATTCTCCATTTATAGTGTCATCAGAGGGGGAAAAGCCCCACCCACTAGTGTCCATCTCTCCATCTCATTAGCATAAACAGCAGCCCTGAGTGAGAAGCAGCCGTCTGTCCATTAGCCATTAGAGTGTTTGAGCTGCTGAAGATAATGTCAGCGTAGACTAAGAGGATTATAGATGTGGACTTTTAGATGAACAGCGACAGGAGCGACATAGACTGACAGAAGCAGGAAGCACACATGCGCACCTGACCAGCACTGATGACACACACACTGCTGTTTTACATCTGTCACTATGGCGACACACACTGTAGCCCCGCCCTATTTTAAATCTCATTTTAAAGCTGCAGTCACCAAAACAGCACAATTAGGATCAAAGCCTCAAAGGGTCAGTTTCAGAGAGCTGGAGGACATTATCTGTGTGCTGTTCTCAGCTCAAACTCAAACACACACACACACACACACACACACACACACACACACGTGAGAGACAGCAGAGACGCAGTTTACAGCTTATTAACAGAAGCAGAACAGATCTCCTTTAACTTTACTAACCTAAACCAGACTGTACAGTACTTCTACATAGTTTTCTAATCTGACTTCTTCTATTGTTTTAGCTGTTCATCCTACATCAGCTGACAGAATTGACAGTGTATAAAGTGCTGTAGATTGACCATCATCTGCTGACGGAGACTCACACCAGAAAAACCACGAGCGAAAACACCACACGTGTGTGTGTGTGTGTGTGTGTGTGTGTGTGTGTGTGTGTGTGTGTGTGTGTGTGAAAGAGTAACAAGATTATACAGTCACAAAACAAAGCATTCATGTGCAGAAATTATTCATTAGAGACATTTTAAAAACCAGGAACAGCTGAGAGCAGTGATCAGGAGGAAAGGAATTATGGGAGATCCAGAAACAACAACCAGCACAGAACAGCGCCCTCTCACGGCCAGCATGCGCACTTTACAGAGAGAGAGAATGTGTGTGTGTGTGAGATCACAAGCACTGCTGCTGTGCTGAACAACACACACTTCTCCTGATGATGCAGCAGAACACACTCACAGACGTGAGAAAACAGCTCAGCTCACAGATCCAGTAAACACAAATAAAGATGTCAGATAACTGCTGCCGTTATCAGTCGCACAATAACATAACACACACACACACACACACACACTTTTCTGTGTCAATTTGGCATGAAGAGGAAGTGGGGAGGAACTGTGGCTCAGTGTGTGCTTATTATTCACATACACCATATAACAATATAACATATTGATCTGTGATCAATATAATAATTGATCTGTGCACACACACACACACACACACACACACACAGGAGTGGTGTGATTGTGTGAGTGTGTAAACTGCTATAAAACAATGATGGTTTCCTGCTTTCTGTAGGGCTAAACATGAGCGAGGTGAAAGCACACATAATTAAAACCCTCTCTAAGCCAGCACACAGCTATAATATAGAGCTATATATATATAAACAGGTCCCATGATGCATCTGTGCGGTCAGTCAGAGACACAAATAAAAGCTCGAGCGCTGTGTTCAGGAATGCAGATTATAGATCAGGTGTGAACTCTGGGTTAAACTATTATCAGTGAAACCCAATCCTACATTGACCAGAACACACTCAGAACACACTGACACCGAACACTCAGAACTTACAGTGCTGTTTCAGATGCTGCTATTTTGTAGTACAGGTGGAGGTTAGCACCGTTAGTTTAGCACCTTTGTACATTTAAGATGCTGATGACCATTAAACACGTCCTAACAGTCTTGTGAGAAGGGTCCATTACGTCTGTCTGAGGTATTGGGTGTGGCTAACATACTCAACCACGCCCCCTCCAGCTGTCAGTTTAGACTTCAAACAGAAATGGAGGAGGAACTCTCCCCAAACCCTTCCCCCATTCTGACTGAAACGCCTACTTTACTACATCCAATCAGCTCGCAGTAGAAAAAACAAGCCACGCCCACTGTTTTACTCATTTAATATTCTGTTTGTAGGAACTGCAGCACAGTATGATAACAATAAATGGCTGTAGCTTCCGGACTTTAATGCTGAATCATGGAATAGTGTGGAAGTGTGTCCTGACAAGACAAACAGCAGCAGGAAAAGCACATCATCCAGAGTCATCCTCACTGCACACACACACACACACACACACACACTGTTATTAAGGATGTTTTCTGAAACATGTGGATCGAGGGAAAATATGGTTTCAGAAAAACTTACAATTTAAATTGAAAACAGGATTTTCTGACCACATTAACATACATTACTTTTATATTAGTTTTAATAAAGCTTTTAGCAAAAACTTCATTTTGGTACATTATACTAGAACATGAAAAAACACCCACATGAAAAATAGTGTTTTTGAACCACACTGTAGTAAAGCACTTGAATTAATCTGCTGTGGTGATTCTACAGTTGCTATGGTAACACAACAACTACAGTAATTGATCTGCTGTGGTGATTCTACAGTTGCTATGGTAACACAACAACTACAGTAATTGATCTGCTGTGGTGATTCTACAGTTGCTATGGTAACACAACAACTACAGTAATTGATCTGTTGTGGTGATTCTACAGTTGCTATGGTAACACAACAACTACAGTAATTGATCTGTTGTGGTGATTCTACAGTTGCTATGGTAACACAACAACTACAGTAACTGATCTGTTGTGGTGATTCTACAGTTGCTATGGTAACACAACAACTACAGTAATTGATCTGTTGTGGTGATTCTACAGTTGCTATGGTAACACGACAACTATAGTAATTGATCTGTTGTGGTGATTCTACAGTTGCTATGGTAACACAACAACTACAGTAATTGATCTGTTGTGGTGATTCTACAGTTGCTATGGTAACACAACAACTACAGTAATTGATCTGTTGTGGTGATTCTACAGTTGCTATGGTAACACAACAACTACACTAATTGATCTGCTGTGGTGATTCTACAGTCGCTATGGTAACACAACAACTATCCGCTTGTTAAGTCGTGATGTATCAGTGACGTGTGGAATACTGTTTCCGTGTTCAAGCCGCTACTCATTTGAATTGAGAAATTATTTATTTATGGCCACTTTTTAGTCCTATCACACATTACAGTGAATTATATATTAAATCATGGTGTACACTTCAGTCTCTGGACTTGCTGCACCTCAGACACCAACATTTGAACAATTTATAAAAAATTATTCACTTTTTGGACATCTGATATCAGGCATGGATATATATTGCGACTGTGATTTTCGAAAGTATTGCATCGCTTTGTAAACGTTTATTATTAGCATGTGTTGAGTCTCCCCATACAGTTTGATATGGCGCTTGGACCCGGAAGCCGCTTCACGTGACGTCAAACTTATCAAGCAGATAGTGATTAATCTGTTGTGGTGATTCTACAGTTGCTATGGTAACAACTAAAGTAATATAAACAAATGAGCCAATACAGTGGTTTTCTACAACAGTAGGGTATATTATACTACTGTAAGGTCCATCCAGTTGGCCCAATGGAGGCGTCCACTGGGGGATGAAGGTTCTCTGCGTGTTCGGCCTGTCCAGCACACAATGTTGATTCAGTTTAACTCTAACTCATATCTGGCTCTAATCTGAATATGAGGTGGTTTAGAATATTAATATATTTATATTTAGATTTATTTAACTCCAATCATAAACATTAAGAAGATTATATCAATATATAATTTAGATGAATGTTTGACCGTTTTGTCTTCACTCAAAACTATTACATTTGCTCATTCGGGTGCTCGTGTTGCTCAGAGGAATTGCCTCGGCCGATGGCATCCCTCGCGTTCACACTCTCGTCCGTCTTGATTCCTAAACAGAGGTAATTGACTAATACTTTATAGGCCGCTCCTATGCTTGCTCATTCTAAAGTGTTTTTGATTAGTCCCCTTAGCTGTACACCCCTGAGTTAAAGGTAATATTTCTAATCAAGGTCAAGGCCAATATTATAAATGTAACTGACTACTGTTCTCTATAACAATTTTGGTTTAGCCAAGCTCATGGTTTCCCATGTACACTACATTTAGAACAACATTACTTTCAAACAAGGGTCAGGCACCCTATACAGGTTAGTCGTGCAACGCCTTGTTGCCCTGGACAAAAATAACTCCTAATTACACTTGAGTCAATATCAAGAGTCAGTCAGATCTCTAAAACACAGTCAGTGTGCCCAATGCTCCATCTCAACTGGACTTTAGTCCGTCTACTGACCTGACACAGGGAGTGTGGAAACAAGGATACAGCGTAATCTACTCAACTGAGTAATTACAGAGTGAGCAGAACGTGTTCAAACATAACCATTTAAACGTCAGGTAAATGTGTGTTAAGCCAATTATTCAAAAATAAAAGATATCTCAAGGATAAATCCAGGATCAAAAGATGCAGACCTGACCTTAAAACATACAGAGTATAGAGCAGGAGAGCTCCACACTACAGGCTGATCTGGCTACTGAATCGCCCTCAGCTTCTCAACACTCTCCCTTAAACAATCAGACCAGGAATCTCCTTCAAGGAGGGGTGTGTGTGTGTGTGTGTGTGTGTGTGTGTGTGTGTGTGTGTGTGTGTGTGTGTGTGTGTGTGTGTGTGTGTGTGTGTGTGGAACAACAAAAGGCATTTGCATTCAGTGGCATGTTAAATCTGAAGAGTTTCTGCCTATAGGGGACAAATGGTGGTTTGAATAGAAGCCCCCTTGGTAAAGGCGCACCCTCAGCAGCGGTTCAAAAGACAGCTGAAGTTATACATCTATTATTCTGCTTACGTCTATTTCTGTGGGGATGAGACCACTGTACCAGTCACACTGAGACATTTCAAATGACATCAGACATGATGGATAGTCTCTTGCACTGATATAGAAGATTTCTATTTTGGGATGGCCATTCTGTGGGAGATGAAGAGGAGGGTGAGGGAGCAGGAGTGCGGGAGATGCTCAAATGTAAATGAAGGAAAGGAGAGCAGTGAAGTCTCCCGCACTCCCACCTGGAGCGGTGTGGAGCCAACACATGCTGGTATTGTCAAAGTATCTGTGGTGTCTCAAACCTTACACTACAATACAGCACACTTTACTGTAGTAAACACTGAAGTACACTACAGTAGCTAATACAGATGATCAGTTCACTAGAGTACTGCAGTCTGCTGGAGCACTCATTAACAGAGTTAGGAAATCTGTCATTTCTACAGTAGAATACACTTTACTATAGTATTGTTCAGAAACACTACAGCTTACTGCACTTTACACCAGGACACGTCCCCAACGGGAGAGCTGGAGGAATTCTGGTTACAATTGTCTGCCCAGAATATTGCTAAGAAGGAACAGTTCGTATGGTTATGAGCGCGCACACACACACACACACACACACACACACACACACACACACACACACACACACACACACACACACACACACACACACACACACACACACACACACACACACACACACAGTATTGGTAAGTAACAGGTTTCAGCTGTGAGGGAGACTGAATCAGCTCTTGGCCGGTGAGTGCTGTAAATCTGGAGCCACTGCTGGAAAAACAGCAGAGGAAAATATCCAACACAAGCAGAGACTGTAGAGCTGCTCAATCACAGAGGACGAGAACACACACACACACACACACACACACACACACCAGCAGAGAGACAGCGAGAGAGAGAGAGACAGCGAAAGAGAACACTGGATTAAACTCACTGGAAACACACACACACACACACACACACACAGAGAGAGACACAAACACACACACATGCATGCAGATGTAAAACACACACACACACATATAGAGATAAAAACCCTCACACACACAGAGATAGAAGCAGTGCACAAATATGCGTGTTCTCATGTTATAGTGCTGACAGTACACACACACACACACACACACACACACACACACACACACAGAAATGCACACATGCACGTTTACATGCACACACACACTGAGATAACAGCAGAGCACAAATATGCGTGTTCTCACGTTACAGTGTTGATGCTGCACACCCACACGCACACACACACACACACACACACACACACACACACGTCAGGAGGGAGATCACAGAAAACTGAGCTCAGAAACTCGGAGGTTATCCAGCGCTACATCACCACACAAATATGAGGAGAATCTACAACAATAACACACACACACACACACACACACACACACACACACACAAACACACACACACAAAAACTCACTGCAACACAATCACACACTGTAACACACACTCACTGCACAACACTCTTACTCACATGCATCTCTCTTCACTGTAACACACTCAGAAACACACACACACACACACACACACACACACACACACACACACACACACACACACACACACACACACACACACACACACACACACACTCAATAATAAACAGAAGGACAGCAGAGCAGATCATAGCAAAAATATCTTTATTATTGAATCTTCCTTCATATAAAAGCTTTAAATCACAGAAAGCAGAACAGAATGAGGACGTGCTGTGATAGATGACTGATATAAACACACACACACACACACACACACACACACACACACACACACACACACACACACACACACACACACACACACACACACACACATCTCCATTTCTGCTCCAGAGCATCTTTAAATGGAGCTCCATGTAGAGAGACGTGCTAAATGACTTATTTTGACTGAATATATTTGTTGAGGAGTCAGACACTGACAAGTTTATCTTTATTATTTATAGCAAAAGCTCTTAAAGGCACGGTTCACCCATAACTGAATCCTTCACTCTCCTCCTTCCACTTGCTTAAACCCGAGTTTCTTTCTTCTGCTGAACACAAATAAAGATAACTTAAAGGTTATTGAGCACTGGAGGCCGGCGACTTACATGATATTCCTTTTTTCCGACTGTGAAAGTCAAATTAGTTTCCAACATTCTTCAAAATATCTTCTTTTGTGTTCAACAGAACAAACTAACTCAAACAGGTTTGGAAGACCTTAAAGAGGAGCAAGTGTTGGTTTAACGACGTCGTTTTGCATCAGAAGTAAAAATTAGACACGATAATAACTCTTATAGTCTTTCAGGAAAATATAGTGAGCTCTACTTTTAAAGGCTGGAGCTTTCTTGCAGTATGTATAGTCATTTTAAGGGTTAGTTCACCCAAACATTCCTATTCTGTCAGTAATCACTGTCCCTCATGACATTTCAATCTTCATTCATCTTCAGACACAGATGAAGATATTTTAGATGAAATCCTGGAGCTCTTCATCCCCGATAGACAGCAAGGGTCACGAGGATGTTCAAAGTCTAGAAAACATCCTCAACACATAAAATAACAGAATGTACATGTTTGGTGGACTCACCCTTTAAAGCAGGGGTGTCCAAACTCAGTCCTGGAGGGCCGGTGTCCTGCACATGTTCAACACACCTGCACGGATGTTTCTAGAAAGCCTAGTAAGAGCTTGATTGGCTAGCTCAGGTGTGTTGGAACTAAACTGTGCAGGACACCGGCCCTCCAGGACTGAGTTTGGACACCTCTGCTTTAAAGGGACGCTCCACTCTTTTGTAAAAAGACTAATATTACAGCTCTCCTAAAGTTCATCAGTTGAGTTCTAGCATTCTGTAATCCATCCAGCCGATTTCCCAATCTGCAGGAGCATTTTTAGCTTAGCTTAGCATAAATCATTGAATCAGATTAGATGGTTAGCATTAGATAGTTTTCTTATTTAAATCTTGATTTATTTTTTCTTAGTAACATCATGTACTGAGAGGAACAGGAAATTGAACTGATATTCTCTATTCTGGTGAAATAATCAAGGAACTTTGTTGCCATTCCATGGCTGCAGCCGGACACAAGGAGTGAGATGCTAAAGGTCTAATCCGATTCAATTACCTATGCTAAGCTAAGCTAAAAGTGTCCAAAGATCAACTAAATGAATTCAAACCTGGTAAATCTCACCTGTTTAACTCTGGTATTGCAGTAAATGGAGAATATTTCCAAATAAAAGAGTAGCGTCCCGCTCATGTTGTTCCAGTTATTCAGGAGATTATTCTGACTACTCTTCTCACTTCCAGTCAAACGTCCTGCCGACCAGCTCAAAGAACTTCCGGTTGGGTTCGTGAAAAAAGTCCTGGAGTTTGTGCAGGATCTGTGGTGAGACCTGCGGGTGTTTGCGTCCTTTAGAGCTGTGCAGACACTGCTGCCGCCGCCCGTCGCGCAGACAGAAGAAGCCTTTAGTCTGGTTAAAGTAGAAGTTGCTTTTGGCTAATCTGCGGCTCCAGCTTCAGGAACACCTCCACCTTCTGCATCTCCGCCAGCGGGTCTCGGACGAGCACGTCTCCGTCCACCAGGTGGAAGCTGGTAATGGGGAACGCCTGGAGCCAGCGCTGCATGTGTGTGTGGTACAGGCTGCGGTTCAGCGGTTTGTAGTCTAGGTTGAGCTCTCCGTCTCGCATCAGAAGTGTTTCCAGGGGTTGCGGACGCTTGCGTTTCTCCAGTCGGTTGTGATAGACTTGTGTGTAGTCGGACAGCAGGCGTTCGGTGGGCTCGCGTACGATTAGCAGCAGCCGAGCGTCAGGTTTGGCTAACCGGATGCGCTCTGGGACATCTCTGGAGGTGAAGTATGCGGGTGTTTTTTCCACCGTTAGCTGACCCGGCTGCGTTTCCGGCATCTGATCTACATACCAATCCAGGCCACGCTCATAGTGACTGTCCCAATCGAAGAAGTGCACTTCATTCTGGGCGGCGGCGATGCTAGTGTGCAGACGCAACATCTGGATGAGGGCGCGGGTGCCGGCCTTCCTCACGCCGATGATGATGATGTCTGGCAGGCGGCGAGCATTAGCGTGTGGTGTTAGCGCAGCATCAGGCGGAGTGATGACGCCAGACACCAGAACAGAGGATTGAGTGGAAAAACACAGAAGAAGAGCCAAGACCAGAGCCATTGGAGTGACCAGACACACATCCAGCCTGAGCGCAAACACACACACGCTTCACACGCCTCTGAAACACACACACAGAGCATATTGACATGTCAACAACACCAACACCCATAACAGAGGGCTGAACTCTGAGAAACACAACACACATTAAACCCAGACTGGAACAAACTGTTGGTCAGAACATGATATTCTGGGAGTAAAACTATTTAGATTACAGCAATAAAGGCAAACGCCAGTGAACAAAATACCGTGGTGAATACTGTGGTGGATGTGAACTGATCTGGGGTGCGTTTCCCAAACAACAACATAACTCGCGGCTGAACTATCACAGTATGATGCATCGATTGGGAAACGAACGCTGTAGTGACGAGTGTTTCCCAAAACCCCTAGTTCAGGGCTATTCAATTGGTGGGCCGAACCCGGCCACCGAGGCAATTTATTCCGGCCCTCCAAATAGTGTGACCAAGACATCAGAAATAAATTTAGTTCAGTTGAAAAACGGCCGCTATAGTTATGAAGTGAGGTGCGCATGTTCAATACAGCATGAGCTGCAAGCTGCGCAGAGCGTGAGTCACCTGACATTCAGGGAGTGGCGCGGGCAGCCGAAAATATTTGTTTATGTTTGTAGAAAAGGCCTTTTGTACTATGCACTGATATCGTCAATAGGGATGCAACGATTAGCTGATTTCACTATTAACTGCGCTTTAATTCGTCACAATTAATCGTAAAGGCTTCTCTAAGCCGCATTTCTGTTGCACGGAACAAAACGAAACTGCTGCAGTTAAACAAAGTTATGCCAAGTTGCCAACTGTGCCCTAGTTTAAAGTTCCAAGTATGTACACTGAGGCTAATACGCCCGCACACCGGATTAACTATAGCAGCGGCCGTTCCCATATCACGTCTTTTTCGCTTGCAAGTTTGTTGTTTCTAATGTAAGAATATATGACAAAATGTGCGCACACGCGGAGCAACGCGCTTGCGTCTTTGCGGGCGCAAGCAGTAGAAAACATCTCACGGTGAGAGTTCTGCATGCCTTTTAGTGTAGTGTAAACAAAAGATATGAAAGACGAATTAATATTAAGATGATTATGTATGCATGAACGCAGATGGCAACAACAGGTCATCTAAATAGCTCACCTAATATAAAGCTTGAATTTACATTAGACCTGATAACCGTCAAACCATGATTATTCTTCAGACTATATAATCGTACAACCTAAATCTATAATTGTTGCATCCCTAATTGTTATGCAGTTCAAAACATCAGATATGAACGTATCTGAAAGTAGAAGAAGCCTACTTCAGCAATGCACTGCTTTTGTTCTGCTCTGAAATACAACATTTGAATGTTTGTTTAAAAAAAAAAAAAAAAAAAAAAAAAGTCTATTGTACAATGCAGTGATGTTATGTAGTTTCAAAACACAATATATTCACATTTTAATGTAGAAAAAGCCAATGTGGGTGTCTTAAGTAGCAAAAATACATTGCTGTTGTGTTATCACTCATATAGCAAGTCATATCTCTCCGGCCCCTCGTTTGGGCTGTTTTTTATGAACCAGCCCCCATGACAAATTGAATAGCCCTGCTCTAGTTTCTCTGTGGCAGACCCGTCGCTTGAACCACGCTAGTGATAACGTAAAATGCCCATAATGATGCTCTAAACAGGGTGGAGGAACTGCTGCTTTACTGAAGAACCCCATCATTTCTTTGTGCAGATTATATTGTTTTACACGCACACACAATTAAAAAACATCCAATATTAGTTTTGATAAAAACATGCACTTATTTTCCATATTAATGGAAATATATGCAAACGGCACATATAGAGCCTGTGTCTCCTTTACTAACATTACTGAGAACAGCACATGTTCTATTCTAAAACATAACATCACTCACAAAAGATAACACTATTCTAATATCATATACAAATCATATAAATAAATAAATAATGAGGCGATTTAGAAATAAATGACATTTTTATATTTATTAATTATTAGGAAATTAAACAATCTACTTTAATATTAATTATAATAATGATAATATAATAATAACTATTATTATTATTATTAAGTAGGATATTGATTATTTATTTTATTTTAAAAGTCTACTTTTATAATTTGACACATGTAAACACTGCAGAAATGTTCTACCCAGCAGGCCCATGTCATATACAGTACAGACACTTAATAAATAACTCACTATAGATTAAAAGCATTACTGTGTGCTGTTTTTTGTTTTCACAAGCTTTGGAGACACAATGTAAACTCTGCTCTTAAATAATAGGTCACCTACAGCTTTGGTCATGAGCCACGGCTGTGTTCAAAATGACATCAATGTGTTCAAAGTGCACTGCACTTAAGGGAGCTTAATAGTAAACATGAAGATGGCTAAAACTGAACTGTAAAAATACTTTGAAAGCAAATTACACCTAAGAGAGATGACGTTAATGCTGTTTTTAATCATTCCAAGCTTAAATGTTAGAATGTTCTAAACTAATAGGGCATAGGGAGGATAAATGGGAATAGAACACAGCCAGGAACTTTGATTCTAACTACAGCTCCAGAGGTGTAGCTGCAAGCAAACAAGTTTGAAAATGTTTGTTGGAACGACAGATTTGAGAAAGGGAAAATCACTGAACTTTGTTTGTAATAACAGAACTTGACAGCTTAGTTGGCTAAAGGTGATTTTCGGAAACACACCCCTGTTGGACAGTAGTTTAATTAATCTGCTGTGATTCTACAGATGCTACAGTAACACAACAACTATAGTAATATAAACAAATACTGCACAACTATCGGATATATTATACTGCAATACACCACAGTTTACTGTGGTAAAATTAAAGTATACTTTATAAATTAGTTGATCAGTTGACTATAATCAATACTACAGTCTGCTGGAGCAGTCATTAAGGCTTGTAGATACTATAATATACACAGTATAATACTCTTTACCACAGAAGATGGTTGATAAACACCACAGTCTTTAATCAGCTTCACAACATCTGACAGCAGATAATAGTGTGTTCAGGACAAAACTGCAGATAAACGTCAATAACACACTCACTGAGCTGAAGTTGTGAACACAGTACACTCACCCTCTCCTCAGCTGTCTGAACTGGCCTCTTTTGACTGATTCTCATTTACAGAAGGTTAATTAAGCACTGAAAGCGGAGGGTGTACAGGTAAACGCGCGCTTTGTGTTTTAATCATCGGATGATCAAAGTGTTCGGCTCATGAACGCGGACCTCTTAGAGAACAGTCTTACCTGCCGTTCGAGTCCATGATGAGAAGCGTGTTTTGAGGAACAGAGATCAACCATCAGCACACACACATAAACGAGCTCTCACACACAAAAACACACAACGGTGAAAGTTTCCTCGCGTGCACGCGCGTCAGGGGCTCCCGCAAACGCTCATAAACGCGCCGCGCCCGCTCCGACGTCACACTTACGGACCCGCCTTCTTCCGGTGACTTCCCCGCGCCCCGCCCACTGGCGCTCCAAACACCGAGTGTAAAGAGCAGGAGTTTTATTATTACCATGAAGAGACGCGTTTGACTCATGCAGGATCTCAATGTGCTCATGAACATGTCCTGCTTGCTATAAAACTATTTCATAACTGTAATAATAGGCAATTCAATCATAAGGTAATGTTAAAACAGCTCTCATAACATTATTGATCAATATGTGGCTCTTTTTGGATTCTCTAAAGCTCTAGAAATTAAAAATGTAAATCAGGAAATACGGTGGGGCCAGTGTCATTGTTTACATCCCTCAGAATGGTCTATAGTCCCCCCCCCCCACACACACACACACTCTGGCCTGATCTTCAATAACTTGTCCCGGGTGAGAATGCTGTCCCAGTCCGCCCCTGCTAACAGACATACTTAATGCTTAAACTGCAAAGCTAACAACCAGTGGTGTAAAGTAACTAATTACAAGTACTCCGATTACTGTAATTGAGGAGTTAAAATCAACCAAATATCAACGTCTAATGATGTTCCAGCTTGACGTTGTGTGGACGTTACCCCTATGATGTCTATCAGATGTTGGATTTTGGTTGCCGTACCTGATTAATAAATGTCAGTATTTGACGTCATATTTCATGCTGGTATAAGATGTTGTCTCGACGCTGGATTTTGGTCACTTTCCAACACAACCTAAAATAAACCAAATATCAACATCATTTGACGTTGTTATTGGACATCAAATAAATGTTGTCCTTAGACGCTGGCTAGACGTAGAATTTTGTTCACCTGACATTACAACCTAAATCTAACCTAATATTAGCATCTTATGGCGTTGTGTGCATTCAGGGCAATCACTAAATGCACTACAGAATGTTACGTTTACACACATCCACAAATGACATGTAAACGCATCAGCTTTATACAGTGTAATACTCACTACTCTATAGTATTTTTGAAAGCTCTACTTTTTACTTCTACTCTGAGGAATATTTACAGCAGATACTGTTACTCTACTGCACTACATTTTTAGTCGAGTAATGGTACTTTTACCTAAGTATAATTTTTCAGTACTCTCTCCAACACTGCTAACAACTGACCTGAAATAGGCCTATTATACTAATAAAATGCTGTAGTGTTTTTAAACCAGTTTATTATACCAGGCCCGGGGTGGGGGGGGGGGTGGGGGGGGGGGGGTTCTTATTTTCTCAAAAACTGTACTTTTTGGGGTTATTCGCCTCTTTTTCTATTTAATTATAAGATTTAAATACTGCATTTTGACATTTGAAGCACTACTTTTGGCTGGATCAGCTTGCCGATGGTCATCATAACCACACACTTTGATGTACCAAAAACATTTCCTAAACATTTAGAACAAAGAAACATAATTAAATACTTATTTTCAAAATACAAATGTATCATATTACATCATTAGAAAAAAAAGCAATCTGTTAAAGTTTTAAATTAAAACTGTGGCCTTTTATCATTTATTAGACAAATAACAAACTGACCAGCACATTCAACTGTCGTCAGTCAGAATTTGACCATTTCAATAATAAAAATTAAATAATACTAATAACAATAATAGTAGTAGTAATAATAATAATAAATAAAAATAATAGGAGTAGTAATAATAATAATAAATAAAAATAATAGGAGTAGTAATAATAATAATAATTAATAATAATAATAATAGTAGTAGTAGTAATAA